>JAAGKR010000242.1:58950-141569 GCA_011419295.1 Clarias macrocephalus | reverse complement strand
AGAATCCTGGAGAAAATATGATCACATCACCGCTGTCTTATCCACCCAGCATTAGATCCCAGTGAAATTTCACATTGTTTTTAAAATACTACTATTGACCTATAGAGCACTAAATGTTCTTGCGCCATGGTACCTAGTGAAATGGACAACTGTCAAGTCAGCGGTCTTTCCAATTTAAGTACTTGAAGAGATACACTGTGTTTATACTATATGGATAATAATTTAATAACATTCAAAATGAAATATTATGATAGTTTTGCGCACTATATTATCTATATTTTCACAAGCCATAAGCTGCAATAATTGTATTTTAAATAGAAAATGCTGGAAATATTTAACTTTACATGTGCTATGTTCTGAATCTAGGTATTTGTTAAATAAAACTCCAAAATAAAATATTTTTTTTCGTAAGATTAAATTTTTTTTGAGAACTTTATGATCCTCCCTGCCTACAGCAATCAAAAGGTGCAAGTTATTTGTTGGTGTCTATAATAAAAATTAGCACAGGAGCGGAGGCTTTTCTTAATAAGCCCCAAAATTATGGAACAACTTTTTAATTGGTGTCCAGGACTAAGACTAAGTATTTAGACTGAAAATGTATTTGTTTAGACTTCTGTGAATAGTTTTTCCTTACGGAAAGGAGAAGTTCTTATGAGAGTTTTATGGTTTAGGCTCACTCTCATGAGCTTTAGTTATGCTGTCTTAGCTAGTTCAGGCTAAGTCCGTCACAGTACTCTGCACAAAGCATGCATTGACATTATCCATTATGTAGCAGTGAGCATAACTAACTATGTTTCTCTCCCCCTTTCTGTTGGACCACACATCTTAGTTCTTAGTTATCAGTGATCTTGACCTCTTCTGCCCTTGGTACCTGCCTGATCCATTCTGGTGCCCCACTGGTGCTGCTGAGGATAACTCCATATGGTCTGCTTGGAGTGCTGAGGATGGTTCCACTTAGAAACCATGAAAATGGCTTTGGACTGCATTTGATACAGTTTTGCCATGATGACTTATGGCTGCCGTGCTGTTATAGTTTTAGGACTGAAATTGACAAAAACAGTTTTGTACCCAAGTCTCCATCAAAATCCAAATGGATTTGTGAAACTGGGAAACAGCTTTGCAACAATGTCTATTGTTAAAAGTGCTATATAATGTAACGACGGCATTAATATAATGTACTGATTTATCAAATATACTTTGGTGTAATCAGACAAGTGGATCAAAACCATGCTGGGAAAATAAATTAAAACCCCAGTGCATAACACAGCCATCATTCATTTCTTTAAATTGTTATATAAATACTGTCTCAAAAAACAGTCTCAGTTAGAATTTAAAACATTGTGACTAATGCAAGTTTATCTCTTGATATAGTGTGTAGTCTTATCCAATTTTCACTGTAAATGTCTTTACTTTGCTATATATTTTTGTATGAAATCAGAGAACATGTTTGCTAGATGGTAATGAACTCCCACTGTTAGGAATATCACAACATTTACCCACAGAGAAGGAGAGAGATGATGAATGTAGTGTAGATTCTCCCTATTCTCCCAACCCTAGAGCAGCTTGCGAGTTTTTCACGTGTTAGAAATTAAGAGATTGTCAATTTATAATCACACATTAATTGGGTTATTCAGTCCATGATTGGAGTTCATCCAGGGTTCAACACTTGTCCTCTTGAAATACACACACACACACACACCACGCGCACATCTATAAAACTGTGGTAACATCTGTCCCAGACATTTCACTGCTATTTTTTCTCTCGTTCTTTGTCTGTGTGTCTGCCTCCGTAACCTCATGCTCCTGAGGAGGAACAACTCGCTCTTGCCTACATCTTAACAATCGATCTCCACCATCAAATTGAGGGATGCTAAAGTCAATATTGATCTTGCCATAGTGCTCTTACTTAAGCATCTTTTACCGCAGGCAGGCCTTATTGACTCGTGAAAGCTTATTAAGACCTATTTCTGATGGATGGAGTTCATAAACAGAAAGAGGGTATGTGGTCTATAAATCAGAAAGAGCAAATGATAAACCTAATGTGACAATATGATTTGGAACGAAAAGGATACGTGTACTCTTCTATTCTGTAATTCAGTACAGGCATTCAGACCTGAAAGGAGAAAAAAAAAAGAAGATGTGATGAAGTGATCAAAACCTGATTATACAATATGAGCAAAAAAAAAAAGTGAAAAATTGGGACAGTTGCTTGCTTCACTCACCCAGTACCCTGTTTTAATCAATACGAGAGTTCCTCAGACTCACCAACATTTTAATTTTGTTAATATTGTATTAAAGAATGCTCTAAATAGTGTTACTTATGGGAACCTTAAAATGCTATTGAAATCTCTTTTTGGAATCTTAGCTCACCAACGCATCCGTGAAACCTCCAGAGTATAGCTATATAAGTATGCAAATGAATCTTTATGTGATAATCATCTTCACACTGAGAAACACACAAAGTCATTACAGAACAGAAGTCAGTAGAATGAAAGTGTTCTCAAGGTCTAGCCTTACTCTTTAATTAACACAAACTTTAATTAGCTCGCACTCAATCTCAGAAGCCAATAAAGTTACGTAATGTTTAAATAGAATAAGCAGCAACTAAGCAGAACAAACCTCTTGTCTTGTTTTTACAAACATTCATTACTGATTCACAGGAAAATAAAACAACATTGGCAGATGTCCCTCAACAAAGTTAACTTTGTTATTTAACGTGCATACATTTAACAGTAAAAATTAACACTAGATTTAAAGCTCCACAGACTTCCTATAACTCACTCACTGTCTCATCATCTATACCACTTAATCCTGTATTCAGGGTCACGGGATGCCTGGAGCCTATCCCAGGAGACTTAGGGCACAAGGCGGGGTACATCCTGCACAGGGTGCCAATACATCGCAGAACACACACACACACACTATGGCCAATTTGGGAATGACAATTAATCTAACCTGCATGTCTTTGGACTGTGGGAGGAAACCCAAGCATGGGGAGAACATGCAAACTCCGTGCACACAGAGACGGGAATCAACCTGGCCGGGAATCGAATCCGGACCCTGCAGGTGCAAGGCGACAGTGCTAACCACTATACCACCGTGCCGCCTACTTCCTATAAAAAATTTGTATAAATTGTTGTGTTTGGAAGTTATTTACAGTGGGGTGTGATAGTTGTTATATTGATAAACAATAATACTACAGTATATGATATTATTGTATAATAAGGTCTACAAATAAGCATTATGAAATACTTAATTAATGCATCTATACTCTCTCTCTCTCTCATACATACTGTATATAGCATAAATATATAAAAATTCTAATGTGCAAGCTGATGAGGAATGGCATGTAAATGCATAATATATATTTTTTTTCAGTCTCATCATTGGCGTAATTTACAGATTTATGTGGGGTTGTAACCCGCCTCCAAAATAATCAAATCTGGCCAGTACAGCCCAAATATCACATAATAATAATAATAATAATAATAATAATAATAATAATAATAATAATAATGAATTAAAATCAGTAACTGTTATAGAGAGGGCAGCATGGTGCCTTATGGTTACCACTGTCGCCTTCCACCTCTAGGGTCCAGGTTCGATTTCCGCCTCTGTGTGCATGGAGTTTGAGTGTAAACCCCTCCCCTCCACCCCCCTGTGTAATCTGGTTTCCTACCACAGTCTACAGGCATGCATATTAGGTTAATTGGTGTTCGCAAAGTGTCTGTAGTGTGTGAACCAAAGTCTCTTGGGATAGGCTCCAGTCCCCTCATGACCATGTATAGAGTGAACTGCTATAGAACATGATGAAGTGGTTTGATTTGCCCAGAAAATAAGGAGTAGACTCACCCCAAAGTCTCCTGGGATAGGCTTCGGGCCACCCACAACCCTGTACATAGTTGAAAAAAAAAAATCAAACAGGTGAGCACATTAGGAACAAGAACTATGATGAGAGGGGACAAAAATAGAACAAACTTAAATGCACAGTGTAATGAATGTAGTGTTTGCATGCAGGGGAATGTACAGGGGAAATGTATCTCGCTTCTTCTGTTAACACTGTGGCTTATAAAAAAAAGTTCAATTTAATTAGTAGTTATTAATACGGATGAGTGCATTGATCATCAGCAATAGTTCAGTGTTCAGAAATTCATATTTCTGGAGCTTATAGTAAAGTGTTACCTATGGTTAGTCACACAATACACACCTCAATTTGTTATTCAGATGTTTTTTTTTTCTTTCAGATATCGAAAGCCAGCAGCAACAGGGACGACCAGAAATCTCTTGTGACAAAGAGAAACATAAAAAGACTCACAGTCCGACTGTGTGACATTTTCTTGCTTTTTGAGACTTTTTTTTTTTTTTTACCGCAACTCACAGATTACACACTGACATATTTAGCAAACATTGTCAGAAGCAGACAAAAGATAAAGGACTTGGAGCCTAACCTGTGGTAAAGGCCTGCTGGCTTTGCTGGTCCGCCTCTGCTCCAGTCCAAACTCTATGCAGGCTACATTTATTCACACACAGTGAGTGGAACTGGCAAGAATGTCTGTGTGTATGTGTGTGTGTGTGTGTGTGAGGGATTTCTCAGGTCATGCATTACTTCTCTCTCTCTCTCTCTCTCTCTCTCTCTCTCACACACACATACACACACACACACACAAGGATATCAGCAGTGAAACAGGAGGTAAGCTGAGCTGTGCGATCAGTGCACGCTGTGGCTGCCTATCTGCTGTGCATTGTCCGTCCTTAAAGCGATCCAGGGAGCTGTTTCCATGCTAGCATTCGGAACTCTGTAGGGAACGTCTATAACAAGCTTTCCCGAGGGAATGGGAGAAAATGGCTAGATGAGCAACATATTTTTTGGCCTTTTAGAAGATGCTCATCGAGCTAGGCTTTCACACAACCACATCTCTGCTTGATTTTTTTCCTCAGTAGTGTGTGCTTTTAAAATATTTCTTTAACAGCTTCAGAGAAGGCACCTAGAGCGAACTCCAGAGTTGCACTATAATGGGCTGCTTATACAGTAGTTAATGGAGTGAGATATGAATATATTCATCTAGGTATAAATTAATATTTGTTTGTTTGTTGTGAGAAAATGATATACACACAACAATAGAAATGTAAAATTAATATAAAGTGTTTCCGCTATAATGTTTGACCATCTCAAGGCCCAATAGGGCATGTTTACAGGGAATGATTCAGCCATAACCCCTATCTGCTTCACAACTCCACAGGCCTGTCCTTTAAAAAGTCAACCTTCCATGACAACAGAGTGAAGCAGGTCGATAGTCATTCATTAACCTCGCGATGGCAGATACAGACAGTGACCTCAGGGGCAGCAGTGCACATGCAGGTAAAAGATGAGCACTATTTTACCTAGCTGTGCTGTGGGTCACACTGCATTAAAAGCTACAGTATGTTTCTTTTAGTCCTGTACCTCGCACTCTTGTACCGCTTTAACCATTCATGAGGTCTGGTGATAGGTATAACATTATAAATGACAGGCAAACATACAGGCAAACAGGTTAAATCAGCTTAAAACACTTTTCTTTTTGTATGATACCATGTAGCATTTTGCATTATTGAGAAGACTGGGCTCATGAAATGAGCTACTAGAAAGATTAAATTACAAAAAGCAATATGTTACACCTTGAGTCTCTGGATCCTTAGCGTTCAAAGTGGAGTCTGGGGACAGCACGATGTAGCAGGGACTGAGAACAAGGCTACAAAACAGGCTGGTAAACACCATCCTCCGGAAAAGTCACGGAGACGAGTGTGTACGCACTCAACACTTTTTTACTTTCGCTTCAAGGCTGAAGCTCACAGCATCAATGGTGCTAACAGTGCGAACACTGTTAGTGGTGCTCTCTGCACTATCAGAGTGGAAAATGCTTTCATCATCTCAGAAGACAGCATGTGGAAGGCTTTTTAGAAGAGTGAACACCAAGAAGGCAGAAGGACCAGACACCAACATACATACAGAAGAGTGTTTAAAGCCTGCGCAGACCAGCTAACACCAGTGTTCAGGTCCATTTTCAACCTTTCCCAGGCATAATCGATCATTCCCATAGGCTTTAAACAGTCTGCATCAAATAACACAAATACAGTAATTTTACTGTTAATAATGACTATTTAATAATGATTTAAATGTTAATTAAAATGTAAAAAATTGTGAACAAAATGCTCTATAGCTTAAATAAACGTCCAAAGTGTTACTGTACACATTTACAACAATAAAATAATGTGTAGGCAATTGTCTTTATCTATACATACTTTAATCAATTTAAAGAGTCCATGGCTGCAAAAGACTTTTCCAAATGTTGTTCCAAATTTTCATTTATAGTTACAATTTTTAATGTGACACTATCTTCATAGTTGCCTCACCTCCTCTTCCTCTTTCTTACTTTGATCAATCTTTGATATTCTGAATTATAAGACTTTCATATTGACAACGGTTGATGGTTATGTATTTGTCACTGGAATTTGTTATGTATTTGTCAGTGGAACCTCGGATTGCGAGTAACTCGGTTTACAAGTGTTCCGCAAGACGAGCAAAGATTTTTAATACATTTTGACTTGAAAAACGAGCCTGTCTTGATTTTTTGACACACACACACACCGACACACACACACACCGACACACCGACACACACACACACACACACCGACACACACACACACACTCTTTCTCGCCTTTACACCCAGCCCCCCCCCCACACACACAAATATATATATATATATATATATATATATATATATATATATATATATATATATATTTTTTTTTTTTACTTTACAGCAGTGATTCCGTTAGTCTGCGCTCACACGAGTGTCATTAGAGAGATTTAGTTTTTTCCCATTAAAACAGTGTTTCCGTTGTGTGTGTCTTTGTTGTGAAACTTAAAAAGCGAGGTGGGAGGAGGGAGGACGCGTTTTGCTGTGTAAGACGAGGCGAGGGAAGGGGCTAATTCCACACATATGCGTGCGCACGCGCACACACACACACACACACACACACACACACACACACACACACACACACACACACACACACACACACACGGCGCCTGCGCGCACAAACAGAAACTCTTATCTGTTGGGTTTTTTTAAAGGTTAAGTGCAGGTTAATTTGTTTTATTTTTACTTTATATATTGTATTAATTATTATTCTGTATTAATTTTTTTGGGCTGTGGAATGAATTATTTGAGTTTTAATTATTTCTTATGAGAAGATTTGAATTGGTTTACGAGTGTTTTAGAATACGAGCTCACTCCCGGAACGAATTATGCTCATAATCCAAGGATCCACTGTATGTTATACCATCTTAATTGTGGATTCTTACATTGTTTCATATTAAACAAAACATAACTGAGTAGTGTTGAAGAAATGGACATTTAAATCAATCTGATTTAAGGTATCATAGTCTTGTCTTTATCGCTTTATCCTGTATACAGGGTTGCAGGGGGTTCAGGAGACTTATTAATGCTGATCTATCACACAGCAAACACACTCACGCTCATTCAAACACCAGTCAGCCTAATCTGAATGTCTTTGGACTGTGGGAGGAAACCAGAGTACACGGAGGTAACCCACCAAGCACAGGGAAAACATACACACTCCATGGACACAGAGTCTGAGGGAATCAAACCCAGACAGTGGAGGTGCAAAACGACAGTGCTAAGCCACAAAGCCGCCCTTAGTGTGATTACATATAGCTAAAATTGGGTAAAATTTTAAAACAGTGAAAGGTACCAAGACTAGCTTCTAATTAACCCTGACATCAACCTTTTTACATTTTCATATAAAACAAGTCCTGCAAAAAGTTATACGATGTGAGCATTTTTATATAAATATCCTGTAAAATATTACTGATTTGAAAGGGTTAAATACAACTTTACAGCTGTTATTTTACTTCGTCTAATGTACTGTACTAGTTTAGTTTGTAAATGTTCACAAAAAGTCATTTGAACACCCCTGGTTTAAGTTCATAGCATCCACTGAGATCATACTTCCAGCTGTTTTCCACTTTATGTTTATGATAGTTTATGATATGTACATGTAAGTAGTCATTTTAAATCATGTCCTGCATTGTAAACCAGAACTATATTGTTTGATAGATGATCAATCACAGATTTGCTTCAAACATTACTGCAGTACATACAATTTTATATTTATCCCATATGGAATTGAATAGATTGAAACCCTTTATGACAACTAATATTTGCACATGCACATAGGCTAATTCAGACCATGCATCACTGGGCATGGTATTCTATAGGTTTACATTTACATCAATTAGGCATAACTTTCAAACCAATAAATTAAAACAACCTAGGATTTACATTCCACTTGTGCCACCAGGGCAGCCTTGGGGCATGAATCCACGGGACCTGCAATAGTATCTAACATCAGGACATTGGCAGTGGATGCTTTGGTTGCTACGGGGAGGTAGGTGGGGCCTCCATGGATCGCAGTTCATGGGTGTTAGATTGAAATGGCATCTGGGGAATTTGGAGACTAGACCAACAACCTTGAAATGCTGTGCACGCTGTGTCTTCTGATACCTTTCTGTTATGGTCAGTGTTGACTTTTATCAGCGATGTGAGCTGCATTGGCTTTTCTGTGAGATCAAACCAGACAGGCAGGGCTTTGGTCCCCACAGGCATAGATGAGCCTTTGGAGCACATGATCCTCTGACTAGTTTACTGAGATATAGTCAATAAGGAGCGTAATTCAGGTGACCTTGAGATGGTGAAAATGTTATGGCTGATTGGTGCTGATTCTCCTGTACATGCATGGAGAAATTCCCAGAAGAAAACTGATGCAGAAACTGAAATAGATATTTGTTTAGTATTTTTCTTTTTATGCATTTTCCTTTCTTTTGAATACTCCATAAAAGGTCTAACTTTATTTTGCTTACAAACTCCTTATTGTAATCCCAAAAAAGGAGATGGTAGATTTAAAAACAAAACAAAACTTAAGACCAGCAGAAACTTCAGCTTGAAATCTAGGATGGAATGTCTGTACGTGCCCTATGCTACGAAGGGTTTTAAGTCAAACCAAAGCTTATATGCTGGTGTGTGAGCAGCGATTCTGCTCATCTGCTCTACAACAAGAGGATTCAAGGACACAGACCCAGGTAATTAGCTCATCCTCTGACCCTTCTCTTACAGCATAGGATATTTTTCACACCACAGGGCTTTCGTCTTTCCAGAAGTCGACCTTTCAATTATAGCCTGAGCTTCACCTCAACATCCCTAAGAGTGCACCTCTGCCCTTTAATTCCTTTTTTCATCCTGTTTTTGTGATGGAGCTGGTGGATGTGGTGAATGGCATGGGCAGGATTTAATTTCATAGCGAAGGTTAGTAATTATGTGAAATAACATCTTTGCCTGATCTTTACAATTAAACTGATAAGACTTGAAGTGCTGCTATTATGTGGAATATATAATTTTGCTGTCATTTAATGCGTGAACTACAGTCAACCAATCTTGACACAGCCTTCAAGATTCATGTTAAGAAATGAATATAAAATATATATATAAAAAAAGATTCAATAAATATCAATACAGTACAAAATACACATTACGTTTCCCCCCCTTTTTTCAAGTTTTCAAGTCATCTACAGTAGTTTAATAAGAGACAGGCCAGAGTTTAATTTACACTTAATGCCGAAACCACAGCAACTTGGATGCAGTGCCAGTCCCAAGCCTGGATAAAATATGGAGAGCATCCAATGTAAAACCTGTGCCAAGTTGTGTCCGGATCAGGTGGTCAGCTGTGGCGACCCTTCAATGGGAGCAGCTGAAAAAACAACAGCATTTGGCCACTGCCTTATTCTAAATTCCTACACTAATTTCCTAGAATACAGTAGTATGAAAGCCGTCTTATCTTTGTATCTGTGGACATCCTTTTGATCCTTCTATATAATGAGCAAAAATACAATACAAAAACAAACAATATTTTACTGTTTGTAGGCAAAGCATCTCCATGCTGAGGATGACATTAATGTAGTCATTAATAGAGATACTGTAGGAAATACAAAAAAATACCACTTAACATACTTGTTTCGCATTATAACAACTCAAAGCCTGTAAAATGGTTTTAAAGTGGTTAAATAAAGATGAATCATAACGATAACTTCCCGAACCATCGAAATTATTTTTACACAAATCCAAAATCTATGCTTTACCTACATATGCGTCACAGTGGATCTTTTTGTGATGCAAATGATGTAGTAATATAAATAGTAGCAGGTTTATCACCTGAAATAAAAAAAAAAGGTTAAACCGTTAAGGTTAAACTCGTGGAAATCATGATAACAATGAAGGCAGTTATTTAAGTTCTGGATTCACATCATTTGCTGGTGGGTGATTAGGTGCTTGTTTTTTAAGCTATTTTAGCTTCTTACCTGTCAGGGTTCTGAAAAATTGTTCTATATTTAACATGCAGATTGTCTATGAAACAGCACTGTTTCAGTCCAGTGCACATTTTTTTCATTTGGCCAGTCTTTAAGGACACACTGCTGAGGTCAATGGCATTCTTTAAAATGCATGAGTAGAGGATATAATGCTTATATGCATAAATGCTAACTCGGGTGTAAAGCTTGCAAGAGGCTGGAGTTCAAAAGGAAAAGGTCTGGTGTGTCATCTAATTCAAACAAGGCTAGTGTCTAAACCGAACGATCGACAGTTTGATAGAAAGAATATGCCCATAAACATCATGTGAGTATAGTTTTTACCTGCATGGCTGTGATCATCTGGACCTCTGGCTCAGGACAATACCAAACAGATGGTGCAGGTGGTTAGTTTATATCGCAACAACATTAGCATTCACATCTTACCTTGTACTCAAACTGGGGAAATATGTTAGGGCTGAAATAGCCGGGTGATGACTCTTCTCCCAGAGGTGGTGGAGAGGATATAAGAGGTAACACAGTAGCAGGATTTGAAGAGAGACAGGAGACACTCGTGGCAACAGGAGCATGACTGATGAATGTGAACGCTTGGGCCTGCCTGATTCACTACTGCTGTCACACTAGCTATTTGTGAATATGTTCAAGAAATAGTATTGTTGATGCCAAACGCCGAGAAGCTTAAGTCATATCTAGTTCATGTTGTTTTTGGTGCAGCGGCTTGACAGCTTTATTGAACTGAAATATATGGAACCGGTGCTGCTGAAATGTATTCTGAGATGAACCTGCAATGTGAATGAGAAATTTCAGTATTTTTAGCATTTGTTCACGTTAGACTATATAACATACACAATATCGTATGATGCCTAATGTCTGTAAGGAATTAAACACTTGACAGGATGCCATTCTAAGAAAATAATAAAAGATAACATGGCCAAATGTGAATCAGACCTACAGTACTGTTACTCCAAAAATGATTAGTTTTCAATGTCCTGAGTTATTTTATTCTTCTTCTTATACAATTCCACTGTATTTTGACAAATATTAAAAATATATATATGTTTAAAATTATTTCCCAAATGTATAAAATATATTAAAGGATTATGCCATATTTTCGATTTTTTTAATATAAGGCATTACTAGGGTATTATTAGGTATATCAGGTAATTGCGGTATACATTAACTGTGCGTACTGTACACTGTTACTGTGTTAGCACTAAAGGTGTTAGCAAACATGTTGCTGTATACAGTATAGCACTATAAATGCTTTAGTAATTAATAATAAATACAGGATTCAGAAGAACGAGAGGATTCTTTTGTGAAGTAGAAGATGATTTTAAGAGAAAAAAAAAAAGCCTTAATAGGCAAATTACAAACTATGGTATTTTAAACACACAATCTGATACACATCTTCATTGATCCTCGAGGGCATCCCACTTGCTTTACTTTTGTAAACAAATCCACGCCATTTATAATACATTTTTCATATTGGTTTCTAATACCTGCGGCAAATTCCTCAAACATGTGCACTTTTGTGCAATCACATAGAGGAGGAGGAGGAGGCTAATAGTGAGGAATGATGCTCTCCACTAGAGCACTCTAACCACAGAGAACAGGGTTCAGAGCACAAAATAAAATGTCATGTCATTATCTTTATTAAGATGTCAGGCCCCTCGAAGAGACTCCATATCCACATGAATATAAACATATAGCTTACGCAGAATTCGTGCCTGCCTTTTCTTCACAGTCTTCATAGCCTAAGCCAGAGTCCTGACGAAGGTATCGACGTTATAAACCAGCCACCAATCAAAAGTGCAGCGGAGTCAGTAAAATCAGCCTGGCATCTAACTGCAGAGCTGCTCGTACGTAGCTGGTGCACGGTGACGGAGAATTTCCCCTCGCTCTCGCTGATTTCCTGAGCAAATGCTCTCTCCTGGAGTGAAAGACATAGTTAATTCCCCAGAGGCATGTTGGATGGTCTCTAATGAAGCATGTCAGCTCCACCTGATGAAACAGAAAAATCTGCAGCCAAAAATTTGCCTTTTTACGACTCAATTTAGCCAAAGAGAGTGAAACGAGCCTATTAATGCCATTAAAAGATACAGCCACACGAGCAACACAGATTTGCATATCTACACACGGTTTCACTAATGACTTTAACTAATAACGTTCAACTTGTAATATATGATAAAGCTACAAACATTACAAATAATGTCGCCTACTATTTCACAATGATGCGTTTTGTCAGTACTTAAATGCTTATTTGATGTCAAAATTATGTCTTGGTTTTTTTTTTTTCTTATTAAAATGTACGTGTGTGATTAAAATGAAAGAAGGCCCATTGTGAAGAGTGCTGTGATGAATTTGGTCCATAACCGCATCATTACACATTCATTTATCTCATAAACAATTTATAACTTGTGTAAAAAAAAAAAGACCTAATGAATGCCTTTTGAAGATGTATAATGAAGTCAGTTCTGCTCTATGTCTTATTTATCTAGGGTGTAAGACATAGTTGAGTGCAAATGTTTACATGCCACTTGGATTCTGAGTTAAAACATAAAAAAATAATAATAATAAAATAAGAAACGTTATAAATATCACCAGAATGGTAATTATTTTGTAATGTTTTGCAATCACCAAGGGATTAAAAAATTACAGCAATTAAAGGAGCAGTTATGTTTATCAGTTGCAATATTTTGCATCTCAGATTAGATGTTGTAAATTATTTATCTGAATGTGCCCCATTAAGATGTATAATGACTTAAAGCAGTGAAAACATTTTAATGATTCAAAGCTTATTAAAGGCAAGAAATGTTCAAACAAGGTTAAAGCCCACATAAGGGAGTCAAGCAGATCTGATAAAAGTCCTCACAAGACTACTGATCTTTCACATCTTAAAATGATCGATTTGTCTAAATGGAAGGAGCATAGAACAGGCAAGATCCCTGAGCAAGATCCCAGAAATCAGTCCGCTTGTGAAACAAATGTATATATATATAAACAAATGATTTACATTTTCTTTAACTATTAATGCCACGGCATAGAAAGAAGAGGAAAAAGCAAATGCATCAGCAAGGCATGTTTGTCTTTGCATTTCACTTTAAATATCTTGCTTGATTTTAAACTTATTTTATGCCAATTTTAATCACTGCTGTAAACACTCTGGAGAAAACAACCCCACAGCTTTCAGAGTCATTTACTATCATTACAACACACTCTGCCAGGAATATTTGATATGGATGAATGCCTGCTCAGTGCTATTGACTGTAAACAGGTCTTTAGTAATAACATTACTGAAACTGCATTACGGCAACTTCCAGTCTCTCTATACAAAGTTCCTATGGCCAACTGACATAATACCTTAAATAAAAAAGAAAAAAAATTATTCTTAATTTACTAGAAAATAGAAATATTGATCACCATGAGGACACGATGAGATGCCTATTGGGGAGGTTTAAAGTCACGAGTGTTGTGTGACATGGTCAATAAAGATTAAGATTAAGATTCAATTATTTGTCACATGTACTGTACCTTACAGCACAGTGAAATTATAATTTTTTTCACATATCCCAGTTAGGCAGCTGGGGTCAGAGCATAGGGTCAGCCAGGATACAGCTCCCCTGGAACAGGCAGCGTTAAGAGCCTTTGCTCAAGGGCTCGACGATGGAAGCCTGGTGGTGCTGGGGCTTGAAACCCAGATTTTCCAATCATTATGAAAATAACTGTAAATTCACAATTATAACTCTACTTAAGGTATTCGCTATCATTTTATATAGTGTATCTAACTGTACCACATGTTAGGACAAAGGTCATGAGGCTGCATTCACATGGTACCTTGATGTGTGTGTTCTTGCTTTAGAGCAGTGTTAAAAACATAATAAAATAAGTAAAAACTTGGCTAATGTGTTATTCTAGTGATTTAATGAGGTTGAGACACCTGCATTGTCACGTAAGAAGTTAAGAGTTTTTTGACTTCTAGACAGAATCACCATTTTGGGAATGCATGACATTGTCCCTCCATGCAAAGTGAACTCAAGTTATTACCGGATCTCCATGAGTAGAGCTGAAGGACAGCAGACTGGAATGAACTTCGTGCATCCCTGCTGATACAAGGAGATCAATTAGAGATTAATAATTTACCAGCAGATGGTGTTTTGAACCATTTGAAAAATGTTTTTAAAGTGATAATTGCTCTTCAAGACTTTAGCATTGATGATGCCATTGTGAGTAGTTTAAGACTAATTGAGCCCCGTGACATACTGTATCTGTCTCCGCCCAGTCTGTCATGATTGACTGAAAAAAAGTAACATTATGACATAAATTTGCCATTGAAAAAATCATTTTAAATATGAAGCAAATTTGTCCAAAAAAAAAAAACTATTTAAAATAAAAATGACTAGAAATCATTAAAAAGCCACTGTAATAATCTCTGCCACTGTGAAAAACGTATTCAAAAGATTCATAACTCAAATTTCATAATACTGAAATAACATTCTAAAATATTAGGTAAGATGAGAAAATTTTCATCATATCGAATATATTTTTATTTATGTATTAATTTTTTGTGTGTTTATTTCTTGGCCATGTCATATATTCATATTTTCCCCCTAATTTTTATTACATATTTTTTGTTCTATTCATTTATGTTAAGCCACAAATAAACAGCTCACTTTGCAGTTTACGCACTTTCATCTTGTCTCTCAGTGCACATTACGGAAACAATTATAATGAATAATAATGATAATGGCCTGGTCTCTCATTCAAGGTGTACTCACTCAGCTCTTAATGAATAACAAATGGTTTGGGTTACTTACTAATATATAAACCAGTTTAAGTACTACTTTAATTATGCAGTGTTTGGGAAAAAGCTTGTTAGTTCATTCTTAAGATTAATTTAATAAAGTACTTAGAGACACACCCCTACCATTTATAGACTGAATATTTGAAGTCTGTTCTTGTTTAAATCGAGGTTTTCTGTTTTAAATGCAATTAGTAAATAATATACACTAACATATAGATACACACATCTAAATGTAAATATGCATTTATTATATACATTTTATATTATATTCAAAACCAATTTAGGGGTACTGTATGATACCTATGAATTCAATTTACCTTTTAGGCATGAGTAAAATATTTTTTTCCCAATTAAATTTAAGCTCTATGTAGAATGCAGTTTAGGTGGAGCTGTTTGTTTTTTTCATTCAAGCTTTGAAAAACAAAACATGAATTACTTTACACATGACTAAAGAATACCTAATACAGAATTCCACCATGTGCTGTACCAGTCAAAAGTTTGCACACAAGTTTGGATTTAGTTTCCATATTCCATCCACATTCCATGAATTTTTTCAAATTATGAAACGTGCCATTTAGTCATTAGACAACAACAACAACAAGAACAAAACAACAACAGCCAGTTGTTATTTTAAGACTGTTTTCCAGCTGTTATATTATCAGTATTGTCAAGTGCATTTGCAAAACCCATCAAGCACCATGAGGAAACTGGCTCTCATGAAGACCGTCACAGGAAAGCAAGACCAAGACTTACCTCTGCTGCAGAGGAGACGTTCATTTAGAGTCACCAGCCTTAACAACCAGCACCTCAGACTAGAGTCATCATGAAGGCTTTACAGAGCATAAGTAGCAGATAAGTAACTGTTCATATGCAACAATTATTGCATATTTTGGACACCTTCAGCATTGTTTTACAGTGTTGAAAGAAATAAAAATCAGGAAGACCATAGAATTAGAAGATGTGTCCAAACTTTTGACTGGTAGTATAGAAGACGACAATTCAATAAACAAAGCAAACACAATCAATGACTGAGTGGTTAAATGAAACTCATTAATCTGAAGCCTTTAAGCTTTGAGTCAGAAAAAAACAGCCTATTCAGTACACTACAGACATTTAAAAGAGAAATAGGTTCTTAGAACTATCATAAAAAAAGATGATCTAGAACTGTCATTGATTTGTAGTCTAAGATTTAATTTTACAGAAATGATGTGGCAAGAAATGGGGTGAATTTTAACATTACTTTTTAGATATCATGTCTTATGATTGTTATGGTCATGTGATCATATTTAATTAAACACATAGGACCATGTAATGCCATTGGAATAAACTCCTTATTCCTTGACTTTACACTGCTGCTATATTCTGCTATTAAGTTGTTGAATAAAGTTGTTGCTTGTAATTAAAACCACAATTAAGCAATATCACATGAGAGGGAGTGGTGTGCTGTTAGATACTGCGCAGCTGTGATGCAGTCGTAGCCACAAGGGTACAACCGTGACACCTGAAGTGTGATATGGCTTTTATATTCTGCAAACACAGTTTGTTAACAATTGATTGTAACTTATTTATTTATTTATTTATTTATTTATTTATTTATTTATTTATTATTAAACTAATTATTCGGGTCCGCCAACACATATAGTACCCTAACCATGATTGGTGGAGCTGGCGACTGACAGCTAGTGACTGTGTAATTAACAGGGGTGAAAGTCGTTTTAAAGTCTTAACGCGAAGGAGTCAAAAGTGAGCAGAATAAACCCCAAGAGGTGGTGGACAGTTCTGTTAATCTCAGTTTCTCTAAGTTTCTCTTTGTATTTCCACTTATTCCACTTTAGAGTGTCAGCTCCGTTTCATCGTTGAATCCCAAATAGTCTTAATGGAAAGGTAGTGCGTTATGTAGGGTATACAATCCCTTGTCACACACCAAGTAGTCCCTTGATCAAGGGTTATAAACCAGATTGAAATTCATTCTTGTGTTCGGAGCTAGTTATCTTTGTAGGTGTAAATAAAAGAACACTAATATTTCATAAGTGATTCAGAATGACTTAAAAGGACTTAAGGAGTCAAAGTGTATTTTCAAGATGACAATGTTATCAGAAGACTTCCATTCATCTATACTGAAAACCAAATGTGCAAATATTGGATTAGAAGAAAAAACAAAAAAGACAAAGAATTAAGCACTCAGAAAAAAAAAAAAAATCTTTTCAGAAAATAAAAGCATTCACACTAAAACCCATGTCTTTGCCAACCTCCCCAAGAAAATAAAAAGACCACCAGGACCAGGCCTAGCGTTCATAGCTGTCCCTGTAACGTCAACCAGTCAATCTTCAGGGACGGGTCAAGATGTATCACAGTCTGGTAGTCAGCGAGGCTTATAGAAATAAATACCTAGAGACTGCATTAGATACTGGATTGTATGTCAATGCATCTGGCAGTTTGGCCCAGGCAAGACCGTTCTCTGAACTTGATTTTTCTGGAGAAACAGCAAAATCACATTTATTTCTTAACTGATTTCCGTATTTGTATTCAAGGGTAGATGATCTATGTGCAGTACGAAAAAAAAGTTTTGTCTGAAATTGCCTTAGAATCCCAATAGTTAATCACTGCTAGACACTTAAGGGAGGAAATAACACAGCAAGGGGCTGATGCAGCCGACGTGGTGCCTAGGTGTTTATGTCTGTGGAGTGAGAAAGAGAGAGAGAGAGAGAGAGAGAGAGAGAGAGATTTTTATAGTTTTATAGGCATTCCGTGGTTGTATTTATTAACTGTATTTGTTTCCATTACTATTTTTGGCAGAACACTTATTATATTTAGAGGTTCTTTTCTTCCTCTGTTTTTGTCCCAGTTGCGCTTGGTGTTTATTTTTCTTGTCTGTGTTGCTTTTTATAAATTATCTATAATAATAATAATAATGAAAAAAATATAAGAGATATAGATGATATAATTGTTTCCACTTGAAATCTGAATTTGCTAAATTTGAAATAAGTGGTAAAGAGAATGAACGTGTGAGATGAATAAGTGAGAATATTAGATAGCGCTTTCTAATGAATGTTTTTTTTTTCTTTAATTATGTTTGTGGATTACTAAGTAATAATTTCAATCATCAAATGCATGAATAATAATATTTCCAACAATGAAAGCATTGAATAGTATAAGCACTGAATTGTGGTATGAATCCATTTAATAGGAGTTTTCCACTGGCATATAAAAACGTACACAACTGGTGCCAAAGAACAAAGAGACATGGTCATTCTACATAAATTCATGCTACAACATCCAGACAAGCATGGGAGTCAATACAATAAACTAGCAGAGCATGAATAAGCAAACAAGGACAATGAGAACTGGAAAGATAAGAAATGCAGTAGGTACAGTAACATAAAATACTTTGTAAAGACCGAGAACACAAGCAAAGAGACCAAATCGCAAAGCCGTAAACAAGCCAATTAAAAGATCTCAGCTACTACTGAGAGTAGCACTTGAGATCAGGAACAAAAGAGCATGTAATAATATCCATATTGAAGCATTTGTCCACAGTTTACCCCACTACAAAGAGAGAGAAAAGAGCTAGTGATAGGGAAAGACCATAGTACTGGTTTAAAAAACAACAACGACTACATCCAGAATGGCACATGTGATGTCATAAAGTCTGGCTGGCACTAGAGATGGACCAGTGATAAAAAAAAACAGAGACTTTGAGTACTCATAAAATAGATTCAGGTGTTTACAAAAGGCAAGGATTTGGTTTTAGGGACAGATTGATATCAAGTTCCTAACACTAGGTAAAGCTCACGGCCTTGCAAGGACATAGTAGTAGGACCATAAAAGTTTCAAGGGTGTCAAAGACATACTGTAGGAGGAAATCTTACACCAGTAACTGACAGAAAATAAATACTAACTTGGGGACTTGAACAGAGCAACTAAAGGAAATGAAAATAAGGAAAGGAGCAACAATATCCTAAACAGATCAGCAATCACCTATTTCCAAATAAAAGAGCAATTTTGTCAAGGATAAACAGTTGCACAAAGCAAAAGCTAGTAAATTGCTATTTGACTCAGTCACTGTCTAATATAAAACACATCAGGCACTCTGATCCCCAATGGCATGTCGTGACTGTTATACACCATAGGTGTATGTTACCTGCTGAGGTGTGAAAGCTCAATTCATTTATATCAAAACAACAAACACCCACATGTCTAATTATGTCAGTGAAACATGTAGCAAAGTTCAATAAAAGCATGATAGTCACAGACTGGCAGTTAATAAAGACCATACAGTATGTGACCAACGTTGCAACTGCAAGCTACACAATCGTAATATTCAATACCAGCCACTTTATGATTGGTTGGCTTGATTATTTCAGAAACTTGTGCTGCTTTCCACATGCAGTATAGCACAAATGTCTATTTTTATGTACAATGGTGGGGAAAAAATAGTGAGTCTGTCGCCTTGTTGGCGAGAAAGGTCAGAGCAGAACAGTGGTACGAGGTTTGAGCTCACTGGAAGGCTACAGTAACATAAATAACCACTCCTTACAAACATGGTAAGCAGGAAAGCATGTGCAAATACACAATATGATGGGCCTTGAGACAGGAGTGCTCCGGCAGAGGAAGACCCGTTGTATTAGCCAAGAACAGGAGTCTTAATCTACAGTAAGACAGTAAGACTCACCAAAGCTGAACAGCTGAACACTGGAAAAGTGTCTTCTGCACTATTTGCAATCTGCTTTAAAAACTTGAGTAAATGTATCAAGCGATATAAACAAAAAGTAAAAAAAATAAAAAGGGGGGGGGGTGGGCAAAAGAATTATGTAATTTTCTTAACAAAATTGTAGCTTCAGTTCCATCAGTGCTTAGCTCCCTTAAGAAGCCAATGATCCTGTCAAAAAGCACTACAATATGCTGTTTATCTGTCAGGCATAAGCATCTGAAAAGTGATCCTAGCCATAATTATAACTTCTAAAGTGACTCTGAGAGGCAGGCTGACAGCTTTATTCCTTAGAAGGCTGTGATTGCCAGTTATTCATTCAACTCTTTTTTTTTTCTCCACCCTGAGCCGAGAAGTGTTCAAGTGTTTATTTTCAGATAATTATGCTTTGATTTTTTTTGCCTTTGAATGAATCTAAAATGGGAAAAACAGACAGAGAAGAGAGAAGATGCAATATGGCAACAGGACACAGGTAAAGAGTCTTTGTTTGTTCCACATAGATGTAAGGTAATCAGTGACTGGGGTAAAAACATAAACACTGCAATAAGATTGGGCAAATCCATAGCATAAACTACAGTAGAAACTGGGACAAAACTACAAGCAATATACGGATAAGAGAGTAATTAATCTATATAGCCATGACACTAAGGCTAAGGAAGGGAAAATATGTCAGCTATTGTGTGTTATAGCAGCTTAGGTGTTTTGAACAGAATATACAGCTCTGGGGAAAAAAAATAAGAGACCACTGCAAAATAATTTTTCTTATGTTTTTTTCTTGCAGGTGTATGTATTGGTGAGATGAACAGTTTTGTTTCTTTTTTTTTGCTGACTGCTGACAATATTTCCACTAAATTAAAAATATAAGTATTGCTATTAGTGTGTTAGTATATGTTAGTTAGTGTATATTTAAAGGATCAAAATAACCCAAGATAATGCAGTATTTGCAGAGCTTTAATAACTCAAATAAATGCAAGTAATTGGTAAACAAATTATGTTAATTCTTTGGCTAAATAATGTTAAGAAATTAGTATTTGTTGGAATAATAACCCTGATTTGCAGTAGGGCTTAATGCTTTCATGAGTTTTGGCATGCTCTCCACCAGTTTTTTCACATTGCTGTTGTGTAACTTTATACCAACTATGTCATGCACACCCGTAACACGACCGGCACTAGGACCCGCAAGTAATAAGGTCGGGTTTCAGGAAGCATAAAAGGATACAAGATGGCGCCTCACATTGCTCAGTCATTGAGTTTGCCCATGCTATTGCCGACGCTTCGCTCATCTAAATGTGAGTACTCAGTTTCTTGGGTTTTGCTTTCGATTGGGTGTGTGTATTTAGAACGCGGGTTTATTTGTGTAAACTCTTGCTCCCGCTTCGGGAGAGTTCTAATAATAACCAGCGTGGTTCTCCTGCCTGCTCGCGCTACTTCCGCGTTTGGGTTTACCATCCATGCTACAGGGCTAACTGCTAGTCTTCTGGTTCATCTCCGGTTAGTTCGTGACAGAATGACTGAGCCATCAGCAGTGAACCCAGCGGAGTTTGCTCGCCTCTGCGATGTGGTTGACCAGCACGCCAAGTTGATCGATCAGCTCTGTGGTGAAGTCGCGTCTCTCCGCAAGGAGCTCCAAGACGTCGCGGTCTTGCGCCGCGAGGTGGTGGAGCTGCGACAGGAGAATGCGACCCTCTGCGGGGCGGCCGCTCAGCCGGCTGTTGCCACGCCCATCGCAGCGGCTGCTGCACCGCCAACGCCCTCTCCATCTTCTGATGTTTTTCTGGCTTTACCGTATAAATGGGATGGCACAGATGGGAAGTGCAGTGTTTTTCTAACCTCATTGGATCTCGTGTTTGAGTTCAATTCCACCAGGTACTCCACAGACCAACTGAGCATTGCTCTTCTCGTCTCGTTGCTATCCGGGCAGGCAGCTGAGTGGGCCACGGAAGTTCTTCGCTCAGATTCAGACGTCGCCTACTCATACACGGAATTCACCCGCCAACTCAAACTCACCTTCGAACATCCTGCTGCTGAGGTGGAGACCGACTCCAAACTATATCCCTACAGCAGGGAGAGTCGTTCGTGAGCCGCTACACCACGGAGTTTCGTACCCTTGCTGTGCAGACAGACTGGGGAGACTCCGCCTTCCGGACGACCTACTACGAGGGACTGGCTTCGCGTATAAAGGACGAGCTCGCCGGACGAGAGCTCCCAGCGACCTTGGAGGGCTTAATCCAACTCGGCCTTCGGATCGACCAACGTCTGCTCGCTCGCCTCAAGCCAGCTCCCCGTACCCTGCCGCCCATCACAATGCCATTACATCAGTCTGCTCCTCGATCCACCACTTTCTTCCCCCAAGCTCCAGTCCCCGAAGCCCGATCCTCATTCACTACTCCACCTACCGGACCCGTCGGTTCTCCACCTCCCGCCGTGGTTAACACAGAAGCCAGGGGAACCCATGCAATTAGGGCGTGCTTCCTTAACCGCTGCAGAACGGGAACGCCGATTCAGAGAGGGGCTCTGCGCGTATTGTGGATCTGCTACACACCACCGAGCCATCTGTCCTCTGCGACCGGGAAACGCGCAGACCCGGTGAGAAATGAGAGTGGCTCACCGGGTTCCATCTCCCTCTCCACCACCTTGACCGATGATTCCTGTCTCACGGTAAAAGTACACCTCCAGTTTGACCACAAACGAGTTGGAAGTACCGCGTTCGATGCCGCGGGCAACTTCATTGTCTCTTCTTATGTCAAAAGACTGGGGGTAAAGACAGAGGCGTTATCCCAGCCTGTAACCATTACATCAGTTGATGGTTGGCCCCTCTCCTCCAGTCCCATCACCCTCCGAACCCACCGTCGAGAGTCGGTCCTGGACAGGGGGGTACTGTCATGCACACCCGTAACACGACCGGCACTAGGACCCGGAAGTAATAAGGTCGGGTTTCAGGAAGCATAAAAGGAAACAAGATGGCGCCTTACATTGCTCAGTCATTGAGTTTGCCCATGCTATCGCCGATGCTTTGCTCGTCTAAACGCGAGTACTCACTTTCTTGGGTTTTGCTTTCGATTGAGTGTGTGTATTTAGAACGCGGGTTTATTTGTGTAAACTCTTGCTCCCGCTTCGGGAGAGTTCTAATAATAACCAGCGTGGTTCTCCTGCCTGCTCACGCTACTTCCGCGTTTGGGTTTACCATCCACGCTACAGGGCTAACTGGTTCATCTCCGGTTAATTTGTGACAAACTATAAGTTACTATACGTTAAAATTAAAATTTTATTTGTCACATACACACTCATACACAGTACGATATGCAGTGAAATGCTTATACAACTGCTTGTGACCTTAAAATCAAGATCATCGATAGAAATAAATTTTGGAATAGAATAAGAATAAAATATGTAAAAATAGAAGTCAAAATATAAAATATAGAAAAAATAATATTTGAAAAACTTAGCTGTACAAAATATAGGCAAAATGGCTGTACAAATATGGAATATATGGAAACTGGTGTGGAAATTGATATAGAATGTAAATTGAATTTAAACAGCTCAGCTTTGCTTGATGGTTTGTGACCATCCTTCTTCCTCTTCTTGATGACATTCCGGAAGTTTACTAGAGTAAATTGCAGTGGTCTTTTATTTTTTTCCCAGAATATCTGTATGTTTTCAGATCTCCTGCCCTGAAAAAGCTTTGTTTGTGTAATTCTTATTCTTCATCAAGTAGCCTCCCATTAGCTCACCCACATCACTGAAGTGCTACACTTCCTCCTCTGATCTCCTATACAGCTACATGCTAATGCTACAAAAGTAAACGATATGTACTCTGTTACTGCACTCAAGTAGAGTTTTCACGTCTCTCTTGCGATGACTGGATTATAGCAAGCACCTCTCATAGTACCATATGACAACCCCTCACTTGACTAAAGAAACAGAGATTGTGTCGCACATTCAGCACCTCGGGCAGCTCCGTCACACCCACGAGAGGGGCGGTGGGGCGCATAATTCGCGGTTGTTGGCAGTGAATTATTATTCACTTTCCTAGTGTCATCAGCGGCCTATAAAAGTACGCCCGAAGGCCAGTCTGGGGAGTAATATGTTCTGGGTGCGTGACTCGCGGATCTGCTCTCTTTTTGCAGACAGTTCCAGAGATTCCCTGAAATGGAACAAACCACAGAGAAGGAGTTTTTGCCGAGGCTTGATGGCCTAGTCAGTTCCCTCATCTTCAACCTCCGTCAGCCCGGACTTTAGTCAACCTCTACCGCCAGAAGTCCAAGGATTGCATTCTTTGTACCAATTCACCTAATCCTCACTTCACCACCTTCCTCACCGAGTGAATTCGCACACATCCACTTTCATCTCCACTGTTTAAATAAAGCACACCTTTCTCTTCACTATGTTGTCCCTGTGTCTGTGTTCTGTTCTACCCTGTTTCAATGCTTTACACTGTATTTTACCTTTTCATTTATCTTTCTGGGAACTTTCACTTTTACTCCAATACATTTCCCATAAACTCATTCCTGCATCAAATATTTGTCTCTACCTACCACCAGCAGGGCATCTTTTGCTTTCAGATACTTTGTACAAGACTTGCCCAAAGTGGACCAGCTACTGTACCATTTAATTCACTCTGTATGACACAATACCCCTTAAAATCTCTAGCACAGACTGATCTGACCCCTATTCCTCCATCCTCAATATACCAGGACGACATCTATCAAAACCCTACTCTTAGCAGAGAGGAGGCGGAATGAACATCCTCATCTGTGTGATCCGCTGAGTCACTTTCTGTCTTCAAATAAAGTCTCTTCACTAAGCACTTATATAAGCACTAAAACATCGACATATACTTTATTGCTAGACCAACTTGTACTTGCTTAGTGACAGCTGGTCATGATTTTAGATGGGAAGCTTAAATTTAATATCTATCAATATCTTGACAATGAAACTAAGTGCTGAGCAATGAATTATATCACAAGGTCTTGTCTATGTCATAAAAAACTACTGTACTACCCAGACTAAAAGGCAGATAGGGACCCACATGATTTTTAAGTGCAATGCCTGTTATGCGCTATTGGGTTCATGCCTTGTTTTTTCCAAGTACCAAATGTGGAACACAACACAGTTAGAACCCTGTTAAATAATCTACCTCATTTCTTTTTCAGCAGGCTTTAACATGTCGGTTGAAATAATCAAATGTATCAAATAATTAAATGTAAGGGATGTTCTGTATGTACCTGGCATGACTGTCAATAATAGACTGCATGAGACTCTACAGTCTGGGTAGGATGTCTGCACCAGCCCTGCTCATTTGTTCCATTCTGCAAATTTTTCTTTTTTTATATCAGTTTTATATATTAGATTAATGAAAAGCAGGGAAGTTTTCAGTTAGCCATGATTTTGACCCATGATGGACCAACACACATTCAGGACATGTTCACACATCAATTTAGACTGATACATGCATATTCAAGTCAGGTAGACAATGATATGCACATGCAAAGCCAAGGGTCAAAACTGAAGCACAATGGTATGACATGAAATGCAAAGTGTTTAAGGTAATGTGCAGGGGTCTTAGTTAAACATTGGCAGCTTGTCAAATTCATATGACTGGAATGTCTGAGTGGCATATACGTTTTGACCATTATAAACCTCAATTCCCATGTGACCCATGAGGTTAATTATAATTTGTCCTGTAACTGACCCTCTCTGTTGTATGTTGTATGTAAGTTGTATGTTAAAGAATGCAGTGTTTTGAAAAGAAAAGAAAAAAAATCTTAGCAAGTGAAAATATATTGAAATGTTTAAAATGTATAGGATTTCTTATTATAATAAATAATAAACAAGTAAGTACAATTAAAGTACTAAAATATTAAAGAAAGTACTATTTATTATTATTATTTTTTAACATTTAAAGTAATTTTAGTAATTAAAGTAATTAAATCCAAAAGCATACACTCCTGGTTTTGCTGGGAGAAACATTTTACTTATTTCTATAATAAATACTTAAAATTGGCAACATCAGCTGCCAATAGATTTAGTAAACCAAGAAGGCAAGAAAGTGTATATATAAAATATATGTAGGTAGATCAGTCTAGATTTAAGATAAGCTAAGCCTTGTTAGAAAGGTTTTTATTATTTTTTTTCTTTTGGATATTCAATCTCGTTTCACCACACTTTCACTTTTTCTGCTATGTTTGAAATTGCCAGCAAGACAAACACATACACATAAATGCATATAATTTACTTCTGAATATTATGTTGCAAACTGTTGAGGTGGCAGTGAAGGTTAAGTAAATGCATTTGCTTTGCTGTTTAACTTATGGATGTTTGAATACTATAAAAAGGTTATGTAAGGGACATACTGGGGTATGTAAAGAAAATAAAGGTCTAATTATCTAGATATTTCTTGACATTTTGAATTCATATCAGCTGGAGTTAGGGGTAAGGGTCAGGTTAATACCCAATGAGACTCTATTTAACCCTCAGAGGGCTTTAGAGTCCAGTGAAAATGTACAACATACGAAACAAAGAAACAACTTGTACATGACCGAAAGCAAAAGTACAATTCACTCTTTTGTGTACAAATTTATTGTGTGTGAGTGCGTCGGTGAGAGTAATGTACTGATTACAAACCCTCTCCAGGTGCATGTGGGGGGTGGCTCGGGGGTATGAAATTAATGGTTTTTAAAATCTGTTGTTGGAAATAGTTTCATACTATTTCACATGTAAAAGAGATCAAACCTAAAAAAAAAATCTTCTTTGACTTACTGTCTTTATGTCTGTGCAGACTCTCTCCTCCTCAAACAGTGCTACATGCATGTCTTTTTTTTTTTGCCTAAAAGCACACTGACCTTTGTATTCTGAAATATTAAGTTCATAATCAATTATCGAAGGGCAGTATTTTAGGTTGAGAACAGAGATGTTGTACTGTATGTTGTAGCTTGTTCCATTAAAGTAGTTTATAATTCTTACAAGATTGACATATCATGTTAAACATCAACATTAACTAATGCATTTAACATATGCAGCACACACAATCAGTGGCATAGTGGTTTAGTAGTTTGCGCTGTCAATTAGCACCTTCCCTAGCTCTGAGGCAGTCTCTGCCTTGAACTGCCGAGACAGTCTTCCAGCATTCTCATACTGTGTCCCTGCTCAGTGTTGGACCTGAAACAAAAAGCCTCTAAAGCCACAAGAAGTCATTGCAAAGGGAGCTTGGGAACCAAAATGATGGGGTTGAAAAGGGGGCTAATAGTCTCTTTATTTACGAGATTCGACAGATGCTCTCATCCAGATGGACTAACATTTTATATCATTATACGATACACCTGAGCAGTTGAGGGTTAAGCTCGACTGAATCTTAAAGCCTAGATAATCCAATAAATAAAAACTAACTAGACACACCTGTTTGGCATAATTAGGTTAACTGCCTTGGCTTAAAAGCCCTGCCATTTGATTCCATGTCATACTGTCCACATATTATTATTATTATTATTATTATTATTATTATTATTTCCTACCTGAATATTAGATAGCGTTTTTCTAATCATCTTTAGAATGGCTCTGTGGTTTATTGTCTAGACATTTTTTTGTCTTCTCTGCATGCCTGTGACTTTTAGATTGACAATTGACGATTAGTTGAATTTGTGTTTACATTGAAAATTCAGAATAATTTTTTTTGTCCTTGCTTGGACTTCTCGATATTTTAATTCAGACTGCCTGATTGTAATGGAAACTCCAGCGGAGCAGGAAACTTTATCCACTGCCTCCCTGCAGTGATATCTAGTCAAGACTCCATCACGACAAGATATGATCAGGCTAACCCTCCAGGCATTACACAGCCCTCCACTTGAGCCCAAGTCTTACCCAGTGCTCTCTCACTTTTGAGGTTTAGCCAACCCTGTTTCTCTTTGACTGCTCAAGGATAGCTTTACAGGAATGATCTCTTGCTCGGCCCACAGCATTCTGGGTGTAACAAACTCATACATGTTCCAGTTACCAGCACTTCACAGATGACATGCTGTGGGTCTTTGATCACACCATAGGTGGTCATGAGTCTGCCAAGCAACTGCTTTGCCTCTGTCAGGGAAATTTCAGTGTCACAGTATATGCTATCTTGTTTCAGACACCTGGAACAGAGAGCAAGGTGAACCAGAAGGCCTCATTGCAGCCCTTCAGCATGACTTTTCAAGTAGAATCAATGATGGCCTTGCTTCCAGAGAAGCAGCTGGTGATATGGAGTCAACCATAGATCTAGCTATATGCCTGGATCACCATATTTAGGAGTGGCAGAGGGACCATGCCAACACCACCCCAGACAAGTAGCTCAATACACCTGCCCCACCCCTCTCGGAGCTTCCCATGCCCAGAGTCCAGTTTTGCTAAATGATAGGCATTTGGCTCTCCCAGACTGCACATGAAGATCTGTCCAGGAGGAACTGTGCCAGGAATCACCTTTTCTACCTAGTTGCCAAGCCCTGGACTATTCCTGTCAGTCAGCATCTTGTGGAAAGAGAGCCAACACATCACACAGATTCGGATTCTGGTGCTGCTGGGAACTTTATAGACTTGTTTTTAAGCTCAAAATCTTCACACACCGATAGTCACCTGGGACCCTTTAGGAACAGCTACCACTTTGGTTGGTAGCCCTCTTGGCAGTGGTAGTATCCATCATCTAACTACTCATCTGCACATAACAATCTGAGACAGCAAAATAATGTGATATAGTTTCATCTAATCTACAGTATTCCTTAGAATTCCCTATGGCTTTGGGTTTTCCCAGGCTGGTTGCCACACATTGATTGGCCAGCCAGTTTGATGATTGAATGAAGTTCTGTATTCTTCTACATACATGTCAGGTTTGCTGGTTTCCTCCCACAGTCCAAAACCATGCAGATAGGGTTAATTGGCGTTGCCAAATTGCCTGTAGTCTGTCAGTGTGTAATGGTATGCAATGGCAAGGCACCCCATTCAGGGTGAACCCCGCCTTATACCCTAAACGCATTTCTCCTGCACTTTATCCTTCTCAAGTGTACTGACAATAATACGTCAAATTCCTGAATATGTTATGTTAATTTGATTCAGTAGTGTACACATACCTATATCGCTATATGTATTCATTTAGAACATTTGTAAAGCTACAAAAGAAAATTTACTGTATTGTTATTAAAGACCCCAGGGTGTCTTTAACTTTATATAGATTTTGAAATTATTCATTTATTAGCATTATTATTTATATCACTAGTAACATAAACAAAACACCTTGAAGTATCTAATCAGTTATTTTTGATAGTTATTTTTCATGACTATATAGTTTGGTGATGCATAGTAAGACAATATTAATAGTGACACAGCCTAAAACCAATTTAAGTATAGACGTTATAATGCTTGCCATGCTGTATTTTACATAGTAGGTTACTATTTTATTCAGTTTACAATAGTCACATAATAGGCAGCAGAAATTTGAAATTTGAACACTCTCGTATAGCCTAGCAGCCCATTTTAAGCAGTTTTAGGTGTAATTATGTTAATCAACATGGACAGTTTTCTTTTCTTTCTTTCTTTTCTTATTTTATTTTCAACCCTGACTACATTTGTACACAAAATACCTGAGATTTTAACTATGAAAGGGAATTGCCTTGCTCACATTTATAATATGACACCTACAAATCTGCAAGATTGGACATTCAATCTGGAGGTCAATATGATTGATGCTATTCCATGAAATAAAATTATAGCCTGCAGCTCACAGACTTTATTTATGCATAAAATTCTAAGACAAAGCATGATGGAAAATGCATGGCTGGCAGACAACGCAACAAGGTCATGGGGGCCTTTTCTCTATGGTGTCCTACGGAATTTGAGTTGGTATATACCCTATGTCAGCAGAGACGTACCAGGATCCTGTGTCAGCATAAACACAGTGTATGGCTGAACATTCATATCCTAGTGTGGAATATTCATTACACCTTTATGAGAATGAAGTACTCATTCACCCTAGTCTGCACATCAGAAGATTTCCACTGAAAACCTGTGCTTCAGAGGAAATGACTTTAAAGTTGCATCAAAAAGCAAGCTTCAACCAACTATTTTCATCATCAGTGTATTATGAAATATCAAGCCACTTCAGCCTCTCAGTGTGTCTAATTTGTCAATTTCATATTACATGCATGGGAAAAATCTCATTAAGTGTTTATTTTAATGAGCACAGAACTTTAAATGCTTCAGGTTTCATTTTGAAAAATCCAAGTAAGATTTTAAACACTCTGTCTTTGTCTTATAATTTTAAAGACGCTTTATTGCAGAAAAAAACAGCAGATACTACATAAGAGGCACAATATTACTAAATAGTTTACCAAGTTAAGGGAAGTTTTCATATGAAAATACCAAATGATGTGCTCTTCTCATCTAGCCAACTCACTGTTAGCTCTGTTATTGCTGCCCAATATGAAAAGATCTTGACTGACATGAAGTTATTTTCTTTTTTCTTTTGTGGGACTATAACAATATTGAAGCAGAACACACATACCTGGAATGCTGTGTTCAAAATCGACTTTTAAAAACAATAAGGCATCCACAATATTAATGGTGGTTCTAGTGTGCATGGGTGAACTCTCCTTCAGAAAAAAAAAGATTAAACTTTGCTCTAAAGTTTTATTCATTCTTTACAAATAAATAGAAACAGCATCTAAATCTAAAAAAAAAAAAAAACGTTATATACAATATAACTTATTGTATAAGTTATACAATACGCCCTTTGAAACAGTAATGCACCAGCATTAACCTATTTAGCAATTTCAACTGCAATAACTCTTTGACTGCCCATGACCCTATCACTCGTTTACTAGTTTTCCATCTGTGGAAAACGTTTGGTAGGTCATGACCATTGCAGAACAGGAACATCCCACAAGAGCTGCAGTTTTGGAGTTGTAACAGTTATCTACAGTAGCTGTAACAAATTTTTGGCACAATTCACTCAAATCCTTACCTTTGCCCATTTTTTTCTGCTTCTAACACATCAACTTCAGGTATACTGTGCTTGCTTCATAATATATCCCACCCATTTGCAGGTACTACTATAATAGTACTGTAACTGTAGCTACTATGACAAGTAAAAAAGTATTGAGGGATCTGAGAACTAAAACAAACAAACAAACAAACAAAGCAAATATAAAGAGGAACAAAATCAATATTGGGGATTCATTTGTCTTTTCTATACTTCTTACCCATCAGTGCTTTAGCATAACCTCACATTATTTGACATTCTAAACCTCTGACACAAAAAAAAAAAAAAAAAAAATTAAATCACCAAATGTCGCACCTCCAAGTTGCCACTGTTGAGCGCCTGAGCAAGGCACATAACCCTGTCTGATCTAGGCTGACCGTTTCACTGTACTGTATGATACATGTGACAAATTATTAAATCATTATCATTATTGTTCAGTGTCAGCAGGTTGCAGATATAGATGTTTGTAAAGTAACGTAAAACCAGTTAGTGATTGCTCAGTACGATGGAACACCTCGAAGGCTTAATCCACAGAAGACTCTATCTGTTTTTATACAGCAGGTCAAAGGAAAATGAGTCACACATCATTTATTTCCTAGCATTTGGTAATAATTTTTTTCCTGCCATAATAACAGCACTAAACCTGTCAGGTGTCTGGATGTCTCCAGTATTTTTGATCTTTGCTGGTGCAGACATTTTCTATGAGATTGAGGTGTAAGGCCAGTCCCAGTGTTCTGTCATGCATGTTAAATAAATCACACTGCCATACAGATTTAGCCAAGTTCTCTTCCTGACACATGAGCATACAAATTGTTTTTTTCATTTGGAGACACTGTAAGAAGGCAATTATGAAGAGTTTGATGATCAGGTTTTATCCATAGTTGCAATTTGTCCACTAACAGCAGTGCTTTATTGTACATTTACATTTGTGCAACAAACAATCAGTGGATTTGTTCAGATATTATATACTAAATACTTCATGAAGCAGTCAAGCATCTAGTAACCAAGCCAAAAGTCAGGAAGACACTACTTCTAAAGGTGCAGACTTTATTTTTTTATCAGTTAGATATGTTGCCACACGTCCATTGGAGCATAACTGAAAATAATCTTACCATATTTGGTGGAAAAGAAAGAACCAGCATCATTAGCTGTAGGTTTGGAGAAACATTTCATCTATTCGTTTTTGTAGAGAGAGCCGATCACTGAGTTCACCAAGGATGTTGTGTGGGTGGCTGCTTGCCAGGGGAAAGAAAAAAAAAGAGAAAGAGAAACAGAGAGAATCTTCATTGCATCTGTTGACAGAAGCACAGAGACTATGAATTATCTTGTAAAAAAAATGCTTTCAGGACATAAAAAAATATTCAAGAAGGACAGAACCAGTGACTATGTCTGTCTACAATGCATTCAGGCACCCAATAGACTTTTTGGAATTTGTCATTAAATGCTGTTTGTCTATCAGTGCATTTAAGATCTAGTATCTTTGAATTGCATTTCACACAGCTGAATGGAAAAGTCTATCTACCCATAGGACAAATAAATTTTTTTTTACGGGTTTTGCATGTGCTAATTGGTTTCAATAGCCATGGCAACTAAAGTGTCCTGAGACTCCCAGAAGAGTAAACTGAATTGCGAAAACAAGTAGATGTGAGTATGCATTTGGTTAATTTGAAAAAATGTAAATCAAGACCTTTTCACAGGATCTACTGAAATGCTGTTGCAATCATAAACATGCCACAAATGTCACAAATTTGAAAACAAGCTTTACTGTGGCAATAGTATGTTTCACTAAAACATAATGTTTATAAGATTTCTTAGTATTAAGACTTTAAAAGTGAATACTTTTACTTTGCTTCAGCTACTGTAGTAACATGCATACACTATACAATATAGTGGGCACAACTGGCTTTTAAGCTCCTGTGAAGCTCAGTTTGTTTGCCTAATTATTATGTTTATATAGATATTCGTGTTTTGAGAACCATAGTAATTAAGGCAAATAGCAGCAAATTTGTGTTTATGAGAAGGATAACCTCCGCAATTAAATCACCATTTACTTTTTTGAAAATATTTGAACCTGTGAAATCTACTCTAGATCTGTTCCTCATACCATTATTGCTGTAACTACAAATATGACTTGTGTATATATATATATATATGTGATGTGACTTAGGTCTGGAAATCAAAAAGGTAATCATGACCACACCACCACCACAAAAACAAAACAAAACAAATAATTTGCATATTGTGCCAGAAAGATAATCATCTCGGGTTACTTAGCTGTAACCCTGTTCCCTGATAAAGCGGGAATGAGATGCTGTGTGAAAACGCTATGGGGAACATCTCTTTGTTCTCCAGTTGTGAAGCCTGTGTATGTCAAAACCACCGAATACTTCGGCTTATAACCTCTGCCAGGTGTTGTCACCGAAAAAGGTGCACCTACAGGTTATAAATAGGAGTAACCCAAAAACATCCTCAGGTCAATTTTGTCTGAAGGACATCCAGGCACGCCAGCAGTGCGGCATTGAAACGCAGCATCTCGTTCCCGCTTTTCAAAAGCTACACTTAATGCTGCGTGAAAACGCTATGGGAACAAGAATACCAACGCCGCTGCACTGCAAGTGTCTGGACCCCCAGGTTGTGTAGCGTGTGCGCACAATAGCCAAGGAGGTCTCAGACCTAGCTCTGAGATGCTGACTCAAGGATCCGCAAGCCCGGAGTAACATTGGCTGCAGGGGGACGTCTCTTGCCAGAGCAATTGATGAGGCAATCCCCCTGGTTGAATGAGCCCTGATTCCCAGAGGAAAAGTGTGACCACGCACCTCATAGGCTAGGGCAATAGCATCTCTCACCCAGTGTGACAGAGTCTGTCTAGTGGCGGCCGCCCCCCGGTTGCGACCCCCATGGCAAATAAAGAGCTGCTCTGACTTACGCCACTGGCTAGTGCGGTGGACGTAGATCCGAAGAGCACATACTGGACACAGTAATTGAAATTTTTCCTGCTCCGGAGCTGTGAAAGGCAGAGGACAGGAGGCTTCGAGAACGACTGAGTGTATGGTCGAGAATGGACCCTTGGGAAGATAGTTCGGATGAGGATGCAGAATAGCTTTGACTAGCCCAGGGGCGAAGTCTAGGCAGGATGGGGAGACTGACAGAGCCTGCAGATCCCCAATCTTCTTCAAAGAAATGATAGCTATAAGAAAAACCATCTTAAGAGACAGAAGCCTGACAGGCGCTGACTCTAGTGGTTCGAAAGGGGTGTCAGCCAGGCCTTCGAGTACGATAGCTAAGACCCACAAAGGGACCGTCGCTCTAGTGGGCGGCCTCAACCGTTTAGCTCCACGAATAAAACGGGCAACTAAATGGTGCTTCCCCACAGAAACTCCATCGGTCAAGGCATGACAAGCCGAAATAGCGGCTACATACGTTCTGAGAGTACTAGGGCAAAAGCCCGAGGACAACTTTTCTTGCAGAAACTCCAGCACTGAAACAATCTGGCAGTGAACTGGGTCTACATGTCTTGCCATGCACCAATTTTCAAATACACTCCATTTGAGGGCATAAGTGGAGGGAGTTTCAATTACGCTGGCTGGAAGACCAGCATCTCTTAGTTGGTCCACTTCAGGGGCCAAACGTGAAGGTTCCAGAGCTCGGGCCAGGGATAAAATATTGTCCCCTGCGCCTGAGACAGAAGATCCCTCCTCACTGGAATCACCCAGGGTGAGCCGTCGAGGAGAGATATTAGATCCGAGAACCACACTCTGGTTGGCCAATGGGGCGCTATCAATAAGAGGCGCAAACCCTGTTGACGGACCCTCGCCAGGACTCCTGGGAGCAGAACTATGGGTGGAAACGCATAAAGGCGTAATCTGGGCCACGTGTGGGCCATCCCGTCCAGATCCAGGGGAGCTGGAGGAGTCAGAGCGTAGTAAAGGAGACATTGTGCTGTCTCTTGCGAGGCAAAGAGGTCCATCTCTGCTACATAAAATGTTTCCCAGATTTGACTGACTACTTCGGGGTGGGGTTTCCATTCCCCATGTGTCACAGCTTGTCTGGATAGCAAGTCCGCTCCTACATTCATATGCCCCGGAATGTAAATCGCCCTGAGCGACAGGAACTTGTCCTGTGCCTAAAGCAGAACCTGGTGCGCTAGCTTGTTCAAGCGGTGCGAGCGCAGTCCACCCTGGCAATTTATGTACAAGATTACCGCAGTGTTGTCCACCCGTACTATGACATGGTAGCCTCTCAACTGCTGGAGGAAGTGTTTCAGGGCCAGAAACTGAGCCATCATTTTGAGACAATTGGCGTGCCATGCGAGAAGATGACCTCTCCAGCTCCCTTGTGCTGGACGGCCATCCAAGACCGCACCCCAGCCCGTGAGGGAAGCGTCTGTCGTTAGCATCTTGCGATGACAAGACAGACATAAAGTGGGAACCAAAGTCAGAAACCGGGGTCTGAACCACATAGAAAGGGTACGAAGCCTCCAGCGCGTAACCCTTATTAGCCTCTGGGGATTGGCCCTTGAATGAAATCTTAGCCACAGCTGAAACGCTCTCATGTGCAGAAGGCCCAAAGTTATCACCATGGACACAGCTGCCATGAGGCCTAGAGATCTCTGAAAGTGATGAACAGTCACCTTCTGGCCTAGCTTGATTTCCTTCAGAGTGTTGAGAATGGATTCGACACGAGCAGGAGACAGCTGGGCCTGCATTGTGACCGAATTCCATGTGATACCTAAATATGTTGTCCTCTGAACAGGAAAGAGAACGCTCTTCATGGCTTTGAGCCTCAATCTAAAGAATGGAGATGAGCTAGGACATTTCGATGTCGCTCCTGCTAGCTCCTGAGACTGAGCCAGAATCAGCCAGTCGTCTAATACGGATGCCCTGAAGTCGTAAAGGAGCCAGGGCCGCATCCATGCATTTTGTATATGTGCGGGGTGACAGAGCTAGGCCAAATGGAAGGACCCGATACTGGTAAGCTTCACTCCCGAAAGTGAACCTCAGGAACTTCCTGTGCTGTGGCAATATTTCTATATGGAAATGTGTCCTTGAGGTCAATTGTCACAAACCAATCCTCTGGTTGGATTTGAGAAACAATCATCTTGACAGTCAACATTTTGAATCTGAATTTTGAAGCCGCGAAGATCCAAAATCGTACGCAACCCCCCATCTCTCTTGGGCACCAAAACGTACCGACTGTAGTAGCCCGACTCTCTGTCTTGGAGGGCAACATGTTCTATGGCCCCTTTGCTCGGTATCCTGAAGTGTGGCAGGAGATGACCGAATACCCAACATTTCGTTGGAGACCAACGCTCCCTGAAACACCAGTGGTGGCGGGGATTGAACACCGGCCTCTTGGGAGTGCCAGGGAGGAGGCCCTATTATCTGTCTTGCTTCTGCGGTCAGTCGATATGCAATCGCTCGACTGCACGCGTTATAACCTCCAATAATTCCTCATAAGCTCTGTCAACACTGGAGGAGCGTTGTGAGGAGGCTACTTCCATAGAAGCGAGAGAGGAAGTTTCTTCCGCTCCTTCACATGAAGCGCCGGAGCGCGCTTGAGAAGCGGAAACTAAAACTTCCTGATCCGGAGAGAGCGCGAGAGAAAAGAGGAATTCCGTCTTGTGCGCATCTGCCAGATCAGCTCGCGAGCCCCAGGAATGCGCCGCGGCTCGCGGTTTCTCTTTAAAGAAAGCGAGCCACGCGCGAAACACATTAATAGGGAGAAGATCACAATACTCACAGTCTCCCTGAAGCCCGAGGCGAGCATGTTCTTCCCCCAAGCACTCGAAACAAAACTCGTGGAGATCGCCCTCCGAAAGAGATCTATCACACGGAGGCACGCATCTCTATCCAACCCGCATTGGGTGAGTTAATGCTGTTATTTTTTTCTTTTGCTTTCGTTATCGCTTGCACACAAACACGCAAACACAAAGCGGTCCTGAAGACAAAAATATCTGAGGATGTTTCCGGTTCACTCCTATTTATAACCTGCAGGTGCACCTTATTCGGTGACGTCACCTGGCAGAGGTTATAAGCCGAAGTATTCGGCGGTTTTGACATACACAGGCTTCATAACCGGAGAACAAAGAGATGTTCACCATAGCGTTTTCATGCAGCATCTCATTCCCGCTTTATCAGGGAACAGGGTTACAGCTAAGTAACCCGAGACGATTATCTTTCTGGCACAATATGCAAATTATTTGTTTTGTTTTTGTGGTGGTGGTGTGGTCATGATTACCTTTTTGATTTCCAGACCTAAGTCACATCGCAAAGTCATATTTGTAGTTACAGCAAAAATGGTATGAGGAACAAATCTAGAGTAGATTTCACAGGTTCAAATATTTTCAAAAAAGTAAATGGTGATTTAATTGCAAAGGTTATCCTTCTCATAAGCACAAATTTGCTGCTGTTTGCCTTAATTACTATGGTTTTGAAAGGGAACAGAATATTGTGAGTTCAAATCCCTGCACTGTCTAATTGCCCTTACTAGGATTCTGCTTCAAAGGCAGTGTAGCATGGCTGACCCTTGTGCTCTGGTTTCAGGTAGGAAATGTAAAGATATACATTCTATACAGTACTTTTAGAAGATTAAGTCTGAATTGTCTTTTTTGTGTACTTTATGAAAAAGAAAGGCTCTCTATTCTTTTTTTTTTGTTAAGTTTATTCTTTTCTTTTGGGTTGTGCTCTTGTTGCAAGAAATACCCATAATTATTTTCTTTTGAGAAATCCATAAATAATATGACTGGTGAAAACATAAAAACCTTATGGGATGTAAACGGTTCTATATTTTGTCAAATATATATTTGACCAAAACTCGGAATTGGTGTTAAAAGTGTCTCACCTAGGTGAAGAAGTGAATTTTCAGATAAGATTATATAACAGCAATTTTCATGATGCTCCTTCTCTCCTGATCCATGCTTCGTTTTTTGTAAATATGCATACGCTTTTAGCTTTTTATCAGATAAAAAGAAACACATTTGCTAAATACAATTTCATTTGTCCATAACTTTTTAAAAATTGTAATCTTATAATGATCTTAATTGTCATTTAGTTAAACCCTGTCTAATTTAACTTTCACATAAAAGGATATGTACCTGAAAAGTGTATGATTCTAAAATGCAAAATTCTTTAAATATTGCAACATAGTTATATAAGCTTTTATCAAAACACTATTTACGCAACAATTTTTACAAGCCATATGCTTCAAAAAGCTTACAACAATTGTATCAATACTTTGCATTTTTAATTATTATTGTTTGAAGCAAGACAGTTTAACGCTGAAAAATGGCAATTTTGGGGGCACATTTAAAATCATCTCTCCAAAACGACTGAAGTTATTTACTTAAAATTTTTAGGGAAGCAAGATTTCCATTCCATTTTTCAATTCAATTGTTGCATAAACTTTTGAATTAGCTTTTCTGGCACACAAATCTTCTGTATTAAATATATAACATAAAAAACATCAAATTAAATCAGCACCAATACTGTGTTTTGGCCAACAGTATGATCCCATACTGTATAAGCACACCACTCCAGTATGATCCAGTGGGGCCAGTCTGATTCCTCGCAAGATTTCTGCACAATATTTTCAGAAAACATTGGTGCATAGTTACTTTTTATGTCTTAAATTGAACAAAGATAAAAAATAAAACATAATCAGTACTTAGTAACACCTCCTCTGGCAGATATCACAGCTTGCAATCGCTTGGGATTTGGGATTTTCTTCCATTCTTCCTTGCAGAATGTCCACAAATTTTCAGTGATGTTTAAATCATTGTGTGATCATGGACTGTGACGGCCATTCCAAAACTTTCAGCTTGCATCTCTTGAGGTATTCTATAGTGGATTTTGAGGTATATTTAGGATCATTGTCCTGTTGTAGAAGCCATCCTATTTTCAGCTTCAGCTTTTTTACAGATGGTGTGATGTTTGCTTCCAGAATTTGCTGGTATTTAGTGGAATCCATTCTTCCCTCCACCCGTGCAATGTTTCCTGTGCCACTGGCTGCAACACAACCCCAAAGCATGATAGATCCACCACATGCTTAATAGTTGGACAGGTGTTCTTTTCATGAAATGCTGCTCCTTTTTTCTCCAAACATGGCTTTGCTGATTGGCCAAAGAGTTCTATTTCAACTTCATCAGTCCACAGCACTTTTTTCCAAAATGCATCAGGCTTCTGTAGATGTTCTGTGGCATACTTCTAACATTGGATTTTATAATGGGGATGCAGGTAAGGTTTTTTTTCTGCTGACTCTTCCATGAAGGTCTTGTCTGTGCAAGCACCGCTGCACAGTGGAACGGTGCACCACCACTCCTGAGTCTGCTAAATCTTCCTGCAGGTTTTTTTGCAGTCAAATGGTGTTGATTTGTCTTTCTGACCAGCATATGAGCAGTTCTCTCAGAGTTTTCTTGGTCTTCCAGGTCTTATCTTGACCTGACAACACTTCAATATCTTCTTGTAGCCTTCTCCTGCATTGTGGGCTTCAATAACTTTCATTTTTCACTTTCATGTGAGTTTTACACAGGTGCTTAGAGGAACCCATGGTTGTTGAGTGTCCGCAAGTGTGTGGACAACGTTTAAAAAGTCAAAGTATTTGTAAAACTAACGAAAGCTGTTGCCATGCATCAGCTCTAATAAGCTGATTAAGGCCTGAAACCTTGTAAAAAGAATCTGAGACTCCTGAACTCTTAGGGTGCCCAAACGTTTGCACAGTGCCATAATAATTTTTTTTTTAATTAATACTTTATGGCATAAGAAGTAACTATGCATCAATGTTTGCTGAAAATATTGTGCATTTTTTCAATTTCCAAGACAGACTGTGCTAACATCTTTTAAATAAAAAACAAACAAACAAACATAATCTGTTATTTATCAAGGGGTGCCTAAACGTTTGCATAAGACTGTATGTATGTATGTATGTATGTATGTATGTATGTATGTATTATTATTATTATTATTATTATTATTATTATTATTATTATTATTTTCTTAAAAACAGCATTGTGACAAAATTTCTTCTTAAAAGCTCAATTAAAGATGTCATTAAAAACTTATGCAACTTAATTGGAAAGGTCTTCACTTAAAAATCATAAGCTGTAATGTATTTCTTTTTAAAGATTTAAAAGAGTCCTTTCCTAATAAACCCTATTCTTTGTTAGAAGAATGCATTCATACATACAAAATTTCAGTCTGTATTCAGGCTTCCATGACTGTAATGACTTGCACGCAGAGCAATTTGTTACAAATAGATAATACACTGCAGTGTTGGCATTGTAAAGATCTTGCTTGGTTGGTGCACCAATTGCTTCATCACAGCAGTTTTGCAAACAAGCTGCTTAATAACCTATTGTGATTAGGCTGAGCAGAATTAATTTAAATAATTCATTCCAAAAACTATAGTTTTAGGGAAATTAAGAAGAAAATAGACAAAATCTAAAGGCCTACAAAAATCTCCTTTTTACTTTATTTTTCTCCCTGTGAGTGGATTATTTAAATATTTCAAATGTTTCAGGTTTAAGCATAATTTTTCCATAATTTTTTTCTCCAACAAGTTCAAATAAGCTGCAAGTATCGAGGCTGATGTTGAGTGAGCATGGCTGCAGTAAGATACTAGTAAGATAAGAAGGTGCAACTTCCAGTATTTTGCTTTACTCAGCCATTAACAGTATCTTGAATGTATCTACTGTACAAACCTTTTATTTGCTTGTTTTTCTTCCAGTACTTGGCATTTTTACAATGAGCCCTATCAGCTAATTTCTTTGGAAATCTGCAGGACTGGTTGACCATACAATTGTAATTGGTTAAACATAATTCAACTATATAGATTTTTTTTATATAGCACTGACAATGTTCATTGTCACAAAGCAGCTTTACAGAATATAAAAAAATATGGAAATGAGTTTGAAAAGTGTGAGGAAATATGTATGAATCATAATGATCAGATTATCCCTGATGAGCAAGATGAGGGTGACAGTAGGAGGAAAAAACTCCAAGAGATGACAATAGGATAAAACCTTCAGAGGAACTAGACTCAACAGGGAACCCATCAGGTGATATCAAATAGCAAGGATTGATCGGCAGTCATACTGTGTGTTACTATGCTAGAAGTTCAGAAGGGGCATTTAAGTTAATATAAAGTCTGCTTTGGACTGACAAACTGTTTAGAATTTCAGTCCTGAACTATCAAGCAGACCATACAGAGCAATCCTCAGCAGTGAGCCAGAGGCCTACATGCGATTAGAACTCCAACCAGAAGCTGGGGACCAAATGAGTCAGATAGATCCAGAGGGTAGTGGAGGGCCTGGATCACTGGCAACTTAGGAGTGCCATGTATAGCTCGTCATAAAAATGGAGAGAGAGAGAGAGAGAGAGAGAGAGACTATCTAGTGCAGAGTGCAAGCAGGAACTCTGACAGGACTAATTATGACAGCATAACTAAAAAGAGAGTCAGAAGGAAACACAGACACAGCTCCCTGAGAAGTAAAGCAACCAATCACATCACCTTCAACAAACCTGAGTGATCAATGAGAGTGGGGAAGACAGCATCCAAACATACCAGCTCACCATAATACTCTCCCCCAGATATGCTCCTTTACCCATTACAAATACAGTATATCCACAGAAGTCTTGGCTAAATAAATACGTTTTCAGCTTAGATTTAAACATTGAGTCCGTGCTTGAGTCCTGAACATTAATTGAAATGCTACAGTATTCCTTAACTTTGAGGCTTTGTAGAAAATAGCTCTGATTTCTGCTGCAGTTTCATAGTAAGAGGTATTGACAAGCAGCCTGCATCCTTTGATAGAAGTAGGCGTGGCGGATCACTTTACTCAGGTACTGTGGTGCAAGAACATTTAGTGCTTTATTCAATGCATTCAACGGAAATTTTCATTGGGAGCCAATGCAGTGTGGATAAGATAGGGGTGATGTACTCATATCTTGAGGACCCTGTCTGCTGCATTTTGGAATGAATGGAGTTTGTTTATGTACCTCGTTGAACATCCAGACAGTAAGGCCAACCTAGAGGTTATAAAAGGATGGACTAGTTTTTTTTTTTTGCATTGTGTAGAGACAATATATTTTTTATCTTATCAATATATTTTCATTTCTAAAATCAGAGAATGCGATCCTACCGTAGACCTATTTGAGCTTCAAATGAAAAACTGGAATCTATAATCACACCAAGGTCTTTTATTGCTGCACATGATGAAACAGAAAGGCCAACCATAGGTACTGTCTAATCAGAAAGCTTACATCTATCTGCTGGGGTTCTAGTACCAGTACTTCTATCCTGTCAGAATGAATCAGAAGGAAGTTAATAAGCATCCAGTGTCTAATGTCCTTCACACATTCTTCAACATCATTAAGCTGGTGTCTCTCATCTGGCTTTGCTGAGACATACAGTATAACTGTGTGTCGTCAGCATCACAGTGGAAAATAATTCCATGTTAAACATTATGTTGCCCTAAGGAAGCTTATAAAGAAAAAATAGCAGTGAGCATAAAACAGAACCTTGTGGAACGCCAAACTTTTACATCTAGGAACTTGGCCGATGCCAAGAGCAACTTATCCAGAGCAACTTAATTTTCTTATCTCATTATACATCTGAGCAATTGAGATATAGGAGCCTTTTTTGATAGGAACTTTTTATAAACTTTAATTCTATACATTTTATTGCTAACTCTAAACTTCAGCTACAGTTTAACAAAAATGGCAAATTAATTTATTGAGTTGTGAGATTGCTGTTGATGCCATGAAAATTAAATACTGGTAAAAATTGGTAAAACTGACTTACAGTCCACAATTAATTCATTAGCATTATATAATCAAAGGGTTTACCTATCTTTTTATGGGTATATTTGTGCTTCTGGTTGATATGTCGAGGACATGTTGAAGGTTTATATTTACAAAAATATACTGAATATATTCTAAGGTGAATAAATATACAGTAAGCAGTTTTTCCCAAATCTTTCCACGGCTGCTTGTCTATTTGTAAAAACAACCCACACTTTAAATGGTTGAATAAAGTGGGCTGGACATAGAGATTTGTAACCTCTCTCTCTGCCACAGCCATAATTCTACAGCTCCCTTCTGGCCCCTTAAAACAGCACAATTCATCCTGCAGTGTCCTGCTTCAGGGCTTTCCCTTGGGCCGGATCCATATGAGGCGAAGGAGGACAGCTGATAGCATTCGTTCTCAATAGGACCCCTCACTCCCTAAAGCCTGCCCAGAGGATGTGTTCATTTTCTGCACAACGATGAACTGCTATCGAAGAAAACTTTATAGAGTCTGAGACAACTTTACAGACAGATAATTTGCAAGTTTCTTTCTATGTCTATTTAAATATTTTATCGAAATGTTCACTTTGTATTTGCAACTGGTACTGACTGTTCATAGGTCACTGCATAGAATATGTGCTGTAGTCTTGGGCAACCATTACTTCTTTTATTTAAAGGGGAAAAAAATGCCTTACATGTTTATTTTATTAGTGTGCCAGTGGAAAAGAGTATAACTTTACAGGAGAGTTAAAAGTTACAGTGATTTTTTTATGTTACAGAATGGAAGACATTAAATAATAAATCAATATTGAAAATAAAATATTATTACCAAACAGATGCAAGGCATAGTCTACAGAGCAACCCACTTACATGATTTCTTTTAAAACAACAACAGAAACAACAAAAAACGCATGACAGCGTACCTAGGGGAAGAGATGAAGATTTAAAGACCAAGTCTTACCTTTCAATATTTTTAATGCAAATTGACTGTAAATTCTTTTGCCATCTCTTGAGCTCAGGTATGTATAGAGTTTTCTCATGTTTTCTCTGTGTCTGAATGGGTTTGTCCAGGTTCACTGGTTTCTTCCTACTTCTCAAATACATCCTGATATGTGGACTGGCCACTCTAAATTGCCCATAGGTGTGAATGTGTGTGAAATAGACTGACATCCCATCCGAGGTGTGTCCTCCAGTAAACAAGTGTTTACTGAACATGTATATATGTCATAAGTGTATTAACCCCCCCTTTTTGATAGAGGTATAGGGAAGATGACAGAATTCATATGCCATGCATTTAATCATTATTTTAAAAGATTCTCCAGCTTTTTCAATATCTACTTCAGGATGCTTAAAACTTTAACATAAACATAATTTTATAATTTTACATCATTACATTACATCATTGACACCATGCATTGTTTAAGCCTTTCTTTATTTACAACCAGCTGCATTCTAAAGAATGTAAAACAGAAAGTGGCATGTAGAAGTGTTGGATAACAATCTAGCTAATTAGCAAAGCTGAAAATGAACTAGATACTGAGCTGAACTGTCTAACATCAATGCTTGTCAGTGTACCAAATTTACAGCCTGGGAAAGAACATGCAATGTTCTCCCGAGAGATATGCAATAGTCAAGGCAGGATCATTTAGATGTTGCAGTATAATGAAGACATGCATCCGGGAACAGCATTAAAGGCTGTACCAGACTAGTGGTAGGCTTTTGGATTAATGCTTGAAACAAAAGAACAATTAATAATTTCTGCCTTTTACAGTATGTAACAGAAACAATAACTGGCTAAAAACAAAAGTAATATTCAGCAGAAATGACAAAGATGTGTTAAATAACCTCATTTCTCAGCATTACTGCTGAACATTTTTTGTTCTGTATAATTGTGAACAAGGATACATCTTACACTTAGTAAGCACTTCCATTCTTTTTTTCTGTTTTTTTTTTTTTTAGGCTTTGGGGGATTTTACATAATGCATTTTGGTATCGCAGGATGTTAAAATGCGATTTTATTTTAGAATCCCTTGCTGCTAAATGTCTTACATATTCACTCTGATTGTCTCTCATGGATATTATTAATAAATGATACATAGATTGAATGTCTGCCTTCCTCGACACATAAGTACACTGAGGTCAAAAGGCAAGACTCATATGGCAAGAGCCATAAATATTTTTAGCAACTTTGGAATTCATTTCCAATGCCACTGTGTACAGGCCTTCTTTGCAGGTAAAACAGAACAGATGATTATTCTTTACTTAAGCAATATCACCTGAGAGGGAGATCTGTTTTGTTGGTGAACATTTCAATGAGAAGATGTGTGCAATGTCAGTGCTTGGTATTAGTGAGAAGTAAAGCTGTGATTTGTTAGGACAGAGGACTTATTATTTTTGCTGTTTCTTTGTAATATAATGAACACCATCATTTTGCCATATTCTGAAAACCTGATTCATGTACTAACATACAGTATGTACATTTATTATATTTAAATAGATGCAGAATTTTCACTTCATATAAAAAAAGAAAATAAATAAATAATAGTAAAAATAAATATACAGTACTTATGTTAACTTGTGTTAAACACTAAATAGAAGTAAGTGCATTACAAACATCATTTATTTTATTTAAAAAATACACATGGTCAAAATCCTTTTTTTTAGTGAATTATATTTGGGAAGGAAACAAACTGGTAAGGGAAATTCTATAAATGTCTATATACTATAACTGGATAATGCCTGTCATGCATGTGTCCCGTCAAATGTTTCAGAATAAACGGCAGTTTATGTATACTATTTTCACGGTAGGTGATTTAATTAGACGCTTTTTAGGGTATTTGGTTAATTTCAACTTGAAAGTGTTGTATAATATTCACTAGCTGACTGCGCACGCTGTAGGAGTAAAGCAAAGATATTAAGAGCTGATTGTGGTCGTGTTACCCGCAGCATGAGGTACGAATGACCAATCTCAGCTCATGGATTGATAACAGTATGACTTATGAATGTGCAAATTACTAATAGCTTCGGAGTTTCTGTGTGTAAAGTGTCTTTAGCATCAGTGAATATCATTAGTGTTAACGTTTGCTTGTTGTCCTTCATTAGGTTATTTTTCTTTGTTAAATAAGATTACCACTACAGCACTGAAATATACTTTATGTTACAACAAGAGATGAAAAGATTTATTATTTTAATAAAAAATGATAAATTAAACAGTGTAATTAAAAACAGTATCTACATGGTGAGAATGTCAATTTTCTTTATTAACTTTTTTATAGACAACAGTATCAGTTAAACAAAAGATAATTTTCCATAATAATATAACTATTTTACAAAAAAAATATTGATTACGATAAACATAAAATAGATGATTTCTTGTTCAGTATGAATATGAACAGAAGCATAACCAGAGATTTTTTATTTATAGTCAAATAAATTAGTATGAATAATTTCACAACACACCTGCATTCTGTGGTAAATAAAATGATAACATTGGCAATTTGCTGCTCTTAAAATAGAAATGAACTATTTAGCAAAATAAAAATTATTTTAGAAAGGAAACAGTAACCTCTCACTGTGGCCTTACACCTCCAGGGTCGAGGTGTTTGCATGTTCTCCCTGTGCTTGGTGGGGTTCCTTTGGGTACTCCGGTTTCCTCCCACAGACTAAAGATGTGCAGACTAGGCTAATTAGCATTTCCAAATTGCCCATAGTGTGTGTGCTTGATGTGTGCATGTGCAACCTGAGAAGGATTGGTGTACTGTACCCTGCCTTGTGCCTGAAGTTTCCTGGCATAGACTCCAGGCTTCCTGTGGTTATGTACAGTATAGGATAAGCAGAAGATGAATAAAAATATAAATTCATAAATATATAATTTAGCCACACACACGCAAGTATATGCAAGTCGCAATTTCTACTGCTATGTGTCACTGTGTCACAAACTGACTAAAAGTGTACAGGCGCCTGGTAAAATACAGGTAAATTCAGGAGAAAAACAAGCATACACTCAGCACTTTGCTATTTAATCTATTGACAACTGTCCACAAGCTGGCATTATCTTGGCCTGGGTGTTGCTGCTGCCAGGATCTTATCACCAGTAGCCAATTATAAAGAAAGCAAGTTAAGCTGCTTTACGCAAATGTCACTATCTCAGTAACCTCTAGCTGCTTTTATCAGAAATCAGCAATCTCACATGACAGGTTAGAGCTACGCTTCCTCTGCATCCAGCACCAGACCAACAAGGATTATTTTAAAAAGAGAATATATTCACAAGCCGCCTTTTAAAAATGTATCTTCACTTATAACTAACAGAAAGAAAGTATAATAATGAAAGGGATATTCAGGGGGATGGCAGCATGTACAGACAGTGTCGATTAAATGTCAACTCTACAAAGTTTGACACAACGTTTCATTTGTAACTTTTGTTTCCATCATGGTCTGGAATGGGCAAAAACCATTTATTTTGGAAAATGTTGGGTTCAGCTGAGTGAAATATCAGCGTTTCAAAGAAAGCTAGCATTTCCTGGCAGGGGAACTAGGTATGATTGACAGAAGCTGCTGTCAGTCAGAGCTGCTGTTTCACCTGTCAGTAACCGTGTCTAGAACAGAATAAAGTTTTAAATTTGAAGTTTCTGATTAATGCCCGAGGCTTTCTAAGTCTTCATTATTATTATTATTATTATTATTATTATTATTATTATTATATAAAGAAAGGTTTTGTCTATACATTGGTCAGAAATCACTCTTTGAATTAGATCTTTACATTTCATACATTGGAGGACCAAAACCAGTCTCAGAAAAAAGCCTGCTTGTCTGTCTGTTTGTCTGTCCAGCAAGATTTTTTTTTGTCACAACGCCACACAAAAGTGACCAGACAGAATTTAATTAAACATTGCCAGCCTTTCTTTATTTGCCTGAAGTTAAACCTGTGCCATAAATTAAATCAAAGTGTTGAGTAGAAGTGATATTCTGAGCAGTTATGCAGTCCCATAGGGGCAACGCAGTAGTTTACCATGTATAGACAGAGTATGCGGATGACACAGAAATGTCCGTAATGCAACTGGGGAATTTTAATACAATGGAGGATTTTAAGAAAAAAAAAAAACTTAATATGATCTACCTTTTCAATTTTCATCTGCGATTCACTCTCCGATTATCGAACAGGGAATGTATTTGGGTGATGACGAAAGAAGTACAACTTAGTGTAAACAAGGCGTTAGATACTCAACCTTATGAAATTTTATTTTTTTGCATTAATAGATTCTGTGTACATGTATGTGATCTTCAACCTGAAAAAATATCATAAACTACGTACATTAAAGCTTATTACTGTACATAACAGCTAAAGAATAATATTCATACACAGGTCAATATGGGACTGGACTTCATCCTTCAACATCTGGACAAACCAGGGGCTTATGCACGAGTCTTGTTCATAGACTTTTCATCTGCATTTAATACGATCATCATAGCACTGCTTCAGACCAAACTAACCCAGCTCTCTGTTCCTCTGGATCACCAGCTTTCTGACAGGCAGGCAGCAGCTAGTGAGACTGGGGGATTTCCGCACCACCAACACTGGAGTACCTCAGGGATGTGTTCTCTCCCCACTGCTCTTCAGCCTCTATACCAACGACTGCACCTCTACAGACCCCACTGTCAAGCTCCTGAAATTTGCAGATGACACTACAATCATCGGCTTCATCCAGGACGGTGATGAGTCTGCATACAGAACGGAGGTTGAGCAACTGGCTGTCTGGTGCAGTCACAACAACCTGGAGCTGAACACATTCAAAACAGTGGAGATGATCATGGACTTCAGGAGAAATCCACCTGCACTTCCCCCACTCAACATCATGAACAGCACTGTGACAGTAGTGGAGTCATTCCGGTTCCTGGGCACAATCATCTCTCAGGACCTGAAGTGGGACATTCACACTGACTCCATTGTTAAAAAGGCCCACCAGAGGAAGTATTTTCTTCGCCGGCTGAAGAAGTTCAACCTCCCACAGGAGCTGATCATACAGTTCTACTCAGCCGTCATCGAGTCCGTCCTGTGCACTTCAATAACTGTCTGGTTTGGCTCAGCTACAAAATTAGCCATCAGAAGTCTACAAAGAACGGTTCGGACTGCTGAAAGGATTATCGGCACTCCCCTACCCACACTGCAAGAACTGTATATATCCAGAGTGAAGAAAAGGGCTCGGAATATTACTTTGGACCCCTCACACCCAAGCCACCTTCTTTTTTAACTTTTGCCGTCTGGCCGAAGATACAGAGCACCAAACACCAGGACAGTCAGACACAAGAACAGTTTTATTCCCCAGGCAATTTACCTCATGAACAGCTAAACATTTTTCTCACTGTGCATTAAATATATGTGCAATATTGTGTGCAACACTACTGTGCAATATACTGTGCAATACCACAGATATTTATTTAACTTATTTGTAAGTATCTCACACCCTACTCCATTTGACGTTAACTCGAAAACCCATCCTTATTCTTATTTAAATTTTTTATTTTTCTCCCTGTTTTGTGTTGTGCTGTTTTGTCTTGTTATTTGTTTTGTTATGGAAGCTCTGTCACTAAAACAAATTCCTTGTACGTGTAAGCGTACTTGGCAATAAAACTCTTCTGATTCTGATAAAACAATTGGGGGGGGGGGTGTTGATATTGACACTCGATCAGCAATGGCTTGTTAAGATCCATCACTGATAGTTTTCCAACATGTTCCAAAATGTTTTGTTTCTCATGTAATACAAAAACTAATAACTGTACAATCTTTACAATTGTAATGTACAAAGAGGTTACATTTAGTTTACCCTAAATAAAAAACAATGTTACTTTACATTACTTCATGTCCTGGAGGAATGTTGTTTCGTTTCACTGTGTACCGTACTGTATATGGTTGGAATGACAATAAAAGCCTACTTGACTTGACTTGACTTGATATTATCACATGAATTATAGAAGATTTGTTACCAGCTTACCAGCTTTTCCCCTCTCCGGCTTTCAGGTAATTAGACCAAAACCTTAGCTTCACCTTGTACCTACAAACTCACTGTTGGTCTGTGTATGTGTGGAGTTTATGTGTTGTCTGTGTGTTTGGTAGGTTTCCTTCCATAGTCCAAAGAGATCAGTTGCATCATATCAATGATTAGGCATTTTTTCTTTTTTAAATAATAGCACATTAAAAAAAATATGTACAGTATAGAATTTATTAGGCTTAGATTATGGGAACCATTTACCACATATATATCGTTGTGTATGAAACAATCTACCACTGGAACTGCTGTTATGAAAAAATATGCAACACAATTCATTCCCATCATCATCATAATAACAATAATAATAATAATAATAATAATAATAATAATAAACAAAAGCAGGACTGTGTTTTAAATATACTTTGCAGATACTACTGCAAATTCCACCACATCTGGCTCACACACATTATTTGACTTTGATTTGATTAGACTAATCTACTTTGATGATGCCCTGTACTGGTGTACTGGTATATTTGTAGTGATCATTTAAAAAGTACTGTTTTACTATGTATACCTGATATATCAGGCTTCAGAGAGAAGAACCTGTCATTACTGTGTCGCTCAAAGCTGGAAGAGATAAAAAAGAGAACAGCTGAAAGAAAATTGAAATGTGATCCTAAACCAGTGATTAATTCTTAAATTCCTATTCCCTGCTGTAGGTAGCTGAGCACAATTACAGGGCAAAGCTGTCAAAAGGGAGAGACCTAATATTTTATTTTATATTATTCTAAGTTGTTTGAACGTGTCACTTTGTGACCATAGACATATTTGATGGCAGAAATGGCTAAATATTTGCAGTGGTGAGCTGATGCTGAAATAGATGTCCCCTCCAAACTCACAGTCAAGAGGTTGTAAAAATGAGGAAAGAAAGAAGGATACGAATAAGAAGGTGCTCATTAAAATGCCCGGATTGCCTGATGTGGGTCAGCGTCAACGCCTAGCAAAGCACCAAGAGACAGGAGATGCTTCCAGCATTCATTTCACCTGTCACAGGTCACACAGGACAGCAGCTATTAAAAATTCCTGAAAAGTCTGCCGCTATAGCCTCATCAGTTGCTGAGAGGCAGAGTCAGTGCAGACAGAAGGAAACCACTAGCAAATTCATTATTTTAGTCCTTGACAAACAAGAGACAGAACATTAATGTGAATCTCCAGAGTAAAACAAGAAACATGTCTATTAATAGGCTTAGCAATCCCATGTCTGGCTTTTACTACTGTATAATTTGATAATGAGCATTATTAGATCAATTAAACTTTAACCAAGATATTCTTTGGAGGACATTCAGAGATGGGGTCTCATCAGAGTGATTATATTATATTATAATTATAATTTCAAATTCAGACTGTTATAAAAAAAAAAAAAAGCTTACCCTAGTAACTCATAAGCCTATATTTAGTGTGTGTGAGTGTGTGTGTAATGAGGTTTGCAAATTACCCCACAATACATGTCTTTGGACTGTAGAAGGGCTCCAGAGTACATGCGGCGAGATTCAAACCCCAAACCCTGGAGATGCGAGATGGCAGCTCAAACCATTAAGCCACTGTGCTGCCTACTTTGAAGACAAAAGTGCAATATTTTTAGGTTACGAGCTGCTACAAAATCTTACGACTGAGTAAGCACATAACCTAGCTTTAATGTAGCCTTAAGATATGCCTATACTATGTGCAACATTTGCCATAAAAATACTTATTGATTCTGTCTCCAGTGCATGGAGTATTAGAAGCGGTTCCAAAAGTAGAAAATATATTGTTTTTATATAGACTATATATTAACTAGCTGATGTTAACATTTCCTAATAACAAGTAAGTAAATTTAGATATCATGGCATAAAGCAGCAACATTTGGGACAATTATGGGACAATTATTGGTAGTAAAATTCATATATTTGGTTGCAAATGTAGTCAACAATGGTGGTGGGAAAAATATTAAAATATTTGAAACCTTAGCAGTGCAATGTGAATGACCTAATGACCTAATTACTAATGACCTGATTACAATTTTTTGAGGATACCCAACAATTTCCTTAATGCTTCTGTACAATTTCATCATCATGAAAACAGATAAGAGCAATGACGATGATAATGATGATAATAAAACCCATTTCCCTTTAAGAACTTAATGTTATTAACACACACCTTGCTTAAAGTAAATATGCTATACTGAAAAACACAGATGCTCATTACATGAGCAGGATCATGTATGTACTGTACACTGTAAACCCAAATAAGTTGGCAAAACCCAATAAATTTGAAGTAATCAGTTACATCAAATTTTTTAAGTAATGATGTTTCCAATTTTAAGTAAACGGAACTATCAGTTTTTGAGTTTGTTTTAGTCATTCATGTTAATCGTTCTTTACTTGCATTACTGAGTAGCCTAACTCATACTATATTTTTTTTTAGTTGTCGCAAATCAAATAAATTTTTGTTGGTCTTTCACCTGCTCCTGGCAATGGGTCCCCACAGCAGTTTGTCACAAGTTTTTACACCAGATGCCCTTCTGAACACAACCCTCCCATTTTTATCTGGGCTTGGGACAGACAATTCATCCAGGGGCTGGGAATCGAACCCAGCCCTTTCGCATGGCAGGTGAAACACCTACTGAGCCACCTGTTACAAATTATGTATTATTTAACAACTTTAGGGTGCCCAGATTTGTAAAGATTATACTTACAGCATCCACCAGTAGACAGACCAATCCACCATCTTGATCAAAAAATTTAATGTGGGCAGTTTACATGTGCATTTATGACGTCAGACACAAAATCGCTAGGCTAAAAGATTTTAAGTTGGTGGAACTTTAAGGAGACAGTTACTGTGGCTTAAAGTATCAACCTTGTTCAGCTAACTTGCAAAGTGTCATTTCTACAAACTCATGAATACCAAAAAGTTCTAAATACTCATCAAGGTCTATTAATTTGAACTAATTGTAACTGTTTAAGTTAACAGTATTCAGTATGTTTAATTACTTTGGGCATTAGGGTTTACAGCGTATAAGGGATGTTCATGTCAAACCATGATTTGTAAATGAAGGCATAAAACTGACCAACATTTACAGAAGTACAGGGATGAGACTCTTAGCTGCAGTAAAACATTTTAAAGAAGGCAGTATGATCCCAGCTGATGTAGCTTGTTTCTATAAAAAAATTAAACGAGTGGAACCCCTGATCTCTGATAATTGATAGATGCCTTGTCACCTACTTGCATCACCTACATCTTTCTGTGGGAACTGCACACACAATCATTTACAAACACCACTTGTATAGTATAAGAACTCATCTGGGAATTATTGCAACATCCCCCCTCATACAGTCCTGACTTTGCTCCAAGCCATTTATACATGTTTGGGCCATTAAAGGATTTCCTGGGAGACCAGAATTCAGGAAATGATGCAGACAGTTCAAACAGGGATCAGAAATCTTTCTACTTTGATGGTATCCATGTACTAGTGAGACACTGGGATAAGTGCATTAGTGTTGCAGTGGATTATATAAAGAAATAGTGGTAATGTTTTTTTGGTAGTATTGGCTGGTGAAGCTGAAAGACATCATTCTGTGTGTAGAACATAGGTGTAACTGCCTTTAATGAAATCAAGCAAACATGTATCTTAAGGTAAATGGCTAGAGAATAGCAATCATCATATAATAATATAAAGTGGGTTCATAGATCATCAATCTGTCTATGGAAATCAGGGCTGGAATTCATTGTGACACACAATGTAATAAATTTGATTTATGATGCAAGCCAACAATTTGATTTTCCTATTCCTAAGAGACTGAGTAAATATTTTTGTCTACATACAGTAATTTCCTATAATGAATAACCAAAGTCACATCATATTATGACAATGATTGCTGAAACAATATCTTCGATTTACACTTCCAGTTTTACTTAGCAAGGGAAGAGGAAAATGCATTGGTTCTGAAATCAGGCAATGAATAATTACAGTACAAAAGAACTGTTTATGATATTAATCAATACATATTGATGTGAGGATAGATCAAATAGTGACTGCTCATAAACACACATAGCTCTCTTCTCTTGTTCTCTTCTCTGATTCATAGAAACTCTTAAATTCAAAATAAATTGAAAAAAAAAATCCTCCATCAGTGCTTGAGAGTTTTCTATTAGATGTCTCTGTTGGATTAAGCCAATGTCATCATCATTGGCAGTCCTTTCCATTTCCCCTGCAATTTACAGCTTCGTGTGTGTGTGTGTGTGTGTGTGTGTGTGTGTGTGTGTGTGTGTGTGTGTGTGTGTGTTTGGAAGGTAGACATTTACTTAAGCTTTGATGTGTGGTGCTCTGGTTGTGATATCCCTCTAGCCATTGGCAGCTGTATGAATTTATGGTGCATAAAAGCTGGCAGCAGATCATCTTGAACCAATGAATAATAATTACATCACTTGTGCATAATGCTCATTAAAAATATGACTGTCTGATGACAGCAAAAGCAATTTTTTATGTGAAAAGAGTTAAGAGTTTCTGCAAATTAATAATAATAATAATAATAATAATAATAATTTATGTAAAAATTGTGAAGTGATGGTTATTTCCAGATAAATAATTTAAAACATTAAGACATTAAATAAAACCCACAATGCACTTAAAACAACACTGTAAATATACAGCTCTGGAAAAAATAGAGACCACTGCAAAATAATCAGCTTATGTTTTTTCTTATAGGGGCATGTATTGAGACCTGTGTGATGAACCGTTTTTATTTTTTATTTTTTTGTGAACTGCTGACAATATGTATTATATAATATTTGAATTTTATTCATTTAAAATATAACTATTGTTAATACAGTGTATATTCAAAGGAAATGACATAATATCACATAAAAATATCCCAAGATCATGCAGCATTTGCAGAGCTTTAAAACTCTTTAAAACAAAATGCAAATAATTTATAAACAAGTTTTGTTAATGCGTTGGCTAAATAACATTAAGAAATCAGTATTTGGTGGAATAACCCCGGTTTGCAATTACAGCTTTCATGCAATTTGGCTCTCCACCAATTTTTCACATTGCTTTTGGGTAACTTTACACCACTTTTTTTTTTTTTTTTTTTTGCAATTTAGCAAACAGCTCAGCTTTGCTTGATGGTTTGTGAACATCCATCTTCCTCTTGATGTCTTTCCAGAAGTTTTCTGAAGTAAAATCTTTTGATTTAAGTAAATAAGTCATGTATTTATAAGCCCATGCTTGAAATTATGATACTGATAAGATCATTTTACAACCCTAGTATCCAAATTACAGACTTACAGAAAATCATTGGAATTTATCAGGCCAGCATGTAATTAGCATGGATTCTAGTAGCTACATTTTTATGTACAGTATTTTCTAAATCTTAACCCTGTTCCCCATGAATGAACAACATGCAACCATTGTGAGGGAAACAAAAATCCCTTACAAAAATATAATTATGTTGCCTAGGAAGGGTGAATGGTAAATGAAAAAAAAAAAGTGTGAATCATGATTAGCATTCTACTCACATGAGTTTTGATCAGACATTTACCTCAGTCACAGAAACTCCATCTTTTTGTGTAGTAGTTTATATATTGTTCTATTAGGAAGTTCTACCTCATGAAATTACTGAGCGCAGTGGCGGGAAACCCATCGCTCTCGCGTGTGAATGAAAGAGCACTGGCTTTGCTTTGAATATAGCGTTTACGGCAGAGGGGTGTTTTAACCGTTTATTGTGCAACTGGCAACCAGGCCTGTTAGTTAAGAGTGCTGCGTTCCGATCGGTAAGTAGTTTGTGAGAAGTACACTGCACAGGGAGCAGGAAGCACACTTTAAAGTACACTGCGGCATGGACTGCAGCCATCGGTACGCCACTGCTCTTTCTGGGATATCCCGGATGTCAAGACCTGAATTTTAGCGACCTGAATTTGTAAGACATAATGAAAAAGAATGAAGATTGTTTTTTTAACACATGAAAAAATATTTTTAACTGCAATTTAGTGACTTGAATGTTTTAGCTTTGAATTTTAAATACTTGAATTACATTTTCATTTGAAATATACAACCACAATAAATTGTAGTGGCAAAAATTTCAAACATTGTAAATGCTCAAAAAAATTTTTTTTTTTTTTTTCAATTCAGATCAAACTGCAATGCAAAAAAAAATTCTAAATTTTTATTAAAACAGGTTTTTTTCAGTTCATGTAATTCAACCTGCTATTTTGCTTTGAGGAATTTTGACACTATTATACTTCCATACAGTAACACATAAAATACATAAAGTAATAATGGGAAGACTGCAAAATGATGCAAATTAGAATTGCTTATTTAATCATCTGGACATGATTAAACATGTGTGAAACATGTGTAGCCTACTGATAATTATTTGCTTCATAATGCTAATAAAACTTTTCTCAAACATTGTACTCTGAGTTTTAGTAGAAATTTTGGCTGAACATTCCCAGAACACATTGAATGATTGACAGATTGGCAAAAGTCATTTTTAACAAAAAATAAATAAAAATAAAAATAGCAGACCACAAATTGTTACCTGAGGTAAAGTCAGTCTGACAATATACTACAAGTTTTACACAAAAGTATTTGGTCAGACCTGTTAATTATTCAATTTGGGTTTTTCAATCAGGACCCTTATCCCTAGTGAAAGCCAATCTTAATCCTTCAGCATGCCAAGACATCTTGGACAATGTTATGCTGCTAACAGTTTGTGGAAGGTTCATTGCTATTTCAGCATGACTATACAGAGATGGTTTGATTAATTCGGTGTGAAAGAACTTGCCCTGACCTCAACCACATCGAGCACCATTTGGATAAACAGGTCTTCTCGTCCAACATCAGCACCTAACCTCATAAATACTTTACAGAATGAATGGAATTCCCAAAGAGTCAATCCAAAATTTGGCCAAATACTTGTTTAATTTAAGCCTTTATTTGTCACATATACATTGCTGCAGAGTGAAATTCTTTCCTCACATATGCCAGCACAAGGGTCAGAGCACAGGGTCAGCCATGGTACAGTGCACCTGGAGCAGATAGGGTTATGGGCCTTGCTCAAGGGCACAACAACCAGCCAAAAACTTTTATTTCCGTTAGAGCTGGGGCTTGGATCACAGACCTTCCGATCAGTAACTCAATGCCTTAGCCATCTGAGCTACCATTGCCCCAGTATCCAGACAATACACAATACACTATTCTAAGCTCAGAGCTTCATTCTATGCATAAATATATTTAGCTATATTGTGTGCTTATTACTACTTATTCTCCACTGTGCATTGAGATTAAGTGAGCTTTAATCTGATATTATACTCCTGTAATCCTTTAATTTCTAAAAACAAAAAAAGAAAATTAAAAGAAAGATATACATTACTCCTGTAAGTGCGATACCTGCAAGGGGTTTATCTACTGTGTGGTACAGGGCTGTTGGGCAACCAAGCAGGTTTGAATTAATCGAGGGCAGATGAAACTAAGGTCAGTCTTATTCCTATGGAACCACACATCTACAGTTGACTCCACTTTAGTACAACGCGACCTATGTGTGATGCATTATTCAACAGATAAACCTACCGGGAGGAGTGTTATTTCTCCGGTACTTAAACATTATTACAGCAAGGGTGCTTTAAATCTGATCTCATACATATTCATTTTATTTCTGTTCAAAGATAATAGGGTGTATTTCACTCTTTAATCTTTATGTGTTTTATTGCCTCAGTGCTGTCAGTAATATCAAGCCAGAAGTGGCTCTCTTGAATTCACAGTATTAGCAGTTTGAGTGAGCTTGAGTGGATTTAACTTCATATGTTTCTAACCATGTACTGTTTTGAAATGACTGTGTTAAAGTCATGACTGTCAAAGTGTTAATAGCATTATGTAATATTTGGACATCACTTTTCAAACTTATCCACTTCATATGGTTCCAGGGATGTCTAATGCTTTCCAACATGTCATGCATTATTATCAACAAAGCATATCTATCTAGACACTATCTGAACAGAAATTGCATGTATGATACAATGGCTTTAGGGCAAGTTCATAGCATATACAGTAGATGATTTCCCAAACATCAAGCGCTATTAACTGGATTATACAATTAAAGGTAAATGGTGATGGAGACACAACTTCAAGAAAAAATAAACTGGAACATTCAAATAAAATGACAGTAAAATAATAACTATAGCTACATAAATAAAACTGGTAACAATCCAACATCTAATATTACTGTACTTTGACAGCATATAATGTCTAAGCACTAATCATTATTTCATGGCAAACCGTTTGCAGTGGTTATGTTTTACTTTGTAGTGTCTGAACAAAAGAATTACTTTTGTTTGAATTTGTGTATTTAAAGAAATGCATAAATGATGCCATAATAAACATAATAAGGAACACTTGTACAGTATATTCATGCAGTTCTATAAACAGCCAAGCGTGTGGCAGCAGCAAGACCATGTAAGAAATAATAGATATAAGCTTATAAATAATAAGCTTCAAACACTGTAATGGATGAAAAATGTCATATCTGTGACTCCATGGCAAAGCAATTGGTGTCAGATGGGCTGATTTGTCAAATAAGAACGCTTTACAACCGGGGTGAGCAGAAAAGCATCTCAGAGCACACAGCACATCAAGCCTGGGTGTGTATGGGCTACAACAGCAGAAGACCTCACCAGTTTCCACTCCTATTAATTTTTTTCTTATCTTCTAATTTTGATGAAGTTGTGTCCAAGATAGACTTAGATAATTCAATTCAATTCAATTCAATTTTATTTGTATAGCGATTTTCACAACTGTGAAAAAAAAAGAAAAAAAAAAAAGGTAATACTCTATTTGTTCATTAGTCAGAAGAGAGAGAGGGCAAACAAAATTACAGTTTTGATTATTACTGTGAAAGTTCTCTCTTTTCTCACCTTATGTCTTAACCACTGTAGCTAATCTCTGGTTTGATGATTTGCCTTCTGCTTTAGAAGCCATCCTGTTTCATTTGTTTTTTCCACAAGTTAACAGGATATTTTACGATATATTTTCATGCTCTTAATTTAGTATAGGGAAATGTTTTGCAGTAGGTGCGTATGGACCACTGTCCAACTATTGACCATCTGTGATTTCTAGAGTTTCCGAGTTCTATCCGAACTATCAAGCAGCTATTTATCCCATAGCAATTTCATGAGGTTTCTGGCAGTTAAACTGTTTGCTGACTATCCAAACAAATTGTTCCTGTGAAACCCTTAAGCATATGGCCTTGGTACCTCAGTGACAAACAACAGAACACAATAGTGCCCCCCTCCCCCCAGCCCCTTTTTCTTTTTTAAAAGTGTAATAGCATCTTACATAATATAAGGTGTGTGATGTAGTGTCGGTATAACTTTGCTCTTTGTGCAATAAACTGTGAAAGTGTCCACTGAATTCCAATCTATCTTTAGGAAAGCTATCCATGGCTGGGGATCCAGTAGAGCAAAATTCTCTATGCTCTGTGGGTGGGAGGTCTGTTGGTCTGCGTGGCATTCCTTTGCTTCCCTGTCAATCAAATCAACAGAGGGTGTCTGTGATGTATATCTATATCTATATCTATATCTACATATTAAATAACATTTTCACGATATAATTAAAAAAAAAAAGTCTGTTACAACAATCTCACACCTTAGAAGAATTGTCAGTAAACTCAGCCATATGTTTATCTGTTTCTGTTTGGGTTAATAACACGGTGTACATGAAATGATTTATTTTATGTACTTTCACCCCAAAAGACACCCCAAGTATACTTGAACTTTTTGTATACTTGTTAATTGAGTCCAATTATACTTAAATATATTTTGCTAAGTATGTTTCTGATAAGTACATAAAAAGTAAACTGCAAGCATACTTATTTATTTTTAGTTTAGAAGTACACTATTGGGACACTTGAAAATTCTTCTTTTAGTATTGATATGCTAAAAACATGTCATAGCAAAGGGATTGCAAGTTTTGTGAACTTCTATTATTATTATTATTATTATTATTATTATTATTATTATTATTATTAATACTAATAATATATCCAAAGTGACTTAAAAAGTAAATAATCAAATATTCAAATATTGGTCTTCTGGCTATTCTCAGATTTGAAAAAAAAAAAAAATCCTAAGATTACAACCTCATAACCACTGAGCTACTACTGCTTTAGAACAACTGCTTTTGGACACCTGAACCACTGGAGAATTGAGACTGATCATTGATGATCAGCTGATTGAGAATGATCAGTGATGAATACAGAAATAGTGATAAAACAGCCCTTTTATGCTTTATACATTAGTTTATAGACCCTTAGACTAGTGATTGATGTGACATACCGGATCCATGACTCTACAGAGCAGACCGACTCACCTCACCTATGTAATGTCAACAATCATTAATGCAAGCACACTACTCTTGGTCTCTTCAGACTCAGACTCTTTATTTGTGCTCCCCCACATGTCTTTATACAGAAAGATCTCTTCAAGAGCCAGTGAATTGTACTGTATAACCTTGGGCAAAGAATTCCACACTCACCTTGCCACTCAGCAAGCAGAATAACTCAGACAGCAAACTTAAAAGCAAGCTTTACAATACTGAATGTCCTGTGCCATCGGTCTCTTCAGTATTCTGCAGCATTGATGGTAGGAAACAGAAGACAGAGGTCAAACCTATCTCAACATGTCTATAATCTCAAGGTACCTGGACAAGTTTGCCAGAACTATTAAAGAAGTAATTTTCCCATTTTTAAAAAAAAATAACTTAAAATAACGTTTGAGTGTGCATGAAGATTTGGTCGTCAGTCTTCTCATAGGGTCTCATGCCATGTTTTATGCAATAATGACGGCTTAATAAAGTAGGTTGTTTGGATGTAGATTGACATGACCATTTGTTATTTTATTTGGTTTTTATATCACTTTCATTTATGTAATTATATAATATTTGCATATTACTGGGCTACTAAGAAAAAGATTTTACTTTAAATATGACATGACAACCAAAATAATGTTATACGGAATCAGAAACTGAACACTGATTTTTTTTTTTGCTTATAATTACCATAATGCACTGGAGCATAATCATCAGGTATTTCATGCTTTCTCTCTCACTGTCTTATTTATTGTGCAATTTACGGCTTATCTTCCTGAACCAATTTTCTGTGATCTTTCTATAATGTGTGAGTTATGGGGGAACAGCTGAGGGGTATAAACTACAGCTTTATGATATACCGCCATATGTTTTCTTCTTATAATGAGCAGGGTAAATTCTTACTGCCTAAACTGTCATTAACATTACGTTAGCCATTAGACACAGAAATCTTTTACTAGGAAAAAATATATATATTGAAAGGTGCCATTCACTAAGAAATAAATTTACAAGTTTATTTATGATTAAACGTTTAGTAATGTATTTAAAAGGTTATTCAAACTTAATTCTATGTCTACATTATACGGTAACAATACCATCCATGGTAGGCACACCAAGGGGATAAAACCTATATTTTCATCTTCAAAACAAGTAGTAAATCCTGCTAAGGCTAATTCATCACCCTGACTGGGAAGGTGAATATGAAAGTGGGCTTGTCCAGCCATAAAATCCATTTGAGCAAGTCTTAATGGAGAACTCTTGCAAGGAAAGTCATTTTTGCTTCATCATGCGCTTGAGATGACAGGAACAATTCATTTAATACTAGAATAAATCATGCCTCATATTACCAGCAGGAGCAGACCAGTGATCAGTGAAACCTCAGCACTGCTGCTACGCAATGTGAGATATGAGGACAAGGATGACTGTCTACAGCTTTTAAACACCTTAAGATCTGCACAGTGATCTCCAAGACTTAAGGGGGCTAGTGGAACGCATGATGAGACGAGACTTAATTCTGCTATTAAGGCTATGTAAAAGAAATGTTATTTGAAATGTATTTGACAGGACAACTCAGGATGTCCTATGCATTGGTAGCTACAAAATAAAAGACAGCAAAGTAGAGACTAACAGTGTTGGGGGACGTTACTTTTTAAAGTAACTAATTACATTACAAAGTTACTAATTTTGATGAAATATTTCATCATAGGTTAAGGGTGATCATTAAGCATCATTTTGTATTGATTACTTTCACTTTAAGGGGAACAAATAAACAAAACCTAGACAGACAGATGGATAGATCTTGACCTTCCATGCATGATGTGTGTCTGCAACCTATGGATTGATTTCATTGTTTCGTTCATTTGACCTTTTGTTTGCACTGTTTGGTGCTATCGCTATGTACAATTTATATGGAGCTTGTGCAAATTTAATTTTTGTGTAAGACTTCACAGAACTTGATTATAAATTCCATATATGATATCTGCCGTGCTTTCCAAAAATGAAATAAAAGTATATATACTGTATATATGTATTGTTCCATGAACACAGAACCTTACTGTACATTTATAGTGATGATTTCTTTCCCGTTTTTTTGTCCAGATTTTGACATTCTTTCCAGTTCCTGTTTATTTCCTGTTTTTATCTACTTTTCTTAACTATATGCTGCTTATTATCACCTGGACCCTTGTCTTTTTTCTTTAAAAAAAAAAAAAAAAAAAAAACTGGGTTTTCAGCTGGTTGCCTTCTCTTTATTAAATAGACCTGTGACCTGTAATGCCATCTATATTTCCACTTCATAAAACATGACATTTCATCCTACTATATAGAAAGCCTATGTACTTTTTAAATGAAATTTATGTCAACAATATTGGACAAACCTGGAGACCAAACAAAATCTATGTATTTTAGGAGGCCAGACTTGACAGTGTGGTTTTAAAACAACTAGACTGAATTCACAGACATGCATTTAATCTCTACTTGAATCTCTAAATTGAAATCATTACACCGTTTAAAATATGTTTCAAGCTCATTGGCGGACACTAATCAGTGTGACAGGTGCAGAAGCAGTCACTGATGACTTTCATTCATTATCATCTCACTCAGTGGGCATTCATTCATCCTTTAATCCGTAATGATTAAATAGAACTCACAGGCTAGATCCGAGTTTTCTCTGGCCACAACCCATTTTCCAAGACACTTCAAACCTTGATGTTGTCTCTATCAAACATGCTATTGAACTGGATAATTACTTGTGACCTCATTAGAGTAGAACTACACAGTAAAAATACATGCACTAATAGTCAAACAGAATCCATCATTGGAAAAACAGCCAGGAATTAAAATATGAATTTGAAAGGAAAAGCTGAGGAATACACCTCTATCAGATTATCAGTTTAAACAATCCCAGGCCCAAGTATAGTGTATGACATGACAAGCAGTGCACTAAGAGCATTTATAAGGATTGACAAATCACTTCACATCTGAACCATTTTATCCTATATACAGAGCCTGGAGCCTATCCCAGGCGGGGTACACACACATACACCCATTCACACGCCAGTCAGCCTGATCTGCATGTCTTTGGACTGTGGGAGAAAACCGGAGTTGCCGGAGGAAACCCACCAAGCATGGGGAGAACATGCAAACTCCATGCACACAGAGACGGAAATCGACGGACACTAGAGGGACAAGGCGACAGTGCTAACCACTACACCACTGTGCCACCATAAGTTTTGCATCCTTCCTATAAATATCTGAAAATGACCATTAAAAAAAAAATTACACTACATTAACTAATTTTCAACTGCTCTCATCAAGGAGTCGCCACAGCAGACCATCCTATCCTCACACAACTTGGCACAGGTTTTATGCCAGATGCCCTTTCTGATGCAACCCTCACATTTATTACATTACATTGACCTAGTTAAAAACAAACAAACAAACAAACAAAAAAAAAAATATATATATTATTATTATTTGATCAAATGACTATATGTTTATCAATTAAAATTATTACAATTCAATCAACAATAAATTGAGTTCAATCAACTTCATTTTTTAATGTCCCTTAATGTCTGTGACACGTTCTTTGAAATAGGAAATTATGGATTGGATGTTGTGTGAACCCCATATAATATACTAGCAAATGTATGCTATGTGGAATACTGTAGTGTAATCATCTATTTCACATCCAAATCAATACTATTCATTTGTCCCTTGCTTCTGCTATCAATTGTTAGTAATAGGTGGTTTTGTGGCATTTGAGAGCCATGATGCACAAAATTAAGCACAGGGGTAATGTTACAGCATTCCAGAGACACACAAGCTGTCATCATCAAGATTTTGTATTGCTTTTAATGTTGCTAATGATCTTCAACAGTCTTCGTAATTAAACATCTTTGAGTGCAACACAACTCCAAACTGTCTCCCTTGCTCCAATTTATTGCCAGTGACATACAAAACACATGTCAAGCATGAGCTAGCTTAATTTTCTTTATTTAAACTCAATCAACATATCATCAGTACTAAACTACATGCTGCATGTATTACCGGAAATGCAACTGTGGGCTGATTTAAAAGATTTTGAAAAATCACACAATATTTACCAAAGCAATTTGAGATATATTTTTTGAATCACCTTCGTGACTCAATGAAAACATGCACAAAAAGCTTTAGTGCTTTGCAATATTTCTTGATAAACATATAGTCATATTATTCGATCATATAGTCATTACATATATATATATATATATATATATATATATATATATATATATTTTTTTTTTTAACTAGGTCAATGTAATGTAATAAATGTGAGGGTTGCATCAGAAAGGGCATCTGGCATAAAACCTGTGCCAAGTTGTTTGAGGATAGGATGGTCTGCTGTGGCGACTCCTTGATGAGAGCAGTTGAAAATTAGTTAATGTAATGTAATTTTTTTTTAATGGTCATTTTCAGATATTTATAGGAAGGATGCAAAACTTATGGTGGCACAGTGGTGTAGTGGTTAGCACTGTCGCCTTGTCCCTCCAGTGTCCGTCGATTTATATAAATATATAAACTGTTGTAGGCATATACCACACCCAAAGTTACATATAATAATAGTGAATAAAGATGTTATCGTGTCCAAGATGGCAATCAGCCTGTTCTGGCATCTTGTCTTGGCCTTTTCGTTTGCCTTGTTTTGTATACTTGTAACAGTTCAAATCAGATTGGTTATTCAAAGGACATGATTCTAGACTGTTTAATTCACGCTGTGGATTTATTCTTGTTGCTACTTCAGTGTGCTCTCCAACCTGCTCTAAAAGGAGAGAAAGTGAAGTAAGTGCACTGTGGAGTGGAGAGCTGGTAAGATTTGGGAAGAGAGGCCTGTAATCTTTGCTTCCATGACAGTTGCTATCCAATATAATCTAGACTGCACTGACTTCAGTTAATTGCTTAATGGACACCCGGGTGATTGACACGGTTTCCAACACTATATTGGATCTGCAGTGAAACACTTGTTTCTCAAGTGAGGAAAAAGTTTGGACCATTGCTATAGTTACAACAAGAATCTACCCTCTTGGAATCAAGCTCCGCTCTAGCCCATCGTTACATGTAGACAAAACAGAAAGTAAGTCTGTAAAAACAGTCTTAATGAGACTAAAGCAAGTATAGAATTTCGATCTTGCACCCGTGCCATAGAGTCGGGCGTTGTTAAATGAAGCACCCACAGTATGGATGAGTATACAGATACCATCTTTTCTCTTACATCATTCCTAATTGCTTTGTTGTTAATATATCATTTGTTAAATAATGAAGGAGTCAAGGATGCAAGTGCTGGTGATTCTTCATTAAACATATTTACATGATAAAAGAAACCAAACAATTACTTTACAAGGAAACAGAAAACCAAAGTGCTTAAATAGTGAAACTAATTAGGAATAAACAATACACACATGGACTGAATTAACAAAAGAAACCTTGAAAACAAAAACTGTGACATGGTTGCTATTATTTATTATACAGAAACAAGTGTTTCACTATGTTTAGAGCATTTAACTGCTATATCTACCTCAACTTTTATGTAAATTACAACTACTATCATTTCGACTTATTGTATGATATTTGTGTATTAGAGCAATATTGTTTATTCTACAGCATATTCCATTCGTACATTCCATTGTATGTAATGTTATATTTATTATATTTTGGTGAGATTATCTTGTGTTTATTATTTAGTTTATTCTTATGTTTATTATTGCTGCTGGTCTCTGAGAGCTACCAAACAAATTCCATTGTATCACTACAATGACAATTAAGTCTCTATCTTTATCTTTTATTATATTTTATTATCTATATTACGAGCAATATGTGCACTGTACATTGTGCATTAGTTGCTTTATTTGTATAGTATATTGGGATGGCAATTTTGTTGTGTTGTCTCAGACATGTGTGCTGGATGTATTGTGTTATGACCAACATTTACGTATATATACAGAGAAAGAAAAGAAGCATATAAGTATGTTATTATTGCACTTATTGTAATATATTTTCTATTATAGTAGTTTATTAGTAAGGACTTATATAAAGCACAAAACAAATAATTTGCCTAATAATGACCAAGTTTACCTTTAAAATGTGTTAAAAGTGCCGTGTAACACTCACCAATGTAATAACAACCCACAAGCATAATTAACCACAGACATAATACACATCAGCAGATTTTAATGTAATAATCCCACAAACGTAATACATTTCCCTCAAACCTAATATTACATTCGTTTAAAGTTATTACAATTTGGGAAATTAGAAGATTTTCTCTCTACCACAAATGTAACAAATTCCTGCAAATGTGTCGCAATGTTATTTTTTAATTTATTACCTTTGTATTTGTAAATTTTAATCTGTGGTTAATTACATTTGTGGGCTATTATTACATTGGCAGGTGTTACACGGTGATAATAAATTTTAGTGCAACCGGTGGGGATATAGGTAATTACATCTGCTATGAAATATATTACATCAAAACTATATTACATCAAAATCTATTTTTCAGAGTAACAAAAGGACAACAAGAATTTTTTTTTACACCTTACTAAATGCCCTGGTACAAAACAAATAACCCTGTTTACTAAGATAGTAAAAATAATCAGTGTCATTGCTTTTGGAGGCAGGGGTAGGTGGTAATGGTGGCCTCTCTGAAGGTTTCTGGGAAGGTCACCGGGCTGCCACTCCTGGGCCCTTGTGCAAGGTTTGTCACCCTCAGCAGCTCAGATACAATTTGGTGTTGATCTGGCAACCCAGCCCTGTAAAAAAAAAAAAAAAAAAAATTTATATATATATATATATATATATATATATATATATATAAAGATTTGTTTGGGACAATGCTTTAAGCATTAAAAGCATATTTAAAACATAAAAATATGCTCAGCCTTAACATTAAAATCACCTCCCTAGTATTGTATCGAACCATTTTCTATCCATCTGTCTACAGTAGGAAACTCTGTAATCGAATAAAGAACCATGGAGGCCAATAGTGTTCACCGTTGTATTTATTTCAATTCTAGTATAACCATGAATTCACACACACATTCATACACTTAGGGGGAATTTGAGAGCACTAACTAGAATAATCTGCATGTCTTGGGATTGTGGGAGGACACTTTTTATCATGCACCTCCAAGTTATTCCAGAACAATTTTTAACGATGTTAACGGAATAATCGTCGTTATTCACTCCACCTGTCAATGACTGATGGGTGTATGTCAAAATAAGACCGACAGTGCACAGATGTATACAGTGTTACATAACTCTCTCCTCTCTCTCTTTGTGCCTACACTCTGTGTATTATCATTGTCCCTGGATCAGAAGACAGCAAGGTTTAATGGATAGAAAGCAGCAAGAGGCTCTATGTGTGTGTGTGTGTGTGCGCATACCACGACCAGCTGCTGATGTTATCTTCAGTCTTCATCTGAGCTGAATGATCACAGAAAACCTGTCAGAAAGGTCACTCGGGTGGTAATAGTTTATCACTCTCTAGTCTTAAGTTCTTTTATTTTTGTGACCTTTAGAGACTTTCTTCCTTCTTCTTCTCTTGGTAAAGTTTATTGCATCTGGCGCAATGATGAAATGCAGTGTAGATAAATGTTTACCTCTGGATCAGATTTATAGGGATGGGACATTCATTCCAAAAGACTCAAACAAATGTTGCTTGGGCTTTTAATTAAATATGAGGTATAGGCATTGTTATGGTCAATTTTTCCTTAACAAATCGCTTGTGTTTCACAAGAGACCAATGCAGTACACAAACATTTATTTCCACAGAGTGTAAGACTTTATTTGAATAGTCCATTGTAGTCCAACAAATTCTAATCAATATGTCAAAAGTTTATGCTTGATGTTTAGAGAATACCTACATAAACCACAATTTGCAGGAAAATTCCATGCTCGAAGTGTGTGTGTGTGTGTGTGTGTGTGTGTGTGTGTGTGTGTGTGTGTGTGTGTGTGTGTGTGTGTGTGTGTGTGTGTGTGTGTCTGGGGGGGCATAGGTCATCAGAGTGCAGGATCAGTGCCGCTAAAGTGCATAGGGCTTAAGGCCCCAACAGTGATAGCGTGGTGGAGCTTGGGCTTGAACCACAGACCTTCTAATCAGCCTTAACCCTCTAAGCTACCACTTGCCACATAAAGATGGCACAAGGCAGGGTTCACCCTGGATACCACACACACACACAAAACCATATAGCACATTTTGCAATCAACCCACTGTGCACTTTTGAAGGAAACCCACCAAGCCCAACCGTACAGTACATTTAGACTAGAAAAGAAGCTATAATATGATAGTATGAAGCTCCTCCTGCTCCTGTAGCTGCTTGAGAAGATGCGTAGATTCCGCAAAGCACATAAATTATTTTTAAATCTTCAATACATATCCTAATGCTAAAGAAAATAATGACAGTGAAAGAATCTCTTTTTCTACATAAGTAGGTGTGCTAACGTTGACTTGTATTTACTGTGGCTCTTTACTGACATAACATTATTTATTTTTTTTACAGTTGTAGCTCTGACACCACTTCTGTCACAGACTTATTCTAATGTGCTCCTTGTAAGTTGTTATACTGTAGTTTCTCTGATGACTATGTACAGGGATATGGTGTAAGTACTCTGTAAGGATATTTATAACAGGAGTCTCTAAACCAGCAGACTAAGCTGTAAATGTAACTTTTCCTATTTGGGAATTCAGGACATTTCTGGTAACATGACAAACTAGATCTTTTCAAAATCTAATATACTGTATAACATCACTGAATACTTTTAAGGTGCTGGTAAGTAGTCAAATGAGCATTTTTGGTTGAGATTTGCTGTTTAAATCTTTAAAAAAAGGCAGAAAAAATGATAGATAGATAGATAGAAATTCTGGTAAGAAATTTTTTTTTATAGAGATAACAGAAGTGATAGAAACTTGTCCCATTCAAATTGCATAATATAGAGCACATCATTACCAGCTTATTAACACTTCAGGGCATGATTTTTATTAAATTAATCAATCTTGTTGTAGTAACAATAACTTTGCTTTATTACGACTCAATATCACTCAAATGTTTTATCGAATGCTTTAATGCTTTACCTTTTATAGCTTCAACCCTTTTTATCTTGTGCATATTCAGAAGCACTTTGCTTGCACAGCTAAAAAAAAAAAAAAAAAAAAAAGTTTGTGTTTCAAATTTAATACTCTTCACTTTTACTACTAAAACAGTCATTGGGGGCTCAGTGTTTCATTTCATTGCTTGAACCCCAGCCACTTGATACAGTGCTGGTCTTAAACCCAGGGAAAATGCGAGGGTTGTGTTTGGAGAGATATCCGACATAAAACCTGCGCCAAGTTGTGTGGATTTGATGGTCTGCTATGGCGACGCCTTGATGGGAGCAGCTGACAAACATTTTTTAGATTTCTCAGATTTCTTATATATTTGTGTTAATATCACAAAGTACCCAACAGTGTATGATTGATGGTAATTAGTTAGTAATTGTGATGGCCATGTATTGGTCCACACATAACTTCTACAGACTATTTGTCATTGATCATTGAAAATAGGCACATTGTTGTATAAGTTTGGCATTTAATCTTTGTCATTTTTACTGTCACTGCAAAGGGGTTCAGGCAGGAAGTTGACTTGCTTTATTAGATTTTTGTAGGAAGTTGGAATGTACCAACTATGCTTATTAGGATGGAAAATGTGATGTCCTGATCCATGTCATTTTTGCCTAGCACAATGTTATTTACATTAACTAAAATTATCAATGCTCTAATTTTCTAAGATTTTTGTGGTTTATGTCTGCGTAATTTTTACGTTTGTTACTTCCCTTTTTCTGCTGAAATGTCGCTGACCACATACTTATATTCAGCATATGTCTTGTGTAGAGGGCCTTCTTGTTTTTCTTTGGTGATACATCTTGTCGTGGTGAAGTGTGTGATAATTTGTTCCCTCTGAATTTGAGAGGCTAGATCAACATTATATGACTTTTTCTACTCCAACTGTATCCAACTGCATATGGAGGGGTCTGTATTGTGTTAAATATTTTAATTCTTTTTCTACATTTTGTCATCCCAGAGGATGTCTGCAGTCACTCATTTTCCTTGTGCTTATTGACCTATTTAAAAAAAAATCTTGGTGTGATTTTGCTAGATAAACAAGGCAGATCCATCACAGTAATCTAACCTGTAAGGATATATCTAGTAACAGAAAATTCAAAGCACTTTTGTAAGTTGCTCCGAATAAGAGCGTCTGCCCAAATATATAAATGAAAATCTAAGACAACCAACAATAGCTTTTATTACTTAAATCGCATGGCGGTCACTGTAGTTATACATAAACACTATCTGTATGGGGCAAAAACTGCACGTGATGAAGAAAAAAAAATCTGCTCAGTTCAGTTCATGTGTGTGGATAAATGGATCAATTGTAATGTGTTTTTGGTTCTATTTTATCTGATGTTTCAACTGGCTTTATGCGTCATTAAGCAATTAATTTCTCCCCCAATTAATGACTTCATTAGTTGGTTAAACAATGAATTCTCTGGATGTGGGTATAAATAGATAGTTTTGAATCCTTGAATGATTTATACAGTAATGATACCAAGAAAAAAAAAGACATTATACAGACTTTTGGACTACCTTTCCAAAAGTCTGGAAATGTAGTCAATTATGTAATTAAAAGTATAAATTGGAGTAAATGATCAAATTGGCAGTCTCTGTCTTTGAGACATTTGTTCGTATACTTAATAAAAAAATGTTGAATATTTCTTAATGTGTCAGAAGTGATGCTGTTGCATGCAGAGATGATATTTCCTTTAGTCTGCAGGCTGTTTTGGTCCGATACTGATAGACTATTGACTTTAGATGATCACAAAGAGAAAATTCTATTTGCTCCTCTGTTGTTAGATTATAATCCATTTCGGGTTTGAAATAAAAGAGAAAATAATGTGAAATTTCATATAATGGAAAAATCGCTATGGACCTAGCTCTCGCTACAGATTTCTTTTTTATGGTTCTCTTGATTACAGCAATGACAACAGGATACACTAACAACATGCTCTCTTTTGATTATTACAGAATGTTATTTGTTTAAAAAAAAAACCTGTTGAAGTTTGCTTTATTTTGTGTGTGGGTGTTTTTTTTTTTGTTTTTTTTTGTTCACAACATGTGAAGATTTACTAAATGTGTGTACATTTGCTATAAATAAATAAATAAAGACGATCATTTTTGAAATGTGTGTAAACAAGTGAGAAAAATCACTATCTAACATCTCTGATTGCTTTTTAGGTGCTGGTAAATGCAAAGACGAGAAAGTACACAGCACAATAACTGGCAGCAAATAAGTACCTTTGTTTAGGATTTGCTGTTCCAATGTGTAAAAAAGGCAGACAGAATAAAAGAGAGAGAGAGAGAGAGAGAGAGAGAGAGAGAGAGAGAGATTTCCAGCTCACAGAAATGGTAAGACTGTAACATGCGGGTTGATATGGCTACATTAGTGTGTTTTTTGTCATTTGCCTGTGGCAGATTTCATGGCTTATTTACCACAGGGAAATGTTTATAAGTAAAACATTTTTTTGCATAAAATAAGCTATCAGATCTGCATTTATGCAATGCTGATGTTGAAAAGAATTTTTCTTCAGTGCAAATGGAAGCGGAAAATGATTGCACCTCATGTGCATTATTTTTGCATTAAGGTAATGTCTACATAATCCAGTATTTCTAATTCAGAAGACAGACTACTCTGTATGCCACAAATGAGCGTGCTTGACTGAACAGACCCTAGTCATAAGCTTATCCCTATCTATGCGTGTGTGTTTGTGTGTGTAAAAGCTCCAGATTGCCCAGAGGAAATGCACTTCCCCTTCATAGCAGATGGAAATTATGGCCTGATGAATCAAAATGACAAGCAAGAGGTTTTAATTTTCAGGATCAACAATGTCCTTAATAACTCGAATTTTGTCATGCTGTTGATTTTGTACAGCAGGGAATGTTGGGATATAGTCATAGGAGAAAACACAACAGGATTGATTGACACGCCAGGCTAAACCCTTTATTCCTAACATGCCGTTCTCAAGAGTACAGGCTTCATTCATATACTTTAGATTTAATCCAGATGTTCTGTCAAGGGTAAAAAACGGAAATAATTATAAACCTGTTGGTTTTATTTAGAAAACACCTTCAGAGTGATGTAACAGTGTATCATGGGAACAGCACAATGCTGCTTTCCCACAGTGCAATGTAAGAACAGTGGCTCAACAGTTCAGGCTTTTTGGATAATCGACAGGTAGTTTTCTGGAGGCACAGTGGTGTAGGCATTAGGCCAGGTGGAGGGTTCGATTACCTTCTCTGTGTGCATAGAGTTTGTGTTCTCCCCATGCTTGGTTGATTTCCTCCAGGTACTTTGGTTTTCTCCCACAGTCTAAAGAAATGCAGATTAGGATTATTGGCATTCTAAAATTGCCATAGTGTGTGAGTGAATGTGTGAAACAACCAAATGTCTCTTTATCTCTCACAGGATAACCTCAATGATCCCAATCAATCCAGATTCAAAGTGACCAATTGTTCCACAGAGACTGACCTTCTGTCATGAGCTGCATGCTGTGAGATCATCTAAACTGTCATCTGTCCTCATCCTCCTGGACCTGTCAGCTACATTTGACGCAGTGAACCACAAGATTCTATTATCTATTCTTACAAGCCTTGGAATCTGTCTAATGGCATGGCAGTGATTAGCTTCTTACCTAGAAGGTAGGTTATATGAGGTGACATGGAGGGGATCAACATCTGCCCCACAGGGCTCAGTACTGGGTCCTCTTCACATGGCTTTTCATACAGTACCATTGTTATGTAGATGACATGCAACTTTTTCCTCCCTCAGAGACTCAGGTTTCCACCCGGATCTCAGCATGTCTGGCAGAAATATCATCCTGGAGGCAGCTCATCAGCTGAAACTCAATTTCAGTAAAACTGAACTGCTGTTCAGCCCTGGTGATTCATCCTCCAGTCAAGATTTTTTATTCAATTCAATTCAATTTTATTTGTATAGCGCTTTTAACAATTGAGGTTTTCACAAAGCAGCTTTAAACAATCAAAATAATGATTTAAGTTTGTATGAAATGTGAATGTGTATGAATCAAAATGATAAGAATGTCTCTGATGAGCAAGCTGATGACGACGGCAACAGTGGCAATGAGCTCCCTGAGATGGCGGTAGGAAGAAACCTTGAGAGGAACCAGACTTAACAGGGAACCCATCCTCATTTGAGTGAAAGCGGATAGCAGGGATTGATCTGCATCATACTGTGTGAGACTGGATGTTCAGTATAGCAGGAGATGTGTTGAAGTTAATATGGATTCCAGTTTTTTATTGAAAGCTCAGGTAAACTATAGACCTTTAGACTTTAGACCTAAAGAACTTGTGATCTCACTCCTTCAGCAACAATCGGATCAATCCTTCAACAACTGCTTGCAATCGTGGGGTAACTCTGGATGATCAACTAACTAACCTTACTCGCTCCTGTCGATTTCTTCTTTACAACATGAAAAGAATTTGCCCATTTCTTCTTCACAGGCTACTCAAGTGCTTGTTCAGTCCCTAATTATTTCAAGACTGGACCACTGCAACTCTCTCCTGGCAGGTCTGCCTCTGTCCACCATTCGTCTTCTGCAGCTGATTCAGAACGCAACTGCACGTCTTGTCTTTAACCTTCTTAAGTTCTCCCACACTATCCCACTTCTACACTCTCTGCACTGGCTTCCTGTAACTGGCCGCATCAAATTCAAAACCCTGATGCTTGGCTACAAAGCCAAAAACTGTCCAACACCCACCTACCTCTCAGCTCTAGTCACACCTCACACTTCACCACGTTCCCGCCAATCCTCCTGCCTTGCTTGTCTGGTCCCACCATCTCTCATGGCTCGAGGAAGATGTGCGTCTAGACTCTTTTCTGTTCTGGTACCCAAGTAGTGGAATGAACTTCCGCTACATGTCCGTACTGCTGAGTCTCTGGCAATATTTAAAGAACGACTTAGCTGTTTCTTCAGTACTTGGGCTAATGCCAAAAAAAAACCCAAAAATAAAAAAAATTCCCAACACTCTTTGACTAATAGTACTTAGTTAGTAACCTACTGTAGTACCCCAGTGTAAGGATCTATCCAATGATGCGAACTACAAAGCATGTTTTATAAGTCGCTCTGGATGAGACCGTCTGCCAAAGGCCTAAATGTAAATAAGAGTGTGGGTATGTGTGTGTGAGCCCTGCAATGGATCGATACCCTGTCCAGGCTTCCTAAAAAATAATGTGATTGATAATGGTGTTTCATTGATATCCTAGCCTATTTTTTGGTTAACAGTTTCCTACATTGCCATTTGGCCATCCTTTATTGCTACTGTACCTTAGAGAATGATGCAGCAACACTTTAGTATTTAATTTTTGTAGATCTCTTATATCCTTATATTCATTGACAAGATCTCAAAAGTCATGTATGTAACAGAATGTACAGCCTGTTTTAAGAGATCCGCTAAAACAAGTCAACATCATGTCATCAACACCAACTCAACTCCTTTTCTAATTGCTTACATACATGACTTTTGAGATCTAGTCAATGAATTAAACAACAAATTAAGTTCACAGAGACATCAAAGTAGTAAAGTTTACTACAAACCCACCAACAGCAAGTTTTAATCATAAAAACAAGAGATGACAGTTCTTTATGTAGCAAAGTTTTTGATCCAGAGCAAAATTTTCATTGATTTATTTTGCAGTCAAACCTATACAGGAAACCTGGGCAAAAACTTGTGCATAAATGGACATCCATTTCAGAATGTGGACATTTCTCTATTGTTAAATTTAGAATTTTTGATTGATCTTGAGGGATATTTAAATATTTTAAGATACCGGATCATTAATTCATATTCTGCAAGCCGTAATCACATGTGCAGTGAAACTAGAATATAGAATATAGAAAATCTATTCTTTAGCTCTTCATTGTTCTAAATTACAAGACTTTTTTTTTTATTATGGAATAACTTTGTGTGACATTTCCTACCAGGCCTAGTTTCTTAACTACTTCTAAATGACTGTTTTGAATGAGAAGAAAATAGAGAAATACATTGCACTAGGAATGATTATGCACAGATTTACAAAGTAATGAGGCAAATAAAGCAATTACCCTCTGGCAGAAGGGTTGCAGCCTAGTCTAATTCAAGGAGTGGCATTGTACTGAACAGAAGACATAGGCTTAGAGATACTCATTGAATTTCTGTCAGCCTGCAGACTTGCTCTGTTTTTGTCTAGGCAAAAGTAACAAGAAAGGACTCAAACACAAGGCAAAATTGATGAAACCATGGAAGTATTATAGACTTGTTTTTATATTTTGCTCCAAACTCCTTCCGTCTGCGGCCTGTGAGCTGCTCATAGGCGCTACATTTTCATAACAGCATTACTTTGTCACTTATTATTTAAGTACACTGCGTCATGTCATTCATAGGGGCTGGCGGAGCTGCCCCCTACTATATTAGAGTACAGCTATTCAGGAATTGTTAATTTTTAAGTCACGTCCTCAGTCACAATTCTATACATTCAAATATAAATTGTTCTTTTAAAGTGACCAAATGTTAAAAATAAATTTTCAATTTGACAGATAAGGTAATGTTCTATTGATTTGCTTGGCTTTCTACATATTTTCACAATCTTCAGGCTACATGCCCAATGCTCCGCAAGTTTTACAGAGTTATGATTTTACCCAGTTGCCAAAAATTATAAAGTTCAAATAGAGAACAATTGGGTAGGAATTAATGCTACTTCATACTTGCCGTTTATATATTATCACAGTAAAAATACATTAAAAATACAGTTATGGATTAATATTATATAATTATTTGACTTCTCTTACACATTATAGAACTCATTTTCCTTCCCCCCACACAGTAAACCGCACTGCTCTGCTACCTGAACACAAAAGTTGGTAAAGCTTTTTTTTTTTTTTTTTTTTTAAATCACCAGTCATCTTTACTATATGTCATTGGCAGGTTCATAAATATGGATGGTCTGGTCAGTTGTAGTGTAGCTGGCCAGAGTCAAAACACTGAAACTCCCACATGCATCTGTGTTTCTCTTGTGCAATGACCATGATGAAACACTGGGACACTGGCTTGCCTGCGAAACCATCACTACCCAATCTCAGGGAAAAAAAGAAAACACACCAAAAATAGTCACCATCACCCCTAGTTATACAGTAAGTGGATGAGTGGAGTAAAACTTATAGAATCTCAACACACAGGTGTAATTCTTACTGTACAAGATAAGCAATATACATGTAATGTAGGTGGTAAAGGTTTTTACTACTTTTCATAACATTCAACATGTAATTTCAGGTAGTGAAAAACATACCTGGAGAACAAAAGATCATAAGAATAAATTTAACAATTAAATTATTACTTCTCAATTTTTTAAAGTTATTTTTCATGTCATTCATATATATACAGTATGACACAAAAGTGAGTACACGTGTGTGTGTATATATATACGCACAGGAATGACATGAAAGTGAGTACACACCTCACATCTTTGCAAATATTTACTTATATCTTTTCATAGGACAACACTGCATAAATGACTCTTTGACACAATGAAAAGTAGTCAGTGTAAAGTTTGTATAGCAGTGTGAATTTATTGTCCCCTCAAAATAACAAAAAATACAGCCAATAATAGCTGAACCCCTGACAACAAAAGTGAGTACACCCCTCAGTGAAAGTGTGAAATGTCAATATTTTGTGTGGCCACTATCATTTTCCAGCACGGCTTGAAATAAGAATTATCTTGGCCATGGAGTTCACCAGAGCTTCACAGGTTGCCAATGGAATCCCCTTCCACTCCTCCATCACAACATCACGGAGGTGGTGGACATTTGACACCTTGTGCTCCTCCACCTTCCTTTTCAGGATGCCCCAGAGGTGTTCTATGGGGCTTAGGTCTGGAGACATGCTTGGCCAGTCCATCACCTTTACCCTCAGCCTCTTTAGCAAGCCTGTGGTCATCTTGGAGGTGTGTTTGGGGTCATTATCATGCTGGAACGCTGCTCTGTGGCCCAGGTTCCGGAGGGAGGGGATGATGCTCTGCTTCAGTATGTCACAGTACATGTTAGAATTCATGAATCCTCAATGAACTGTAGCTCCCCAATGCCAGCAGCACTCATGCCGCCCCAGATCATGACACTCCCACCACCATGTTTGACGGTAGGCAAGACACACTTGTCTTTGTACTCCTCACCTGGTTGCCGCCACACACGCTTGACACTATCGGAACCAAATAGGTTTATCTTGGTCTCATCAGACCACAGGACATGGTTCCAGTAATCCTGGTCCTTAGTTTGCATGTCTGCAGCAAATTGTTTGCGAGCTTTCTTGTGCATCATCTTTAGAAGAGGCTTCCTTGTAGGACGACAACCATGCAGAGCAATTTGATGCAGTGTGCAGCGTACGGTCTGAGCTGATCTCCCATCCCTTCAATCTCTGCAGCAATGCTGGACGCACTCATCCGTCTGTTTTCCAAAGCCAATCTTTGGATCTTACGCTGAGAACGTGCACTCAGCTTCTTTGGCTGACCATGGCGAGGCCGGTTCTGAGAAGACCCTGTCCTCTTAAAGAGTTGGATGGTCTTGGCCATTGTGCTGCAGCACAGTTGCAGAGTGTTGGCTATCTTCTTATAGCCTCGGCCATCTTTATGTAAAGCAACAATGTGTTTTTTCAGGTCTTCTGAGAGTTGTTTGCCATGAGGTGCCATGTTGAACTTTCAGTGGCCAGGTTGAGAAGAGTGAAAGAGCTTTTATACCAAATTTAACTCACCTGCTCTCTGGTGACACCTGAAACAGTGTAACACTAATGAGTCACATAACAAAGGGGAAGGAAAATGACTAATTGTGCTCAATTTGTACATTTTCAGTTAGGGGTGTACTCACTTTTGTTGCCAGGGGTTCAGATATTATTGGCTGTATTTTTAGTTATTTTGAGGGGACAATAAATTTACACTGCTATAAAAACTTTACACTGACTACTTTTCATTGTGTCAAAGAGTCGTTTATGCAGTGTTGTCCTATGAAAAGATTTAACTAAATATTTGCATAATATCCAGTAGCATAATAGTTTTTTTCAGGTTCTTGACATACTGTACAAGCTCTAATCAGAGAGGTTGTTTGAAACTGACCTATCCTCTATTTTCTCAAGAATGGAACAACAAAAAACACCAGACTCCATGTTAATAAATATAAATGACCTTTTGCATACACATGAGTAATATGATGTGAGTTAAAACTGCAGATGGCAGAAGTACCATTAACTGATATTAGAATATTATGCATTTTCATTGATAATTACTTTCAAGGTGTATTTCAGAGCCAAAACACAAAAGAAAGACTATCTGATGATTACCTACTGGATTTCCTGATCCTTTGTCACACAAATAAAAGAAGCCATGCATGCATATGTATTAACACATACATCCAAACAAAATGTGAAATAACACCTCAACACCTATTACAAGAGCAAACACTACCTGCCTAAAGAGTAGACACAGCTGAGTTACTAGTCTCAGGCAGTCCTTTGCACCTCACAAGTTTTGTGTCCCCTTTGGCACAGGTTGTCTAACTACCAGTTTTTTGAAGCAGCTTGAATGGACTTCTGATCAGTATGAATGATCAGTAACAAAAATTACATCAAGCCCAGTCCAATTACCAGATGCAGGTCTAAAACTGAAAAGATGGCATATTCTACAGGTACATCAGTCATGTTCACAGAGGTTATAGACATGGTCTCCATTTGACTGTAGCAGACAAAGAGGTCTCTCTGTTATCCTTGCTTATCACCAACAACTTCTGGTGGTGTAAGTCTCTGTGACTGAACATTCTCATTGTCCTGATCTCTGTGTTGTAATTAAACAAACTGAACAGTGTAGCATCAGAGTGCTGGAGAAACTGGTATATAACTGTGGAGTCTGTGTCTATAGCAATTATTTTTGCTATCAGAGTTCCTTCATCAGTGGGTATTTATTTAACTACCACTGAGCCATGTGCACCCCATGGAGAGTGAATTATCATTTTGATTCATGATGATAATGTGAATGGTCACAGTACTGCTGTGTCAAGGAACACAGAGTCTCTGGCCTTAATATGAAAAGGAAACTCCTTCTCTATCTCATACACAAATGTCTTTAGTGCGTAAAGCTTCCTAGGATTCCTGGATTCATGGAAAAGAGCATTTAAATAGAGGTGATGTCATATTTTGGAACCTGTTCACGGTCAAACAGTTCTGAAACTACAAACTTGTAATAGTTGTCAGATGTCTCTCTGGGTTTAAAAGGGGGATCTATTTTTCTTCCTACCAAATCCTTATAACTCACATTCACTGGACTTACAGCTACATCCTCTTTAATATGACTTGAAAAAGATTTTATAGGGATATGCAGATGATTGTCATTCATATCAGTAATTAGTGGAGTTATTTTGTATTGACCAGATAATTAATTGCCACCTTTGTCTTTAGCTTTGTCTATAGTAGAGTGCACATTGTAAATTCTGAAATCCTCATAAGTGATTACTTCTTTAACACTTGTTTCACTCTTATTTGGGTTTAATCCAAATACTGCTTGCATGACTTCAATTTCTTTGGGAATTAAGAAGCGTGTACTTCACAACCACCTGGGAGAACACAGTAAGAGCCTTAAAGGGAGCACAAATATAGAAATGTCAGATCCTGAACTGCCACTATGCCTTTGCAAAGCATCTCCAGTGGGTCAGCTTTTTCAGTTTATTTCCTCAGCATGTGCTCATTGTATTGTAGTCTTGCATCCCTGTAACTTACCCATCACCTTGATATGACCGCCACGTTTTTGTCCAGTAAATTAGTTTGATATGCTAGTTATGTCAGTGGATCATTAACAAGGGTGTACACAATGTTTGCAAATAAAGTACAAAGTAAAGTAGTTAAATAATGTAAAAGTGTTGTGATGTAAAACTTTAATCTAAGCTGTCAATCAACACCATGAAGGAAAAAATAATAATAAATTTACGCCAAATTTATATCAGCCACCCAAAAAAGGTTTAGTTGAGCTCAAATATGAGAGCCATTTAGGTCAAACCAGCACTTGTGATGAAATTTCTTGTGAATGCAATAAAACTGATTGACATTTACAGAATTTACAAGCATTATGCACAGTACTGTGATGAGACTCTTAGTGGCAGTAAAATATTTGCATGGTGCAAACAACTTAAAGAAGACCATACATCCATGAACGATGATCCCAGCCAAGGTGTCAAGGAGCCTGTGAAAATTCAGGGAGTGAAAGATCTCTTATCACCAACTTGCAGAAAAAATGCCATCTATCTGCAGGACAGTCACAATCATTTATGAACAGCACTTGGAAATTTCAAAAACTGAGCTGGTCGTTATTGCCACATCTCCAATACAGTCCTGACATTGCTCCAAGCAATTTGTACATGTTTTGACCAACAAAGAAGTACCTGTATGGCCAAAATTTCAGACATGCAGCATGCTGTCCGATTATAACTTCATGGTAGAAAAAGTTCTACTTTGATGATATGTTAGGATGAGTGCATTACTCTAACAGGGAATTAAACAGAGAAATAGAAATAGTTTTTAATCAAAGAACTGTGTTCTGTTATTTTGCACAATCAACAGTCCTGGTTTGACTTGAACACCCCTGATATAAACTTAAAGTAAGGACAAAAAAATTGCATCCTACCTGGAGAGTAGATGCAGCTGAGTCACTAGTCTCAGTCATTCCTGTGCTCCTAGGTATACTGGACACAATGTATCTCGTCCCCTTTGGCACAGGTTGTCTAACTACCAGCTTTCCTTTTCTGGTTTCTGCTAGAAATAAACTGTACCAGTAGGCATCATTGGACACCAGCGTGGAATCTGCGATGGTAGAGTTCCTCTCACTGATCACGCTGTTCCTACAAGGAGGAGCAGCTTTACTGGACTTTGATTTCTGACACTTCAGCACGATGGTCACCAATATGGTGATCAGTAAGAGGAATGACACAGAGCCCAATCCAATTACCAAATACAGGTTTAGATCTGAAAAGATATCATATTCTAAAGGAACTTCAGTCATGTCAGCATAGCTTTTAAGTGCAATCTCCACTGTGGACAGTTTGATGGTGACTGTAGCAGAAAGAGAGGGCTCTCCGTTATCCTTGGCGATTACCACAAGGCGCTGGTGGCGCGAGTCTCTGTAACTGAACATTCTTGTGGTCCGGATCTCTCCATTGTACTGGTCCAAACTGAATAATGTAGCATCAGTATTTTGGAGAAATTGGTAAGTAATTCGAGAGTTGTGAACAGAATCGGAGTCTATAGCAATTACTTTGGCTATCAGAGTTCCTTTATCGGTGGATCTCGGTATTTTCTCCTCAACCACTGAGCCATGTGCGCGCCATGGAGACACAATAACTGGGGTGTTGTCGTTCTGGTCCATGATAATAATGTGAACAGTCACGTTACTGCTCAGTGGGGGAACACCAGAATCTCTGGCCTCAATGTGAAAAAGAAACTCTTTCTCTATTTCATAATCAAATGTCTTTAGTGCATAAAGGTTACCGTTCTCTGGATTAATGGAGAACAGCATTGACATGGAGGTGTTGGCTATTTCTTTTTCTATGATGAAATAAACAAGATATTGATTTTCATGAAGGTCTGGGTCGTGTGCAGTGAGGGAGCCCAGTGATGCTCCTGGTGGGTTATTTTCCATTACTTGTATTGTATGAAATAATTTTGAAAACTGTGGGATGTTATCATTTACATCTAGAAGTTCTAGAGTTACAGTCTCATTGTCAGATAATGGAGGATTTCCTCTGTCAGTAATGGTAAATGTGATATCATATTCTGGGACATGTTCACGGTCCAACGGTTCTGAAACTATGAGCTCGTAATAGTTGTCAGATGTCTCTCTAAGTTTAAAAGGGAGTTTATCAGAAATATGTACATCTATTTCGCCATTTTCTCCCGAATCCTTATCACTCACACTAATCACTGCAATAACTGTGTCGGTAGCTATATCCTCCTTAACAGGACTTGAAAAGGATTTAATAGAAATTTCCGGATGATTATCATTCATATCATTGATTAGTATAGTTACTTTGCATTGCCCAGATAATGAATTGGCACCTTTGTCTTTAGCTATTATTTCTGCATTGTAAATTCTGAAATCCTCATAATTGATCATTTCCTTAACTCTTATTTCACCGTTATTTGGGTTTAATCCAAATGTCTCTTGTGTTTTCTCAGAGGTATATAGACTAAATGAGTATTCAATTTCAGAATTTGTGCCCTCATCCTTATCTGTAGCATTTAATTTGATTACAAGGCTGCCTATAGGCGAGTTTTCCATTAGATGTATGGTATAGCTGTCTTTATCAAACTGGGGGGCGTTGTCGTTGGTATCTAGCACACGAACAATAATTTTAGCTGTACCAGAGCGCGCAGGGGCACCAC
>JAAGKR010000242.1:31019-58930 GCA_011419295.1 Clarias macrocephalus | reverse complement strand
AGGACTTGAAAAGGATTTAATAGAAATTTCCGGATGATTATCATTCATATCATTAATTAGTATAGTTACTTTGCATTGCCCAGATAATGAATTGGCACCTTTGTCTTTAGCTATTATTTCTGCATTGTAAATTCTGAAATCCTCATAATTGATCATTTCCTTAACTCTTATTTCACCGTTATTTGGGTTTAATCCAAATGTCTCTTGTGTTTTCTCAGAGGTATATAGACTAAATGAGTATTCAATGTCAGAATTTGTGCCCTCATCCTTATCTGTAGCATTTAATTTGATTACAAGGCTACCTATAGGCGAGTTTTCCATTAGATGTATGGTATAGCTGTCTTTATCAAACTGGGGGGCGTTGTCGTTGGTATCTAGCACACGAACAATAATTTTAGCTGTACCAGAGCGCGCAGGGGCACCACCATCTACAGCAGTGAGTATTAGATTATGAATAGCCCGTTCCTCACGGTCCAAAGCCTTTTTTAAAATTAAGTCTGGAAATTTTGACCCATCACGTCCAGTTTGTATGTCGATATTAAAGTACTCACTTTCGCTGAGATAATAGGTTTTAATAGAGTTTGAGCCTACATCGGGGTCAACAGCATTAGTGAGAGAAAACTTCTCTCCTACTGGTGTTGATTCAGATATATCAAGGTGAATGGTATCCCGACGAAACTGCGGTGAATTATCGTTTATGTCCATTATCTCAAGTTCAATATTAAACATCCTTATTGGATTTTCAATAATGACGTCGAGTTTCAAAAAGCATGTTGCTGTTTTAAAGTTGCACAATTGCTCCCTGTCCATTTTCTCCACAATGTAAAGCTCACCAGTCTCTTTGTTAACATCCAAGTATTTTTTGTTGGACACAACATCCAGTCGCATCTTTCGTGCACTCAAGGTTTTTACATCAAGTCCTAAATCGGCTGCGAGATTTGAAACAACAGAACCCTCTTTCATTTCTTCGGGTATCGAGTAGTGCGTAACAGCAAACGCGGAGTACATGACCGCAAAAATGAGAAGGGATGTTGCGACGTACCTCCACAACAGCTGTTTCATGATGCGGTTCTCCATTCTATGGGTTTGCGCTATTAATAAACGCAAATACAACAAAAACACGCCGTTGGTTATTTGAGGTGTGGAGAAAGAAACAAATAATGAAAGGTTTTATGAGAGTAATTTTCATCAGTTGCGTGAAGAACAAATTCTCGTGCGTATTCCAGAGAGGCAACTCCCCACAACCGTCTGCATACAAAAAATAATGGCCGCAACAGACAAACTAACGATCAGTTTTGCTGGTGAACAGCGACGCTAAGTGCACATACTTTTTCAGTACAATATCGTTCATATTTACTCGTATAATAATATTAAGAAACATTTTTAAATGATTCAATGGATGTGGATTTTTATTTTAACATTTGACAGGCACCGTTATCCAGAGCCAAAGAAATGCTGATAGTCAGGTGTGGATAGTAACGAAGTAAATGGAACACGTTACGGTAGTTAAGTGCATTTTAATCAGCAATAATATTAAACCACTTTAAGGTGAAGCGAATAATATTGCTTATCTCATTATAAGGAGTGGAATATATTAGTTTGCAAGTAAACAAGGGCCAAATATTGATAGCTAGACAATGGAAATCTCTAAAATGACAGGTCTTCTAGAGTGTTTCTGGAATGCAGTAGTAGTAAGTGATCAAAGATAGGACAACTGGTGAACCATGACAATTTCATGGCATCCTAATGGTCACCAGTAGCCTGAACTGCTGAAAAACCTAAAGCTGGCTACAATAGAAAAGTGTCACAACACATGGTGCAAATCAGTTTGCTTCATGTGTGACTGCGTAGCTGCAGACTGGTCGGAGTGCCTATGCTGATCCCATCCATGGGCAAAAATGCCTACAATGACCATGTTTTGTAAAGTAACTAGGCCATGAAGCAATGAAAGAAGGTTTCTTGTCTGATGAATCACATTTTCTTTTACGTTGTGTAGATGGCTTAATGTGGATTCATTGCTTGCCAATGGCAGCAAGATGCACTATGGAAAGAAATGCATCTTCATGGCAATAGTGTTCACTAATGTAAGTGGCCTCCTTATACAGGTTAATGCACCCTGCTACACTGGACAATAAATTGATCAGGAAAGGGTTGATTAAAAACAGACAAAGGAGTTCAAGGTTCTGACTTGGCCTCCAATTTCATCTGTAGGATATACTGGAGAAACAAGTCTGATCCATGGAGACCCATCCTAAAAGGTTACAGATGTTTAAAGATCTTCTGCCAACATTTTGGTGCTAGATATTACAGCAAACCTTTAGTAGTCTTGTGAAGTACATATAGTATGCTAATGTTGTTTGGGCTGCACAAACAGAATGTACACAATATTATGCACTCCCTTGAATCTTGCTGTGGGACAGTATGACCTCCTGGAAGGTTTTCAGAAGCCATTATTTCAAAATGTCAACTCTTGTTGAATGACAGCTAATATATAATATTTACATCAAAGAGGAGACCTCCCCATAGTACCCCAGTATGTCCTGGTGTAGATACATAGAAGTGGGTGCACCAAAATTGTGTGAATATCACTACTTCACTTAGCAGAGGCTTTCATCAAAGCTGGTGATGTCTTAAGTGACAATTATCAACATGGCATGAGTTTCTAAAACCAATGGTAAGTCCAGTAAAGGAGGCCAACAGTTTGGATACAGGACAAATCCAGCAGACTCCCTTCATATATCTCCTCATATCTCACATAGTAAGAGGATGTTGTGGCTAAGTATGCCTTAATGATGGAAAATGCCATGCTAATTTTGAAGAGGCTAAGAGATGTGTTAAGAGTTCCAAGTCATTTATTTGTGTGGCCTGCAGGTGTGAATCTCACATTCCATTCATTGTTTTGCCGTCATACATGGCTGCATACCCCCAGAAAGATGCATTTGATATGATCATCTACTGTATGATCATGTAATTATGATACTCATCATAATGCGATGTGACAGGAAGCTGATTGCCTCCATTTAAATACACAACTTGCCATGAACAACATGCAACAGTGCCTGTATCCTAATCTGCAAGAGAATATCAATTGCTAGAAGTCTAACATATAAAAGGTAAATAAACAAAGTTGCCTCAAATATCAATGTCATTGACCCCAAAAGACTGAGGCTGATTTTAATGTGATATACTACTCTTTCTAAAAATGGTCCACTCCCAAAAAGCATTTATACATTTTGCTGACAGAGTCACTCAATAAAAACAAGAATACTGAATCTAGGTTCTTTCAGTGTCAGAACAATCGTGGGCATGTTTACACAAAAAATTAGAGCATTTAGATGCTCTCTGGGCATGTCCTTGTTCCTAAGGTCTTCTGATTGAGCTAAACAAAGATTTATGTATATAAATGGCCAGAAGACTATTTTTAAGTGCCACATGCTGAGATAAAAACAGTCAGGAAATTTTGCTATGAAGGATTTATAATGAGAGGAATATATGCATCTTGTAGACCAACTGAGGTGAATCTGTCAGTTATATTTAATTTTATTTTATTTTGGACAAAGTGTACTGTATATATACCTTAATGTCCTATCACTCCTTGCTTACTCTGGAGCTCAATAAGTAGGCAGCCTCTCACTTCTGCAGGTATACGAGGGTTCAGGGCAGGAATAGGCACCGACTCATGATTAATCCTTACTATGGATCTCAGGCTTCTCCCCATGCTATATAACACAGTGTGTAGCTTGGGGGGAGTGTACCTACAGAGCAGACCTCCAAAAAAGTTGTAAAAGAATATAAGAGTCTGAAACCATTTATGAAGTTGATCCTCTGTTAAAATTCTCCAACAAATGTGAGTAATATTTACTCAATCAAGATGGATAGAAAAAAAATAATTACACCAAATATATATTAGGAACTCATACATAAATATTCAAAACTTTCTGTTAAAACACAGACTTGCCTTCAGGTCTCATGAAAAATGCCTCCTTAGGCTAAAATATGAAGCAAAATCAAGTACAAAATGGTAAAAATATAACTTTTGCATCCTACCTGTAGAGTAGACGCAGCTGAGTCACTAGTCTCAGTCATTCCTGTGCTTCTTGGTATGCTAGATACAATGTATCTTGTCCCCTTTGGCACAGGTTGTCTAACTACCAGCTTTCCTTTTCTGGTTTCTGCTAAAAATAAACTGTACCAGTAGGCATCATTGGACACCAGCGTGGAATCTGCGATGGTAGAGTTCCTCTCACTGATCACACTGTTCCTACAGGGAGGAGTGGCTTTACTAGCCTTCGGTTTCTGACACTTCAGCACAATGGTCACCAGTATGGTGATCAGTAAGAGGAATGACACAGAGCCCAATCCGATTACCAAATACAGGTTTAGATCTGAAAAAATATCATATTCTAAAGGAACTTCAGTCATGTCAGCATAGCTTTTAAGTGCGATCTCCACTGTGGACAGTTTGATGGTGACTGTAGCAGAAAGAGAGGGCTCTCCGTTATCCTTGGCGATCACAATCAGCCGCTGGTGCCGCGAGTCTCTGTAACTGAACATTCTTGTGGTCCGGATCTCTCCATTGTATTGGTCCAGACTGAACAAAGTAGCGTCAGTGTTCTGAAGAAACTGATATGTAATCCGGGAGTTGTGCACTGAGTCTGTGTCTATAGCAATCACTTTGGCTATAAGAGTTCCTTTATCGGTGGATCTCGGTATTTTCTCCTCAACCACTGAGCCATGGGCGCGCCATGGAGACACAATAACTGGGGTGTTGTCGTTCTGGTCCATGATAATAATGTGAACAGTCACGTTACTGCTCAGTGGGGGAACACCAGAATCTCTGGCCTCAATGTGAAAAAGAAACTCCTTCTCTATTTCATAATCAAATGTCTTTAGTGCATAAAGGTTACCGTTCTCTGGATTAATGGAGAACAGCATTGACATGGAGGTGTTTGCGATTTCCTTTTCTATTATAAAATAAACAAGATATTGATTTTCATGAAGGTCTGGGTCATGTGCAATGAGGGAGCCCAGTGATGCTCCTGGTGGATTATTTTCCATCACTTTTATGGTATAAAATGATTGTGAAAATTGTGGAATATTGTCATTCACATCCAGGAGCTCTAAAGTTACAGTCTCATTGTCAGATAATGGAGGATTTCCTCTGTCAGTAACAGTAAATGTGATGTCATATTCTGGGACATGTTCACGGTCCAACGGTTCTGAAACTACGAGCTCGTAATAGTTGTCAGATGTCTCTCTAAGTTTAAAAGGGAGCTTATCAGAAATATGTACATCTATTTCGCCATTTTCTCCCGAATCCTTATCACTCACACTAATCACTGCAATAACTGTGTCGGTAGCTATATCCTCTTTAATAGGACTTGAAAAGGATTTAATAGAAATTTCCGGATGATTATCATTCATATCATTAATTAGTATAGTTACTTTGCATTGCCCAGATAATGAATTGGCACCTTTGTCTTTAGCTATTATTTCTGCATTGTAAATTCTGAAATCCTCATAATTGATCATTTCCTTAACTCTTATTTCACCGTTATTTGGGTTTAATCCAAATGTCTCTTGTGTTTTCTCAGAGGTATATAGACTAAATGAGTATTCAATGTCAGAATTTGTGCCCTCATCCCTATCTGTAGCATTTAATTTGATTACAAGGCTACCTATAGGCGAGTTTTCCATTAGATTTATGGTATAGCTGTCTTTATCAAACTGGGGGGCGTTGTCGTTGGTATCTAGCACACGAACAATAATTTTAGCTGTACCAGAGCGCGCAGGGGCACCACCATCTACAGCAGTGAGTATTAGATTATGAATAGCCCGTTCCTCACGGTCCAAAGCCTTTTTTAAAATCAAATCTGTAAATTTGGAACCATCACGTCCAGTATGAATATCGATATTAAAATGATCACTTTCGCTTAGGAAGTACGTTTTTACGGAGTTTGAGCCTACATCGGGGTCAACAGCATTGGTGAGAGAAAACTTCTCTCCTACTGGTGTTGATTCAGATATATCAAGATGAATGGTATCCCGACGAAAATGTGGAGAATTATCATTTATGTCCATTATCTCAAGTTCAATGTTAAACATCCTTACTGGGTTTTCAATTATGGCATCCAGTTTTAAAAAACACGTTGTCGCTGTTTTAACGTTGCACAATTGCTCCCTGTCCATTTTCTCCACGATGTAAAGCTCACCAGTCTCTTTGTTAACCTCCAAATATTTCTTGTCGGCAAGAACATCTAATCGCATCTTTCGTTCACTCAAGGTTTTTACATCAAGTCCTAAATCGGCTGCGAGATTTGAAACAACAGAACCCTCTTTCATTTCTTCGGGTATCGAGTAGTGCGTAACAGCAAACGCGGAGTACATGACCGCAAAAATGAGAAGGGATGTTGCGACGTACCTCCACAACAGCTGTTTCATGATGCGGTTCTCCATTCTATGGATTTGCGCTATTAATAAACGCAAATACCACAAAAACACGCCGTTGGTTATTTGAGGTGTGGAGAAAGAAACAAATAATGAAAGGTTTTATGAGAGTAATTTTCATCAGTTGCGTGAAGAACAAATTCTCGTGCGTATTCCAGAGAGGCAACTCCCCACAACCGTCTGCATACAAAAAATAATGGCCGCAACAGACAAACTAACGATCAGTTTTGCTGGTGAACAGCGACGCTAAGTGCACATACCTTTTCATCACAATAACATTTATATTTACTCGTATAACAATATAAAGAAACATTTTAAAATGATTCGATGCATGTGAATTTTTATTATAGAATTTGGTAGGCACCGTTCCTGGAATGCAGTAGTAGTAGCTACCAAAAGTGGTCAAAGATAGGACAGCTGGTGAACCCTGACAATTTCATGGCCTCCTAATGGTCAACTTTAGCCTCAGCTAATAAAGGATACATTGCTGAAAATTTTAATGTTGGCTACAATAGTAAAGTGTCACAACACAAGGTGCATAGCAGTTTGCTTCTTAGGTGACTGTATAGCTGCAGACTGGTTGGAGTGCCTATGCTGATCCCATCCATTGGCAAAAATGTCTACAATGAGCATGTTTTGCAAAATACCTAGGCCATGGAGCAATGAAAGAAGGTGGCCTGGTCTGATGAATCACATTTTCTTTTACATTGTGTAGATGGCTGGATGTGGGGATGGAATTCCAGCAAGATGCACTATTTAAAGAAGTGCGTCTTCATAGCAACAGTGTTCACTAATGTAATTGGTCTCCTTAAACAGGTTAAGGGAAGGTTAACAGGGAAGAAAAATTTATCAGGAATTGGTTGATGAAGAACAGACAAAAGAGTTTAAGGTCTCCAAATTGGCCTCCAAATTCATCTGTAGAATATACTGCGGAAACAAGTCTGATTCATGGAGGTCCCTTCTAAAACGTTTCACACGTTTAAAGATCTTCTGCTAACATTTTGGTGCTAGATATTACAGCAAACCTTCTGTGGTCTTGTGGAGCAAATATGTTAATGCTGTTTCGGCTGCACAAACAGAATGTACACAATATGCAGCACTCTCATCAATCTCACTGTGGGACAGTATGCCCTCCTGGAAAGTTTTCAAAACTATGATATCAATTTGTCAACTCTTGTTGAATCACAGCCAATATATACGCATCAACAAGGAGACCTCCCTACTCCATAGTACCCCAGTATGTCCTGGTGTAAATAAGTACAAGTGGGTGGACCAAAAGTGTATGAATATAATTACTTCACTTAGCAGAGACTTTTATTAAAACTGGGGGTCCTAAATAACAATTTTCAACATTGCACAAGTTTCTAAAAACCTATGGTAAGTCCACTAAATGAGGCCGACAGTTTGGATACAGGACAAACCCAGCACACTCCCTTCACACCTCTTTTTATATTTCACATGGCAAGAGGAGATTATGGCCAAGTACGCCAAAGGATCAATGTCATTATTCCCAATAGACTGAGGCCCATTTTTAATGTGACATATTAACATATTACTCTTTCCAAAAATGGTCTGCTCCCAAAAAGAATTTATACATTCTGCTAACAGACTCACTTAATAACAACAACAATACTGAATCTAGGCTCTTTTAGTGACAGAACAATCTTGGACATGTTTGCACAAAAATCGAGATTTGCTCTCTCTCGTGGGCTAACATAATCATCTTCTTAATGCCTTGATGGCACAACAGTGCAGGCCTATAAATAAGTAATTTATGATCTAGGTCATCAGCCTTGTTAACTCAGCCTGGTATGGAATAAGCATAAAAGAGACATCCTGCTGCTATGGTGACTAACCAGTAACATTTTTCTGAAAGATTTCAAGTTATCTTCCTTGGAGAGAATGGAGGGAAATTCTGCTGCTATAGACTTCAGTTCTAGAGTGAGATGAAAAGATACTGCCAAGTCATTTGGAGGTCAGTGAGAAATAACTTTTTTAACCATGTCCACATAATCTTAAAGAGAACCCATATGGACGGAGTTCTGGTATAAAAAACAAGGTTTGTTTCTTTTTGTACTTCAGCAATATAGACATAAGTCACGTTCCTGAATGTTTGGCTTTGAGTAGCTTCTTCTCTTGAAGTAAAAACTGGTGGGCAGTGCATTAGGCAAGGAATGCACAACTTCTTTATGGCATACTTGCATTAATTTATATATCCATGCTAGAAGAAAGTGACATCATTAGCAGAGTTATTAGTCCCTAAAGAATTTGTTTGGAAAGCCAGAGTACATGAAATGAAAGTAGATTCATCAATTTTCTTAACCCCAACATGAATTATATGGTTCACAAAGAAATTGAAACTAATACACTTTGTCAGGGGTCCATGGCATGACCATAAGGTATTTGCTGAACATTTTGATTAGTGGGTCAATGTGGTCAAGCTGATTTCCCAAGCTTGAGCTTGGTGTAGCTTTGCATTAACTTTAGCTATTATTGAAGGGTATACTATAATCTGGGGTAACTCCAGTTATCAGCCAATATCCAACAAACGCGTTAGATATGCTAGTTCATGTTGGAATCTCTTTAGCGAGAGGCTGCAGAAAGGTAGTCCATAGTAAAATACCAAAAACAATGCCTGAGAAAGATCTCCAAGTGTGTGATGAGATGAGACTCAGTATTTTGTACCAGGACTCAGCACATGAGACCAAAGGAGTGTATTACTGTTTCTAAATTATTTAGTGTTTCTAAAATATTATCTGTAAGAGTCTAAATTTATAAATTTTATCTAAATTCCTTAAAATTCTACAACAAATATGAGTAATATTTACTCAATCATGACCACAAGGAAAAAATTATTAAACCAAATATATATATGAGAAACTCATCTGTGAATATTCAAAACATTCAAAAACAATTCTCTCTTTAGGTGATAATATGTAGAGAAATCAAGGGTAAAAAATGGTAACAATATAACTTTTGCATCCTACCTGTAGAGTAGATGCAGCTGAGTCACTAGTCTCAGTCATTCCTGTGCTTCTTGGTATGCTAGATACAATGTATCTTGTTCCTTTTGGTACAGGTTGTCTGACTACTAGCTTCCCTTTTCTGGTTTCTGCTAGAAATAAACTGTACCAGTAGGCATCATTGGACACCAGAGTGGAATCTGCGATGGTAGAGTTCCTTTCACTGATCACACTGTTTCTACAGGGAGGAGTGGCTTTACTGGGATTTGATTTCTGACACTTTAGCACAATGGTCACCAGTATGGTGATCAGTAACAGAAATGACACTGAGCCCAGTCCGATTACCAGATACAGGTTTAGATCTGAAAAAATATCATATTCTAAAGGAACTTCAGTCATGTCAGCATAGCTTTTAAGTGCGGTCTCCACTGTGGACAGTTTGATGGTGACTGTAGCAGAAAGAGAGGGTTCTCCATTATCCTTGGCGATCACCACAAGCCTCTGGTGGCGCGAGTCTCTGTAACTGAACATTCTTGTGGTCCGGATCTCTCCATTGTATTGGTCCAGACTGAACAAAGTAGCGTCAGTGTTCTGGAGAAACTGATATGTAATCCTAGAGTTGTGCACAGAGTCTGTGTCTATAGCAATCACTTTGGCTATCAGAGTTCCTTTATCAGTAGATCTCGGAATTTTCTCCTCAACCACTGAGCCATGGGCGCGCCAGGGAGACACTATAACTGGGGTGTTGTCGTTCTGGTCCATGATAATAATGTGAACAGTCATGTTACTGCTGAGTGGGGGAACACCAGAATCTCTGGCCTCAATGTGAAAAAGAAACTCCTTCTCTATCTCATAATCAAATGTCTTTAGTGCGTAAAGGTTACCGTTCTCTGGATTAATGGAGAAGAGCATTGACATGGAGGTGTTTGCGATTTCCTTTTCTATTATAAAATAAACTAGATATTGATTTTCATGAAGGTCTGGGTCGTGTGCTGTCAGAGAGCCCAATAATGCCCCTGGTGGATTATTTTCCATCACTTTTATGGTATAAAATGATTGTGAAAATTGTGGAATATTGTCATTCACATCCAGGAGCTCTAAAGTTACAGTTTCATTATCAGATAATGGAGGATTTCCTCTGTCAGTAACAGTAAATGTGATGTCATATTCTGGGACATGTTCACGGTCCAACGGTTCTGAAACTACGAGCTCGTAATAGTTGTCAGATGTCTCTCTAAGTTTAAAAGGGAGCTTATCAGAAATATGTACATCTATTTCGCCATTTTCTCCCGAATCCTTATCACTCACGCTAATCACTGCAATAACTGTGTCTGTAGCTATATCCTCTTTAATAGGACTTGAAAAGGATTTAATAGAAATTTCCGGATGATTATCATTCATATCATTGATTAGTATAGTTACTTTGCATTGCCCAGATAATGAATTGGCACCTTTGTCTTTAGCTATTATTTCTGCATTGTAAATTCTGAAATCCTCATAATTGATCATTTCCTTAACTCTTATTTCACCGTTATTTGGGTTTAATCCAAATGTCTCTTGTGTTTTCTCAGAGGTATATAGACTAAATGAGTATTCAATGTCAGAATTTGTGCCCTTATCCTTATCTGTAGCATTTAATTTGATTACAAGGCTACCTATAGGCGAGTTTTCCATTAGATTTATGGTATAGCTGTCTTTATCAAACTGGGGGGCGTTGTCGTTGGTATCTAGCACACGAACAATAATTTTAGCTGTACCAGAGCGCGCAGGGGCACCACCATCTACAGCAGTGAGTATTAGATTATGAATAGCCCGTTCCTCACGGTTCAAAGTTCTCTTTAAAATTAAGTCTGTAAATTTTGAACCATCACGTCCAGTTTGTATGTCGATATTAAAGTACTCACTTTCGCTGAGATAATAGGTTTTAATAGAGTTTGAGCCTACATCGGGGTCAAAAGCATTAGTGAGAGACAACTTCTCTCCTACTGGTGTTGATTCGGATATATCAAGATGAATGGTATCACGACGAAATTGCGGTGAATTATCATTTATGTCCATTATCTCAAGTTCAATATTAAAGATTCTTATTGGATTTTCAATTATGACGTCGAGTTTCAAAAAGCATGTTGCTGTTTTAACGTTGCACAATTGCTCCCTGTCCATTTTTTCCACAACGTAAAGCTCACCAGTCTCTTTGTTAACATCCAAGTATTTTTTGTTGGTCACAGCATCCAGTCGCATCTTTCGTGCACTCAAGGTTTTTACATCAAGTCCTAAATCGGCTGCGAGATTTGAAACAACAGAACCCTCTTTCATTTCTTCGGGTATCGAGTAGTGCGTAACAGCAAACGCGGAGTACATGACCGCAAAAATGAGAAGGGATGTTGCGACGTACCTCCACAACAGCTGTTTCATGATGCGGTTCTCCATTCTATGGATTTGAGTTTTTAATAAACGCAAATACCACAAAACACGCCGTTGGTTGTTCAAGGCGTGGAGAAATAAAAAACAACGAAATGTTTCAATTTTCATCAGTTGCGTGAAGAACGAAGTCTCGTGCGTGTTCCAGGGAGACAACTCCCCACACCCGGCTTCAGACAAAAAATAATGGCCTCAAACAGAACGATCAGTTTGCTGGTGAACAGCGACGCTAAGTGCACATACTTTTTCAGTACAATATCATTCATATTTTCTCGTGTAACAATATTAATAAACATTTTAAAACGAGGTTTAAAATAGATGCATTTGAATTCATAGTATAGCGTTTGGCAGGCACTGTTATGCAGAACCAAAGAAATGCTGGTAGGGGTGGTTAGTAACGAAGAAAATGTAATCTGTTATTGTACTTAAGTAAATTTTAAGTATCTGTACGTGTATATCCCTTTTGGTTTTTTTTTACTCCACTACCTTTAACAGTAAAATATCTTACTATCTTCTCCACTACATTATGAGACGTCATTTGTTTCTTATTTATTAATAGGGGAGAGACTGTACAAATGGACGCAATTTAAACACAATAATCAGGGTACAGCGCATTGATTTATTTCGTCTAAATTGCTTTGACTTCTTGTAGTTAATAGATTTATCTAACACAACGTTACCAATACAAGACCTATGCATCTACTATACTGGAAAAGACATTTAAAAAGTGATCGAGGAAAGTCTGAACTCTAACGCTTCAACACCCATGGCCTTATTTGTGCGAATATTTTTCAAGTTGTAGAGCAAAAGAAAGAGTCGGTAATTTCCAAATGCTTTCTCTGCTTTGCTTGATTCCCATACGATTTCCTATTACAAAGATTCTTCACCTAACTGGTAAGCCCGTTTTCGTGCTAGTGGTTATCTTTTTCTAATGAGTAATCTTATGTTTGCTTGCAGCAGCAAAATATTCTATGCGTATGTGTTTACAATTAATGTGTCATTATCATTGCTATGTTGTGTGCATGACTTATTTAGTAATTGGTAACGTCTGAGCAACAAAATATCCACTACACAGCGAACCAATACAAAATGCAGGCTATAGCTATTAATCACTGTAGGTTTTATGCATTTTCATTTGTTCACTAGCTGTTTCTCCTTAGTTTGTAGTGTTCGAAGCTTTTCGACTGAATGCATTCATATCGTAAAATTGAAAGCATTTTAATGTAAGCCCTTATTCTTAGCTAAATAAAATCACTTTGACTAATTGTACATGCTGCTAATGAGGCTAAATCGTTAGCAGGCGGAGTGAAGTTCTACTTTAACCGAGATTGCTTTTCCACAAATTCATCTGACACCGGCTGTAATCATAACATTTGCTAAACTATGCATTACCAGACACTTACTTGAAACTTTTTCATCAAAGAGATTAAGAATGATATATGGGATGTTTTGTTAGAATGTTTTAGATTTTCCATTTTGCATGGTAGCCATATACAGAGATGTCAAGTTTTAAATATTTCATCTAACAAGGAAAGTTTTCCAGTTTTCAAATGCGGTAATTTGTCAGCCACTAATCTATATAAGTGTGTGAAAGAAGAAACGTCTAATTACAAAAATTATAATATAAAATTAGACCCAAAAAATAACCGCATACTACTTTTACTTCTAATATTTGATTACAGTTGAAGGCAATTACTTTGTTACGTTTACACAAGTGAGAATGTGAATAGAGAACCTTTATTGGAGTATTTTTTTAACAAGGGTATATCTACTTTTACTCGAGAACAGAATTTGTGCATTTCGTCCACTATTGCTTGTAGGTTCACATATTACTAGCAGCACTTTTTAGGTATTTACAAACTGTAGCCCATCTGTATCTACATTCCCTGTCTATATAATATCTCATGAGTTTACAAAGTAAACTTTAAATAATGTTTACTATTAAAATTATTAGCCTTAAATCGCACGCATTTGCATGTTGTTCGTAGAAAGAACAACACACTTTCAGCATTGGATGAATTTTGCAATATTAATAAACATTCAAATTACCTGTAAAGTAGACGCAGCTGAGTCACTAGTCTCAGTCATTCCTGTGCTCCTAGGAATACTGGACACAATGTATCTCGTCCCCTTTGGTACAGGTTGTCTGACTACCAGTTTCCCTTTTCTGGTTTCAGCTAGAAATAAACTGTACCAGTAGGCATCATTGGAGACCAAAGTGGAATCTGCGATGGTAGAGTTCCTCTCACTGATCACGCTGTTCCTACACGGAGGGGCAGCTTTACTGGCCTTCGGTTTCTGACACTTCAGCACAATGGTCACCAAAATGGTAATCAGTAACAGGAATGACACAGAGCCCAGTCCGATTACCAGATACAGGTTTAAATCTGAGAAGATGTCATATTCTAAAGGTACTTCAGTCATGTCAGCATAACTTTTAAGAGCAATCTCCACTGTGGACAGTTTGATGGTGACTGTAGCAGACAGAGAGGGCTCTCCGTTATCCTTGGCGATCACAACCAGGCGCTGATGGCGCGCGTCTCTGTAACTGAACATTCTTGTGGTCCGAATCTCTCCATTGTACTGGTCCAGACTGAATAATGTCGCATCAGTGTTCTGGAGAAACTGATATGTAATGCGTGAATTGTGCACAGAGTCTGTGTCTATAGCAATTACTTTGGCTATCACAGTTCCTTTGTCTGTAGATCTTGGTATTTTCTCCTCAACCACTGAGCCATGGGCGCGCCATGGAGACACTATAACCGGTGGGTTGTCGTTCTGGTCCATGATAATTATGTGAACAGTTACGTTACTGCTGAGTGGAGGAACACCAGAGTCCCTGGCCTCAATATGAAAAAGAAACTCCTTCTCTATCTCATAATCAAATGTCTTTAGCGCGTAAAGGTTACCGTTCTCTGGATTAATGGAAAACAGCATGGACATGGAGGTGTTTACTATTTCCTTTTCTATTATAAAATAAACAAGGTATTGATTTTCATGGAGATCTGGGTCATGTGCAGTGAGGGAGCTCAGTAACGCCCCGGGTGGATTATTTTCCATAACCTGTATAGTATACGTTTTTTGAGAAAATCGAGGGACGTTGTCATTAACGTCCAGCAGCTCAATACTCACAGTTTCATTATCAGATAACGAAGGATTTCCTCTGTCAGTAACAGTAAATGTGATGTCATATTCTGCAAACTTTTCACGGTCCAGTGGTTCTGAAACAACGAGCTCGTAATAATTATCTGATGATTTTTTTAATGCAAAAGGTAACTTTTCAGAAATATGTACATCAATTTGACCATTTTCTCCTGAATCTTTATCACTTACACTAATCACGGCTACAACTGAATCTACAGATACATCCTCTTTGATTGGATTCGAGAAAGATTTTATCGATATTTCGGGATGATTATCGTTCATATCTGTCACTAAAATTGTTACTTTGCATTGTCCAGACAAACTGCTAATTCCGTTATCAGTTGCTATTATCTCCATGTCATAGATCCTGAATTCTTCATAATTAATAACTTCCTTAACCCTAATCTCACCATTATTAGGGTTTAAACTAAACGTCTCCTGTGTCTTCTCAGATGTGTAAAGACTAAACGAATAATCAATATCTGAGTTGGATCCCTCGTCAAGATCCGTTGCGTTTAACTTCATTACAAGGTTTCCAATTGGAGAGTTTTCCATTAAATGTATTGTATAACTTTCTTTGTCGAATTTAGGGGAGTTGTCATTTGTGTCCAGTACCCGCACTATAATGCTCGCTGTGCCGGACCGCGCTGGGACTCCGCCATCCACAGCAGTGAGGATCAGACTGTGCACACCCTGCGTCTCTCTATCCAAAGCCTGTCTGAGAATTAAATCAGCAAACTTGGTACCGTCTCTACCAGTCTGCATTTCGATATCAAAATACTCGCTCTCACTCAAATGGTATGTTTTAATAGAATTCGTTCCTATATCAGGGTCAACTGCATTACTAAGTGAAAATCTCTCACCCTCAGAAGTGGACTCTGAGATATCCAAATGAATTGTATCCCTCCGAAACTGGGGCGAGTTGTCATTTATATCCACGATTTCAATTTCTATATTAAATATTCTTACGGGTTTCTCAAGTGTAACCTCTATTTTAATGAAGCATGTTGTTGTGGTCTTAGAACAAAGGTACTCTCTGTCCATTTTTTCCAAAATGTAAAGCTCACCAGTCTCTTTGTTTATTTCGAGGTACTTCTTATTTGAAATTACGTCTAATCTCATTTTTCGACTGCCCAGCGATTTCACGTCCAGTCCCAAATCTGCAGCTAAATTTGCTACCACGGATCCTTCCTTAATTTCTTCAGGTATAGAATAGTGAGTAACAGCAGACACTCCGCATAAGACCGATGTGAAAAGAAGAAAGGATGACACGTAATTCCGTTGCTGTGGTTTCATTCCGCCTTCCATTGTTTCACATTAAGATCTCGGCGTTTATCCTGTGCACATCTATCGTTGTAGAAAGAAAACGGTTCGCATATAAATATCTCAGGTGCGTTTTGTCTAAAGAATAATTCGGGAAAGGTCCAGATCGGTAGACGATGAAAGTATCACTTGGTCAAGTGGGTGTGTGCGTGTCCTTAAAATAAAACGTTATAATGGCGACTTACATGGACATGCGTTTTTTTTTAGTGAACAGCGACGCTCTGTGTTTTAGCTTATGAGAAATCATAGCGAAGTTATGATATTTGAAAAGTATAAAAGGGTAAAAAGTTTTTTTTTTAACAAATTAAATTAGTAACCCGGAGGATAAAATTTAAGGTGTTGGACCATATAGAGCAAGGTTGAAATCATCTGTCAAGTAAATAAATGTAATTGTAAGCAACCAGGTATTTGACCATTCGCGTATAAAAATGGTGTTATGGTTTGATTGTTATATGAGTGAAATGACAAATTAAAATTTTACCTTCTTTTTCTTTTTTCTTGAACGATTTTGGACATATCCTTACCTGTAAAGTAGACGCAGCTGAGTCACTAGTCTCAGTCATTCCTGTGCTCCTAGGAATACTGGACACAATGTATCTTGTCCCCTTTGGCACAGGTTGTCTGACTACCAGTTTCCCTTTTCTGGTTTCAGCTAGAAATAAACTGTACCAGTAGGCATCGTTGGACACCAGCGTGGAATCTGCGATGGTAGAGTTCCTCTCACTGATCACACTGTTCCTACAGGGAGGCGCAGCTTTACTGGCCTTCGGTTTCTGACACTTCAACACGATGGTCACCAGTATGGTGATCAGTAAGAGAAATGACACCGAGCCCAGTCCAATTACCAGATACAAGTTTAAATCTGAGAAGATGTCATATTCTAAAGGTACTTCAGTCATGTCAGCATAACTTTTAAGCGCAATCTCCACTGTGGACAGTTTGATGGTGACTGTAGCAGACAGAGAGGGCTCTCCGTTATCCTTGGCAATCACAACCAGCCGCTGGTGGCGCGAATCTCTATAACTGAACATTCTCATGGTTCGGATCTCTCCGTTGTACTGGTCCAGACTGAACAATGTAGCATCAGTGTTCTGGAGAAACTGGTATGTAATGCGAGAGTTGTGCACAGAGTCTGTGTCTATAGCAATAACTTTTGCTATCAGAGTTCCTTTATCAGTGGATCTTGGTATTTTCTCCTCAACCACTGATCCATGTGCGCGCCATGGAGACACTATAACCGGTGAGTTGTCGTTCTGGTCCATAATAATAATGTGAACTGTTACATTACTGCTTAGTGGAGAAACTCCAGAGTCTCTGGCCTCGATATGAAAAAGAAACTCCTTCTCTATCTCATAATCAAATGACTTTAGTGCGTAAAGGTTACCGTTCTCTGGATTAATGGAGAAGAGCATGGACATTGAGTTGTTTACTATTTCTTTTTCTATTATGAAATAAACGAGGTATTGATTTTCATGAAGGTCTGGATCCTGCGCGGTGACAGAGCTCAGCAAAGCTCCGGGTGGATTATTTTCCATAACTTGCAATGTAAAAAACGATTTTGCAAACTGTGGGGCGTTGTCATTAACATCCAGGAGCTCTAGTGTTACAGTTTCGTTATCACATAACAGTGGATTTCCTCTATCAGTAACGGTGAAAGTAATATCATACTCTGCAACTTTTTCGCGGTCCAGCGGCTCGGAAATAACGAGCTCGTAATAATTATCTGAAGATTCTTTTAGAGCAAAAGGTAGTTTTTCTGAAATATCAACGTCAATTTGCCCATTTTCTCCAGAATCTTTATCACTTACACTGATTACTGCAATAACAGTCCCTACACCTGCATCCTCTTTGATTGGACTTGTAAATGATTTTATGGATATTTCTGGATGATTGTCATTCATATCCGCGATTAAAATTTTTACTTTGCAATTCCCAGATAAGGAATTTGTTCCTTTGTCTGTTGCCACAATTTCCATGTCATAAATCCTAAAATCCTCGTAATTAATCATTTCTTTAACTCTAATTTCCCCAGTATCTGGATTTAAACTGAACGTTTGCTGCGTTTTTTCTGTCGTATATAAACTGTATGCGTACGTAAGGGCGGAATTAGACCCGTCATCGGCGTCGGTTGCATTTAATTTTACCACAAGACTTCCGATCGGAGAGTTTTCCGTTACATTTATGATGTAACTGTCTTTATCAAACTGGGGAGCGTTGTCGTTAGTGTCAAGAACGCGCACAATAACGCTGGCTGTGCCCGAACGCGCAGGAACTCCGCCATCCACAGCAGTGAGTATCAGATTATGAATTGCCACTTCCTCTCTGTCTAAAGATTTTTTCAAAATTAAATCTGTAAATTTCGATCCATCACGACCAGTTTGTATTTCGATAGAAAAGTGATCACTGTCACTGAGATAATACGTTTTAATTGAATTTACTCCGATGTCAGGATCGACTGCATTATTTAATGAAAATCGTTCTCCAACAGGCGTGGATTCAGAAATGTCTAAATGCATGGTGTCTCTTCTGAAATGGGGAGCATTGTCGTTGATATCCATAATTTCCAATTCAATGTTAAACATCCTTACAGGGTTTTCTATGGTTGCATCAAGCTTCAAAATACAAGTTGCTGCTGATTTAGTTGTGCAAATATATTCGCGATCAATCCTCTCCAAGATTACCAGCTCGCCAGTTTCTTTGTTAATGTCCAGATATTTTTTATTAGACAAATTATCCAGTCGTATCTTGCGTTTGCCTAAAGTCCTAACATCCAGGCCAAGATCCGTAGCTAAATTAGATACCACGGAACCTGCCTCCATTTCCTCAGGAATAGAATAATGAGTAACAGCCGCTGCTGTATTTAATAAAGCAAACAAAACGATGGAGACAACGTACCTTTTCATTAACCAACCTCTTAGTCCAAAATCCATTGTCTAATGTCGTAGGAGTCTTACAACGAGAGAAAACGGCAACCGAGTGCTGTAGACAATCTCCGAATGAAACAGCTAACAGTTTACAATGTCAGAAAGCTGCATACATCGTTTAAAATCGTTTAAAATGTTGAACTGACGGATTCTGAGACAGCTGCACATAAAGCTGAACCACCATCTCCTCAACTACTGTAAAGAAGTGATGTGAAATAATTCATTCCATGGAGAACAGCGACACTGTGTGCAGAAAATCACACGATGCACTATATTGCACTATGCAGCAACTTTTTAAAGACTTTAATGCAACCCCCCCCCCTTTTAAATAAATATAAAAACTTCACATAAAATCTCTTAGTTAGATTTTTAATATGAAGTAGTCCTTTCATTGTAATGCCTCGAAAATATGCTTAGTAAACATGGACACAAGTACGAGGACAAGAGTAGTTTGATAATAAGAAATATTTTATATTATAAACCACTGGTACTGAATAACTATTGATTATCTTCAGTATCTATCTATCTATCTATCTATCTATCTATCTATCTATCTATCTATCTATCTATAAACAGTATACAGTATATACTGTATTTGAATAACCACTGGCAGGTGAACTAAATGACATTGATCACCATTTATACAACAGCCAATTGGTGACATGATCCTGGGCACCCAAAGTTCACCCATGCCCATGGGGACCAAATGCTGGCCAATCTGGTCTGATCCCACAGACAAGTCATTGCAGCAAGAATCGTGGAATAAAGTCAATGCTGGCCATGAAAGGTAGGCACCAGAACAAACAGTCTACCACAGCCTGCCCACACTGGCCCAGAAGGCAAAAAGTACAAGGGTGGCAACCTGACCACCAAACTCCCCAGCTACCAATCCGTTCGAACAACAATGGGATGTGCATAGTTCAACTGAGGCCTTACCCAGTACCCACAGCACCCAAAGGATTGGTTACCACAGTCCTGATCTGAGACAGATAGCACACATCCAAAAAGCCATGTGGAGCCACCACCTGGAAAGCCCAGAGTCCCCTCAGTGGGTCAAAGGTAAATCAAAATCTAGGTGACCAAAATGTTAATGTTATGGCTGATCATAGAATATATATAAGAAATGTATTCCTACCTGTAAGGTAGATGCAGCTGAGTCACTAGTCTCAGTCATTCCTGTGCTCCTAGGAATACTGGACACGATGTATCTCGACCCCTTTGGTACAGGTTGTCTAACTACCAGCTTTCCTTTCCTGGTCTCTGCTAGGAATAAACTGTACCAGTAGGCATCGTTGGACACCAGCGTGGAATCTGCGATGGTAGAGTTCCTCTCACTGATCACACTGTTCCTACAGGGAGGCGCAGCTTTACTGGCCTTCGGTTTCTGACACTTCAACACGATGGTCACCAGTATGGTGATAAGTAAGAGGAATGACACAGAGCCCAGTCCGATTACCAGATACAAGTTTAAATCGGAAAATATGTCATATTCTAAAGGAACTTCAGTCATGTCAGCATAGCTTTTAAGTGCAGTCTCCACAGTGGACAGTTTGATGGTGACTGTAGCAGACAGAGAGGGCTCTCCGTTGTCCTTGGCAATCACCACGAGCCGCTGGTGGCGCGAGTCTCTGTAACTGAACATTCTCGTGGTCCGAATCTCTCCGTTGTACTGGTCCAGACTGAACAAAGTAGCATCAGTGTTCTGGAGGAGCTGGTATGTAATGCGAGAGTTGTGCACAGAGTCTGTGTCTATAGCAATTATTTTTGCTATCAGAGTTCCTTTATCTGTAGATCTTGGTATTTTCTCCTCAACCACTGAGCCATGGGCGCGCCATGGAGACACTATAACCGGTGAGTTGTCGTTCTGGTCCATTATAATTATGTGAACAGTCACGTTACTGCTGAGTGGAGGAACACCAGAGTCCCTGGCCTCGATATGAAAAAGAAACTCCTTCTCTATCTCATAATCAAAGGTCTTTAGCGCGTAAAGGTTACCGTTCTCTGGATTAATGGAAAACAGCATGGACATAGAGGTGTTTACTATTTCCTTTTCTATTATAAAATAAACAATGTATTGATTTTCATGGAGATCTGGGTCATGTGCAGTGAGGGAACTCAGTAACCCCCCTGGTGGATTATTTTCCATAACTTGCAACGTAAAAAACGATTTTGCAAACTGTGGGGCGTTGTCATTAACATCCATCAGCTCCAGGGTTACAGTTTCATTATCAGATAATGGAGGATTTCCTCTATCAGTAACGGTGAAAGTAATATCATACTCTGCAACTTTTTCGCGGTCCAGCGGCTCTGAAATAACGAGCTCGTAATAATTATCTGAAGATTCTTTTAGAGCAAAAGGTAGTTTTTCTGAAATATCAACGTCAATTTGCCCATTTTCTCCAGAATCCTTATCATATACACTGATTACTGCAATAACAGTCCCTACAACTACGTCCTCTTTGATTGGACTTGTAAATGATTTTATGGATATTTCTGGATGATTGTCATTCATATCCGCGATTAAAATTCTTACTTTGCAATTCCCAGATAAGGAATTTGTTCCTTTGTCTGTTGCCACAATTTCCATGTCATAAATCCTAAAATCCTCGTAATTAATCATTTCTTTAACTCTAATTTCCCCAGTATCTGGATTTAAACTGAACGTTTGCTGCGTTTTTTCTGTCGTATATAAACTGTATGCGTACGTAAGGGCGGAATTAGACCCGTCATCGGCGTCAGTTGCATTTAATTTTACCACAAGACTTCCGATCGGAGAGTTTTCCGTTACATTTATGATGTAACTGTCTTTATCAAACTGGGGAGCGTTGTCGTTAGTGTCAAGAACGCGCACAATAACGCTGGCTGTGCCCGAACGCGCAGGAACTCCGCCATCCACAGCAGTGAGTATCAGATTATGAATTGCCACTTCCTCTCTGTCTAAAGATTTTTTCAAAATTAAATCTGTAAATTTCGATCCATCACGACCAGTTTGTATTTCGATAGAAAAGTGATCACTGTCACTGAGATAATACGTTTTAATTGAATTTACTCCGATGTCAGAATCGACTGCATTATTTAATGAAAATCGTTCTCCAACAGGCGTGGATTCAGAAATGTCTAAATGCATGGTGTCTCTTCTGAAATGGGGAGCATTGTCGTTGATATCAATAATTTCCAATTCAATGTTAAACATCCTTACTGGATTTTCTGTCGTTGCATCAAGCTTCAAAATGCAAGTCGATTTAGATGTGCAAATATATTCGCGATCAATCCTCTCCAAGATTACCAGCTCGCCAGTTTCTTTGTTAATGTCCAGATATTTTTTATTAGACAAATTATCCAGTCGTATCTTGCGTTTGCCTAAAGTCCTAACATCCAGGCCAAGATCCGTAGCTAAATTAGATACCACGGAACCTGCCTCCATTTCCTCAGGAATAGAATAATGAGTAACAGCCGCTGCTGTATTTAATAAAGCAAACAAAACGATGGAGACAACGTACCTTTTCATTAACGAACCTCTTAGTTGAAAATCCATTGTCCTACGTATCATGAGTGTTATAATCAGAGAATATGATCATCAAGCAATGATAATCTTCAAATGTTAATAGCTAACAAAAACGGTAGAACGATGCGTGAATCGCTAAAATAGTTTAAAATGTTGATCTGGCGGATTCTGAAATGGCCACACAAAGAGCGGATTCACATCTCCTGCGTGACTGCAAGGGAGTGATTAGAAATAATGCGTTTCATGGAGAACAGCGACACTGTGCGCAACATATCGCAAAATGCATTAAATTAATCTGAATACACAATGTGATGCAACGTACCAAACTCGTGGATTAAATATTTAAGATTCACTTTACGTTTGTTAACAAATCTAGAAATATGTCTCCCAAAATATCATTTAATGCCTCAAGAATAACGCCTGTGTTACTGACTAAAAAATATCCACAGTGGTAAAAAAAAAAAAAAAAACACGCTGATTAAAGGCTTTTATAAGAAAAGCATACACCGCAAGTAATACTTATCACTTACCTTTAAACGTGTTTTTTCTTTCTTTCTTTCTTTCTTTCTTTCTTTCTTGTTTGTTTGTTTGTTTTGTTTAGTCTGTGATCAATTTTTATGAAAGGAATTCGTTCCTACCTGTAGAGTAGATGCAGCTGAGTCACTAGTCTCAGTCATCCCTGTGCTCCTCGGTATGCTGGACACAATATATCTCGCACCCTTTGGTACAGGTTGTCTAACTACCAGCTTTCCTTTTCTGGTTTCAGCTAGAAACAAACTGTACCAGTAAGCATCGTTGGACACCAGCGTGGAGTCTGCGATGGTAGAGTTCCTCTCACTGATCACACTGTTCCTACACGGAGGCGCAGCTTTACTGGTCTTCGGTTTCTGACATTTCAGCACGATGGTCACCAGTATGGTGATCAGTAAGAGGAATGACACAGAGCCCAGTCCGATTACCAGATACAGGTTTAGATCTGAAAAGATATCATATTCTAAAGGGACTTCAGTCATGTCAGCATAGCTTTTAAGTGCAGTCTCCACAGTGGACAGTTTGATGGTGACTGTAGCAGACAGAGAGGGCTCTCCGTTATCCTTGGCGATCACAACCAGCCGCTGATGGCGCGAGTCTCTGTAACTGAACATTCTTGTGGTCCGGATCTCTCCGTTGTACTGGTCCAGACTGAATAAAGTAGCGTCAGTGTTCTGGAGAAACTGATAGGTAACGCGAGAGTTGTGCACAGAGTCTGTGTCTATAGCAATTACTTTGGCTATAAGAGTTCCTTTATCAGTGGATCTTGGTATTTTTTCCTCCACCACTGATCCATGCGCGCGCCATGGAGACACTATAACCGGTGTGTTGTCGTTCTGGTCCATGATAATAATGTGAACAGTCACGTTACTGCTCAGTGGGGGAACACCAGAATCTCTGGCCTCAATGTGAAAAAGAAACTCCTTCTCTATCTCATAATCAAATGTCTTTAGTGCGTAAAGGTTACCGTTTTCTGGATTAATGGAGAACAGCATGGACATGGAGGTGTTTGTTATTTCCCTTTCAATTATAAAATAAACTAGATACTGATTTTCATGGAGGTCTGGGTCGTGTGCAGTGAGGGAACTCAGTAAAGCTCCAGGCGAATTATTTTCCACAACCCGTATGGTATAAAATGATTGTGGAAATTGTGGCACGTTGTCATTAATGTCCAAAAGCTCTAGAGTTACAGTTTCATTATCAGATAAAGGGGGGTTTCCTCTGTCAGTAACAGTGAACGTGATGTCATATTCTGCAACCTGTTCACGGTCGAGTGGTTCGGATATCACGAGCTCGTAATAATTCTCAGATGATTCTTTTAATGCAAAAGGTAACTTTTCAGGAATATGAAGATCAATTCGACCATTTTCACCCGAATCCTTATCACTAACACTAATCACTGCAACAACTGATCCCACGGCGATGTCCTCTTTAACAGGACTTGTAAAGGATCTTACTGAAATTTCTGGATGATTGTCATTCATGTCTGTAATCATAATCGTTACTTTACACTGTCCCGATAATGAATTAGTACCTTTATCTTTTGCTATAATCTCCATATTGTAAATACGGAAATCCTCATAATTTACCATTTCTTTAACTCTTATCTCACCAGTGTCTGGACTTAAACTAAAAGCCTCTTGTGCTTTTTCCGACGTATATAGGCCAAACGAGTATGTAATATCTGAGTTAGAGCCTTCATCTAAGTCAGTTGCATTCAGTTTAACTACTAGGCTTCCTATAGGCGAGTTCTCTGTGACATTGATCGAATAGCTTTCCCGATCAAACTTGGGTGCGTTGTCATTTGCATCCTGCACTCGAACCACAATGCTGGCGGTACCAGAGCGCGCAGGAACTCCGCCATCCACAGCAGTAAGTATCAGATTATGGACAGCTTGAACTTCACGGTCTAATGTCTTCTTCAAGATTAAATCAGCAAATTTTGAGCCGTCTCTACCAGACTGTATCTCTATACCAAATTGATCGCTTTCGCTTAGATAGTATGTTTTAACCGAATTCGATCCAACATCAGAATCCACCGCATTGCTGACAGAAAACCTTTCACCTGCTGGCGTCGATTCCAAAATGTCCAAATGAATAGTGTCCCGTCGAAAATGCGGGTTATTGTCATTAATATCAGTTATTTCTAATTCTATATAAAATATACGCACAGGACTCTCAACGATCACTTCCATTTTTAAAAAACATGTCGTTGTTGTTTTAGCAGGACACAGATGCTCACGGTCAATCTTTTCTAATATGTAGAGCTCCCCTTTCTCTTTGTTTATGTCGAGATATTTCTTATTCGCAATGACATCTAATCGAACCTTTCGTTTAATCAGTGTGTCTAAATCCAGTCCTAAATCTGTTGCTAGATTTGCCACAACGGACCCTTCCTCCATTTCTTCAGGTATAGAATAGTGAGTTACAGTAAACGATGTGTGAATCATGGCAGAGAATAGGACAACACCCGAGACGTACCTTCTCCAGCACCGCGCGTTCATATATACATCCATTGTGTCCTTCTATCGTTTGGTCCTGAAAAAAATATGTGTCTTTTCCACGGGAACTTAAAATCCGACAAGAGGACACAATATATATTGCTAAATGATCTCAAGTTTTGCGAAAAGGAAATTGTTGTCGGCGCGGGAATTCAGTCCTTGAACGCTTGGTGCTCTTTCTGATCGCTCAGTCATCTGGTGTAATGGCGAAATGCACATACACCGATTGGACAGCCCATGTTATTTTTTTTCTCCTGGAATACAGCGCCACTATGTGCCCCTGCCGAAATCTGCATTTTAAAACTGTTTATTTAAGTACAAATTGGATGAATTTCGTGTATAACCAAGAGCCCCGTTTTACCATTGTATACAAATATTTTTATATAATCAATACGCGTTCCTGACAATCAGTAGTCACGGATTGCATTACAATCCATATAAAGTTACAAATTCAGCAGTGTTTCCTATTCAGCTGACTTCGTAAAAATTACCTACCCACATAAATTATACGTTTTGAACAAGCCTAAAATTGTTTGCTCTCTTCAAGAGAATGTTTGTTTGTTTGTTTGTTTGTTTGTTTGTTTGTTTGTTTGTTTGTTTGTTTGTTTGGTTGGTTGGTTGGTTGGTTGGTTGGTTGGTTGGTTGTCAAACTATGACTTTTGCTTAACTAGTGTAAAAATTGAGCATGGTGAACTGTAGTAAAATGCATGTAGGCCTAGGCCAGTATTTGCTGTCTTACCTGTAAGGTAGATGCAGCTGAGTCACTAGTCTCAGTCATTCCTGTGCTCCTCGGTATACTCGACACAATGTATCTCGTCCCCTTCGGTACAGGTTGTCTGACTACCAGTTTCCCTTTTCTGGTCTCAGCTAGAAATAAACTGTACCAGTAGGCATCGTTGGACACCAATGTAGAATCGGCGATGGTAGAGTTCCTCTCACTGATCACACTGTTCCTACACGGAGGAGCAGCTTTACTGGCCGGTTTCTGTTTCTGACACTTCAGCACAATGGTCACCAGTATCGTGATGAGTAATAGAAATGACACAGAGCCCAGTCCGATTACCAGATACAGGTTTAGATCGGAAAATATGTCATATTCTAAAGGTACGTCATGCATGTCAGCATAGCTTTTAAGTGCGGTCTCCACTGTGGACAGTTTGATGGTGACTGTAGCAGACAGAGAGGGCTCTCCGTTATCCTTGGCGATCACAACCAGCCGCTGGTGGCGCGAGTCTCTGTAACTGAACATTCTTGTGGTCCGTATCTCTCCGTTGTACTGGTCCAGACTGAACAATGTAGCATCAGTGTTCTGAAGAAACTGATAGGTAACGCGAGAGTTGTGTACAGAATCTGTGTCTATAGCAATTACTTTGGCTATAAGAGTTCCTTTATCTGTAGATCTTGGTATTTTCTCCTCAACCACTGATCCATGCGCGCGCCATGGAGACACTATCACCGGTGTGTTGTCGTTCTGGTCCATTATAATAATGTGAACTGTTACGTTACTGCTGAGTGGGGGAACACCAGAGTCTCTGGCCTCGATATGGAAAAGAAACTCCTTTTCTATCTCATAATCAAATGTCTTTAGTGCGTAAAGATTGCCGTTCTCTGGATTTATGGAGAACAGCATTGACATTGAGGTGTTTGCGATTTCCTTTTCTATTATAAAATAAACTAGATACTGATTTTCATGGAGGTCTGGGTCGTGTGCAGTGAGGGAACTCAGTAAAGCTCCAGGCGGATTATTTTCCACAACCCGTATGGTATAAAATGATTGTGGAAATTGTGGCACGTTGTCATTAATGTCCAAAAGCTCTAGAGTTACAGTTTCATTATCAGATAAAGGGGGGTTTCCTCTGTCAGTAACGGTGAACGTGATGTCATATTCTGCAACCTGTTCACGGTCGAGTGGTTCGGATATCACGAGCTCGTAATAATTCTCAGATGATTCTTTTAATGCAAAAGGTAACTTTTCAGGAATATGAAGATCAATTCGACCATTTTCACCCGAATCCTTATCACTAACACTGATCACTGCAACAACTGATCCCGCAGCGATGTCCTCTTTAACAGGACTTGTAAAGGATCTTACTGAAATTTCTGGATGATTGTCATTCATGTCTGTAATCATAATCGTTACTTTACACTGTCC
>JAAGKR010000242.1:0-30999 GCA_011419295.1 Clarias macrocephalus | reverse complement strand
CACCGCATTGCTGACAGAAAACCTTTCACCTGCTGGCGTCGATTCCAAAATGTCCAAATGAATAGTGTCCCGTCGAAAATGCGGGTTATTGTCATTAATATCAGTTATTTCTAATTCTATATAAAATATGCGCACAGGATTCTCCACAATCACTTCCATTTTTAAAAAACATGTAGTTTTAGCAGGACACAGATGCTCACGGTCAATCTTTTCTAATATGTAGAGCTCCCCTTTCTCTTTGTTTATGTCGAGATATTTCTTATTCGCAATGACATCTAATCGAACCTTTCGTTTAATCAGTGTGTCTAAATCCAGTCCTAAATCTGTTGCTAGATTTGCAACAACGGACCCTTCCTCCATTTCTTCAGGTATAGAATAGTGAGTTACAGTAAATGATTTGTGAATCATGGCAGAGAATAGGACAACACCCGAGACGTACCTTCTCCAGCACCGCGCGTTCATATAAATCCCCATTGTCTCCTTACAGCGTTTTCTTCCTGCACAACTCAGTAACTTTCCGACAGGACTTCCATAATGTAGTCGAAATACAAAGGGGCGAAAAATAGATATTACTAAATGATGTCTCGTTTTTGAGATAAGTAAAAGACTTCTTAACGCGGGGCTGCGGTAATTGATGTAAATCCTTTTAAGCACGATGCTCTTTATGATCGCTTAATGTTCTATACTATGATGGCGACAGGCGTGTACGCCCATTGGACACTCCTATCATTCTTTTTCCTGGAATACAGCGCCACTTTTCGCACAGGACGAAAATACATTTCAAATAGGAATATTCATACTGATTTTAAGGGAAATGATCGCTCTAGCCTCAGTAAATTGTACATCATTTTAGAATTAAAAAAAATTATGCAAACGAACCTGTAAGCACTCCCAATATTTACATTAATATTCATAAAAATATGATTTTCACAACTGTTACAACTACCTTCATTCAAATAACACATGACAAGAAGACCACCACCTACTCGCAGAATTATTTAGTTAAACGATTTGTGGGACACACGTCTGCAGGGCCGGACTGGGACACAATTTCAGGCCGGAAAATCCCACACCAACCCAGGCCATGCAATGCATCCAAATAAATTTAGAAACCACATACAACCTTATTTTTCCCTCCATACAGCTCTGGAAAAAAATTATATAAAAATATTATAATAAAATAATCCGTTTGTTATGTTTTTTTTTTTTTTTTTACAGGTGAATGTATTGGTGACATGAGCAGTTTTGTTTCATTTGTGTGAAGCGCTGACAATATTTCTTCTACTTTAAAATATAACTATTGTTATTTCGAGTGTATATTTTAAGGAAATTACGACATCACAACACTTCAAAATGAAATGCAAATAGTTTGTAAACAAATTGTGTTAATGCTTTGCCTGAATAACATTAAGAAATCAGTATCTGGTGGAATAACCCCGATTTGCAATTACAGCTTTCATGCGTTTTGGCATGCTCTTCACCAGTTTTTCACATTGCTGTTGAATAACTTCATACCACTTTTTCTGCAAAAAAAAAAAAAAAAAAAGCAAACAGCTCAGCTTTGATTGATGGTTCACATGCTCCATCTTCCTCTTGATGACATTCCAGAAGTTTTATGAAGTAAATTGCAGTATTCTCTTATTTTATCCAGAGCTGTATAGGTAAAAATTAGAACAATGATGACTACATTAAATCAGATTAAAAAATCAGATTTTATGACTCATTTTTGTCCATGTCTGTACTATAGCTCCTGTCTCCCTGCTCCCTTCATACCTATATAGAAGAATGTTAAATGTGGAACTTTACAATAAATAACACTGATGTGTTTTAGCATATAGTATTTTAAGTGATGATATTATGACGAGACATCTAATATTTATTTGCAGTTAAAATAAAATAAAAACCTTGGGAAAAAGCTATAGTCTGAAAGTACAATTTATGCTCATGTTTTTCACTTTTGTTGAAAACAACATGATCTTGTTTTGCCTGGTGTATAACCCAAATTTTATATGTGATGTGAACATTAATACCATGACTTTATCATATGCATGTGGGTTTATGCAATATTTGCTGCCTTACCTGCAGAGTAGACGCAGCTGAATCACTAGTCTCAGTCATCCCTGTGCTCCTCGGTATACTGGACACAATGTATCTCGTCCCCTTTGGTACAGGTTGTCTAACTACCAGCTTTCCTTTCCTGGTCTCAGCTAGAAATAAACTGTACCAGTAAGCATCGTTGGACACGAGGGTAGAGTCGGCGATGGTAGAGTTCCTCTCACTGATCACACTGTTCCTACAAGGAGGAGCAGCTTTACTGGCTGGTTTCTGTTTCTGACACTTCAGCACAATGGTCACCAATATTGTAATTAGCAACAGGAATGACACCGAGCCCAGTCCAATTACAAGATACAGGTTTAGATCTGAAAAGATGTCATATTCTAAAGGAACTTCAGTCATGTCCGCATAGCTTTTAAGTGCGGTCTCCACTGTGGACAGTTTGATGGTGACTGTAGCAGATAGAGAGGGCTCTCCGTTATCCTTGGCTATCACCACGAGCCGCTGGTGGCGCGAGTCTCTGTAACTGAACATTCTTGTTGTCCGTATCTCTCCGTTGTACTGGTCCAGACTGAATAAAGTAGCGTCAGTGTTCTGGAGAAACTGATAGGTAACGCGAGAGTTGTGCACAGAGTCTGTGTCTATAGCAATTACTTTGGCTATAAGAGTTCCTTTATCAGTGGCTCTTGGTATTTTATCTTCCACCACTGATCCATGCGCACGCCATGGAGACACGATAATCGGTGTGTTGTCGTTTTGGTCCATGATAATTATGTGAACTGTTACGTTTGTGCTGAGTGGAGGAACACCAGAGTCTCTGGCCTCTACGTGGAAAATAAACTCCTTCTCTATCTCATAATCAAATGTCTTTAGTGCGTAAAGGTTACCGTTCTCTGGATTAATGGAGAAAAGCATTGACATGGATATGTTTGTTATTTCCTTTTCTATTATAAAATAAACTAGATACTGATTTTCATGTAAATCTGGGTCATTGGCAGTTAAAGAGCTCAACAAAGCCCCGGGAGGATTATTTTCCATTACGGATATCTTGAAGAAATTCAGTGGGAACTGAGGTGCGTTATCATTAACGTCCAGTAAATGCACTATTATAGTTTCATTGTCGGACAGTGGAGGATGTCCCCTGTCTGTCACTACTAAAGTAATATCATATTCTGGAGTTATTTCTCGATCTAAAGATTCGGAGATTAGCAGTTCGTAGTGATAATCAGATGACTTATTTAGAGTAAATGGTATGTTTTTGTTTATTGTGAGATTAACTTTGCCATTGTCCCCCGTGTCTCTGTCACTAACACCTACAAGGGCTATGACTGTGCCGACAGGAATGTCCTCTTTCACAGTGTTCTTTAGTGATTTGATGGTTATCTCCGGATAATTATCGTTCATGTCGATAATATCTACTGTTATTCTACACTGACTGGAGAGCGGAACAGGACCGTTATCTTTGGCCTCTATATGCATCTCAAATATTTTCATGTCTTCAAAATCTATAGTGCCTATAATAGTTATTTCGCCCGTTTTTGAATTCAAATTGAATACCTCTTGCGTTTTTTCAGAGGTATAAAGCGTAAAAGAATATGTTATGTCTGCGTTCGAGCCTTCATCAGCATCAGTTGCGTTTAGTTTAGTGACAAGTGTTCCTATCGGTGAATTTTCATTCATTTTCACTGTCATCAATGAGCGGTCAAACTGAGGGGCGTTGTCGTTTGTATCTAGCACACGAACAATAATATTGGCAGTTCCAGAGCGTGCAGGCACACCGCCATCTACAGCAGTGAGAATAAGATTATGAATAGGCTGTGCTTCACGGTCTAATGATTTTTTAAGGACCAAGTCGACATACTTTGTACCATCACTACCAGAATGAATGTCTATAGTAAAATGATCACTTTCACTAATTCTGTAAGTATGTATAGTGTTAGCTCCTACATCCGGGTCTTGTGCATTGGGTAAAGAAAATCTTTCACCAGGCGATGCGGACTCGGAGACATCCAATTCTACCCTGTCCATTCTAAAATATGGAGCATTGTCATTTATATCTGTGATTTCTAATTCAATGTTAAAAATACGAAGTGGGCTTTTGATTATCATATCCAATTTAATGAAACAATTTGACGTTTTGATCTGACAAATACCTTCTCTATCTATTCTTTCAACAACGTACAGCTCCCCAGTTTTCTTATTAACATCTAAGTATTTTTTGTTAGTAAATATATCTAACTTTACCTCTCGTTGAGCAAGAGCCTCTAGGTCCAGTCCAAAGTCTGCAGCTAGATTCGCAACAATAGACCCCCTTTCCATCTCCTCCGCTATAGAGTAACGCGTGACTGACAAAGCCGGTCTCCATGTTGCCCAAAATACAAAAGAAAAAATGCACATGCACTCTATAGTCTTCATGCTTCAGGTGATTCGGTTCCTCTCTGAAAGCTCTCTATAGTTTCTCTTACTTTTTACTTGAATATTTAATATATAAAGTCTTAGAAGGGCGCTCCTGTAAAAGTCCTGTTGTGGATAAAATGGATATCTGAGAATTATACCCACTCCCTCTTACTGCAAGAGCATGCGCCTTTCAGTGTCATTTACTAGCAAACAGCGACACCCGGAGACAAACGCCAGCGAGTTCCGTTAAATAAAGAGAAGATTAGTCTATCGTCAGGACCACATTGATGGACAGCGACACCCAAATTAATATCAATCAACACCTATAATAATAATAATAATAATAATAATAATAATAATAATAATAATACGTGATTGTTGTTGTTGTTGATGATGATGATGATTTTTTAAAGTGATTAACCCTTTAATTTAAAGGAGGAAGCAAAAGAAAGAGGTGCAAACTTCGTCCGCCAAACAGATAAAAAACAAGCTTTGTGTGCCACAGATGTGGTGTATATATTTTCAAAGAACATGCAACGACCTCAGTAGACTACCCAAAATGCTCATGAGAGGACAAAACTGATGACACTAGTTTTTTTTTTCAGAGCTACATGAGAAAACTGTAAATGTGTTAATATAGTATTTATTTCAAGCATTACCTGTGTACATTTGAATACTACCGGTTAGTTTTGACCGGGAAATATATATATTTATATATATATATATATATATATCCCGATAACGATTGATCTTAGCGCTTAAGAGCGTTTTCTACGAGTCATTTTGCGAAAGTTCGTTATTGTTTCCCAAAAATGCACTTAACACAATTGCACGTAGCCCTGCTGATTCGTTGGTCAAGTGCTGAAATGTTACGCTGTAATGGCTCGTCATTGTTTCTTCTTCTACTTGTGTAAATGTATATTCAACTCGAATAACATAAAAAGTCCTGTGATTTCTCCTTGAGCAAGTTTAAAAACATAAAATAACTGGAAATGTTGTACTATAAAAACACTTGCTCCAATCTCGCATAAAACAAATTCTAACAGTTCTTGCCGGAAATGACATCAGCATCACTGGCGATATTTATATGAAACCTTAATTATTTAATTAGGATTATTTAAGTAGGATCTCACATCAAAATAAATAAATAAATAAATAAGCTCTTACATTTATTTTTGAAAAGTTTAGCTTAATTATCTTCACCTGATGTGCATTTGCTACATTTAAATAAGCAAATACCTAGGGGTGGAGACACTAGCAAAATGGCTGAAACCAAACAACAAAGAAAAGACATTTTTCAAAAAGAGGAAATTAGTATTATTTTAGAGGAGGTGGAGCTACAAAAACACATAATTTTCAGCAGGTTTAAGGGCAGTCAAATAGATAAAGAAAAACAAAACATCTGGGACAATATTGCTGCAAAACGTACCGCAACAAGGGGGATTAAAAGATCAGGGAAGGAGGTCAGAAAGAAGTGGCAGGACTATTCAAGCCTAGCTAAAAGAAAAAGGCCACTGCAGAGGACAACAATTAATAAAACAGGTGGTGGGCTTAATGATGCCCCCGTTCTTACAACAGAAGAAGAAAAGCACTGTCAATTCTTGGAACAACTGCCTCAGATGGGATTTGTGGTGGTATTGACCTCCATGGAGGAGTAGGGTTGCGTCAACCTGAACCTAAGCCAGGTCCATCATGTTCGCAAGAGCAATCAGGTTCACCTCCTATTGACAGACACCTACCATCTCCCAGTCCTCCCAATAGTCCATCCATGCCCCAGCCTCCATCTTCAATTGTTCAGGCTACAGCCACAACACCTCAGCGATTTGAGAATGTCTGTGGTTGTAGTCAGGACTTATTACAGCTGGAGCGAGAGAAACTAGATGTTCTAAAAGATATCAGACAATCTCTTAAAGAGACCAATGAGATGAACAACAACTTGAATCAATAAAAACTGTTTAAATGCAACATTTTGATGTTTGTTAATCCACTCAAAGCATAAGGCTCAATTAAATACTATCAAGCAGAAGAATTCTTATTATTAGTGTTTCAAATTTAAATACCTACTTGTAATACCTTAAAAATAAATAAATAAATAAATAAATAAATAAATAAATAAATAAAAATAAGCATGCAAGCCCTATGTGCTAGTTTCACAGACAGGGCCAGGATTAGGCCATAGTTCAATTAGATTTAAGTATTTATATATATATATATATATAACATTACTGGTGTCCATTTTGAGACAAAACAAAGGGATTTTTATATTTTAAGATCAGTCAGTCTCCTTCAGTTTAAAAACGCTCAGACTTATATTTTAGTCTGGACTAGGCTTCAGCATTGTCTGTGAAAAGAAGGGTATATATTTTACTACAGTTTGAGTTTTGAGGGTGTGTGTGGCAATATAGTATTAGGGCCTATCTATTAGCCTATCCATATAGGTGCAGAAAAAATGTTTAATGTGCACATTCTTTATCAGCACTGTTTTATATAAATGTACTCTTCATATACATTTATAAAAGCACAACCTTTGATCATTATCAACCTGACAAGAGAATAAATTCAGAGAAGAGGTAATTAATACAATTTCAGTAAAATCAGTAATTCAGTTTCTTCAAGTGGGGCCTCCTGCAATTAGTGAAATAGATGACAATCAGTGTGTGACATGTGAATATTATCACAGCCTGAAAAACTTTGTCATATGGTTCCTGTGAGCAGTTTTAGGATAGTATATAAAGTTCACACTTCAGTAGTCTTGCAGAGGAAATCATGGCTCCACTACAGCGAATTTTCCAGCTGAGAGTGACACAAATAGAAAGGAATACATGGAGTACATTATGTACTATAAATGCCTTCATCAGGCAGCATCAAAATCCTCTGGATATGCTTGCTGATATGGCTGACATTGAGAAATATCGTCTGCCATGACGAGAAATACTCCAGCTGCTCGATGTCACTGGGCCTCAGCTGATGCGTGCTACAAGGAGGAATTTTGCCTTGTGCCTTGATGTGCAACTCTTAGCTGCTCTGAGATATTATGCAACAGGCAGTTTTCTTCAGGTACTTGGAGGTGTACTTGGACTAAGTAAACCATCTGTGTCCAGAGCTGTACAAGCAGACACCTATGCACTGCTTCCACTTGCGCCTGAACACATCCAATTTCCAGCATCAAGACAGGCCATGTCAGACATTCAGGAGTATTTTTAACATTTACATTACCACAAGTCATTGGAGTCATTGATGGTACTTTAATTCTCATCAGTATGCCTTCTGTGGATGGCCATACATATATATGCCGCAAAGGTTATCCAGCACTGCCAAGTAATCTGTGATCATAAGTGTTTAAGCACAGACATTGTTGCTCGGTGGTCTGAGAGCACACATGACTCCTATATCTTTACCAACTCATCTGTGGGTCAAGAGGCCCAAAACTCAAAAGGACAGTGGAGGCTGCTTGGTGACAGTGGATATCCATTGAGGCCGTATCTGTTCATCCCTGTTGCTAATCCTGTCAGTAACAGTGAGACACATTTCAATGTGGCTAACCGTGTTGCCTGAAGTATTGTGGAGCGCACTTTAGGAAGGTGAAAGCTACGCTTTCGGGTTATTCCAGTGGTGCTCTTCTCTTTGTGCCACAAAAGTGCTGTGCTGTAATAACAGTAACAGCTATGTTGCGCAACATTGCAGTGAGGGCAAGAGTGCCCATGGACATCAGGGAGGAAGATGAAGAGGTGGAGGAAGAGAATGAAGTTGAGATGAGACTTCATGATGATCAACAAACACATGATCAATATATGGCTGGGTTTCATGCACGCCAGCAAGTCATTGACACAGTTTTTTGGAGTTCCTCCTTTATTTGTGTCATCTTTAAAGCACATTAAATATTTTCTGTTAAATACAATATTTGTACTACCCTCGAAATATCCATATACAACAGTGTACAGTACTATTTTTTTATTCTAAAATTTATTATGTCATCTTTATTTTATTTCTTTATTCGTTATTAATTCTATATTGAATTGTGTAATGAGTAGAAAATAGAAATGAATAAAAATATTCGTGCAAATAAAATGAAAAATGACTTTCAAGAGAAGTACATTTTTAAGTGCAATTTGCCGGTTGTCCAGCAGGTGCCCTTATAACTCATCTCCTTACGATGCACTTTAGGCTTTACGATCAATGGCACAAAATTAAAGGATAAATAAAGGTTCCCACGATAACAGTGTTAACAAAACTGTTAGCGATTTTGTCAAAACGCAATTCAAATGGTGCATTTTCAATAAATATTGATATTAGTATTTTACATACAAATATTAATTGTGCTGCAAAAAATATTTTTATGATAGAAGATGAATTTAAAACATCTGCATATTACTTTGAAATTTGTAAGAAAGAATTGCTTTGCAAATGACAAACATATGAAAAAGTAAAACAAATTTAATAAAAGTTAAATAAAGTGCTGCATCATATAAATTGTGGTACAGTAGTAATGAAACTATGCTACTGCTGAAAACTATAATATACATATACCTTTACATTCATCTGACCATAGATTTAATTCTACCTCACACTTTACTTTTTTTTTTAGCTATGAATCACTGTAAATCATGAAGTCACAGAATTTCAATACAAAATTAAAAACCAATGCAATGCAGAAATGCAATATACTAAATAATTTTTTTTTAATCACAATGGTAGAAAACACAGCCATTTTTTTCTCCTAGATGTTTGAAGTATGGATGAAACACTGCATCATCTGACATTGGTTACACTCTTCAACATGCTTCTTGCATAGAGAGATCATTTACCAGTATGACAATTGTGGCTCATATTTTCTTAATTACATATCTCGCTTCTTATGTCTATTGACCATACATGAGTCTCTTTAACTGATAGATATAGATAGACAGGCTATATATAAGCAGGTCCAGCTGCACAGAACAATTGCTGGCGGTCACAATAACATGGCTGGGTTGCAGTGTATGCTGGGAAATGCAGTCCTGATGTGTATGTCAATATAAAAGTCTCAAAATAGAGCATGAAAAAATATGCTACAATAAATAAAAAATCTACACAGTATTTCTAATACTCTTAATTTTTCTCTCTGTCTGGCCACAGATTCTGTTCTGCATCACAACACAGCACTGAAAGAATCTTTAGGAATCCCTTCTTCATCCTCTGCAGATGTTTGCTGCATCCCCACATGCCACATCTATTGTATGTATCTATGTATTAATGTAGTCAAGATTCACCTGAGAGCAATCAATTCAGGACATATTTACAGAATAAAAATGTCTGACAGAAATGTCTAAAAATATGCTTGACAGATTATGATATTGACACTTATATCTATATAAAATTAACTAATGGCTCTACATTTTAGGAGCTGAAACTATTCAGCAAATATCAGTATACATGTGACAGTATCAAGTTGACATAAGAAACTAGTAATGTAGGAAACAGCATACAGTATATAATAATTTTCATAATTGTATGAAAGCATTGGCAATTTTTGAAAAGAATTAAAAATGGCTTTTATCATGTGCTCAAAGGACAAGTTGATGTAATGTTTGCACATATTGTTTTGAGAATTTCAGTTCTGATTTGAAAAATGGAACCATGTCCAATGACTGTTTATATCTGATCAAGTGGCTATGATTTGATGGCAAAGATACAAGGAAATAAAATAAAGTACAAGGCTTTTTTGTGTATAGCAAATATATACACACTTATATATGCAAATATATACAGACTTTCAAGAGTCCAAAGTTACATGTTACTGCATGTGGGAGATTGATTGCAAGATACTGAATAGGATACACACTGTCCATACTGACCTCTGTCCACCACAACATTAAAACCAGCAGGTTAACAAGATAAAAAATATTACAGTTTACTAATACCACTAATTTGTAAATCAAGCCCATGAGTAAAAATAAATACATAAATTTAAATGTGCAAAATACAATATACAGTTTACACAATTTACACAATATAACAGACACCGGCATAATCTTGCAAGTCAAGTCACTGAATGATACTGATACAAAATGTCACACAACCTGATAAAGATATCAAGTGTCACACTGCTCAACTCAAATTATGATTTATACAGGAGTTACACAAAGTCCACAGCATTGTGACAATCTTACAGTGAAAAGAATCAGTCAAAAAGGAGATGAAAATTGATTGCTTGCTGTATGTACAGGATCAGGGCTGGAAAAGTTTTTTCTCACCAGCTACATCAGTCTTCTCTTGTGGTAGATGTCCAACAAGTTTGTTAAAAGTCTGCAACTCCAGAAGCTGCTTAGGATCTAATGGATCAAAAACAAATATTAAAACATTTGAGATTAAAAAACAAACAAATTAAAAACAAAACAACAACTTTAAACTTCACTAGTGTTAGTTAACTAGACATGCTAACCCACATGCTAAACCACCCACAGATTTTTCCTTTTGCAATTTAAGAACAAATGTAAGCTGTGTAATTTTCAGCTATAATATACTACATGTATTTTGACCACAGACTCTGTGGTTTTGACTTTAACATATTTAATGACTCCTTGTCAATAATAACTTAATTCAAACATCATTTTAAATTTGGCACAAAAAAGTAAAATCTACCTTCACCGTCCGCTTTGTCTTCTTCTTCATTTTATCTGAAGCAGGCAAAGTAGGCGGTGCGCTACGGCTACCTAATGGAATGGAACTATACTTGGTAAAGTAGTTTTTCCTGACTTGATACGGAGGCCTGGCGATACCCTGCACATTTCTCTAACACACTGGCCACTTAAACATTTACAGGCTTATAGCACGTGTGAGAGAAATTGTGTGAAATTGTGTCTTTATTAGAATCTACATGTACTGTAAGCTTAATTGGGTTGGCTCTGAGAAAATGATTAACATTCCGTCATAAATGTATAATCAAAAATAGGTTTGGCCTTAAATGATAAGTGTAGACAGAAATGATTGAAAAACATTATCTCATTGCTTTACGTCTTGATGAAAAAATATTCTGTATATTGTATTTTAGTTCTTTATTGGTATTGACATTTGTACACAATGTAAAGTAAGTTTGTCATTTGCCAGTTTAATTTAAAAAAAAATCAATTAAGGTGTAAAAACAGATTTGTATAAGGTTAGCCATGTTGATCAACTATGGACACCTGAGTGTATATAACTGGTTGGATTTCAAAATAAAAAATGTATCTATTACAAAGCAATTTTCTAATGGAGTTTAGTCATTACCAACCTACATATCTACATATCTTCACTGAACACATGGTTGATTAAAAGAGAAACTTTCTTGGGTACTTTATTTTTGCAATTCTAAAGCAGAAAGTTCAAATAATTTGTTTTCTACAGGTGTGAAATATACCTGCGGTGGTAGCCTGCAGAGTGGGCCACATTACCTCCAGCACAAAAGTGGTCTATTCTACACAACTAATAACAAATATATATGACTTTTAACAAAATATTTACATTTATTTTATTTTCTATTAATTTCACATTTCAGAGATCCAACCTACTAACCATTCCCTCCATCTACCCATATGTGAAGAGTAAGATGAAGTATATAAAAAAAAATACTAAACACTCTTTAGTATAGATGGCACTGTTTGTCAGAGCACCCTAGCCCTTAAACCCCAAAGCATTTGTAGCCATTCTTTGCATTATTATGTTTTAATAAATATATAGGAACTGTATTTTGGATGGTTTGCATGTGTAACCTAAGCGACCTCTAGTGGCGGAATCTCAGAAAGTTTCTCTAATTAAATTGAGAGAAACTGTTACGTGCTTATTGTATATAATATACTAATATACGTTTATAATGCTTATAACATACTTTTTTGAAAAGGAAAAATCAAGGCTTTTATAATTTATGTAATTAATGATGATGTCAATATTTTATGTAAACAGTGCTAGGTTAAATGCTTAAGTGTGTGTGTGTGTGTGTGTGTGTGTGTGTGTGTGTGTGTGTGTGTGTGTGTGTGTGTGTGTGTGTTATTTGTCATTTATGTACCGTATTCAGTATTTGTTGGTCTGGTCAGTGCCCTCTGCAGGCCAACCAGAGGTATTGATGCCTTGTTTGAATTACAACAGGAAATATGTCTGTTATAGGCTGGTTAGAAGAAACTAAGAAAAACGTGTGTAATTTGGGGGATTTGCACTCATACTGTTTAGTATGCAAATGTTGTCTGTCTCTTTAATAGGTCATATGCCACACTGATTTATATTCATGTAAGTCAGTAAAGATGGTTAATGTATGTTGAAATGTGACCTTAATGCAGGTAATGTTTATTACCTTACGAATAAATAAAATGCTTCCAGTTTCCTTTGTTGAGTGAGGTTTATTTGTTATCTTATCTTTGGCTTATTTTCCACTGCAGATCAGAAGAAACACGAAGCCAACTTACAGTGGTGTCATAACAGCTACTAACTTTTTCCAAAATGGTTGACAGGGTGTGAAACAGACAGAAAAGGATAACATAAGTAATGGTCAGAGAGATTGGTGTTACCATGGTAACTGAAGACCTATTATATTGTTCACAGAGAATTAGATTAACCTGTCTGCTTGACCTCCACAATGTCAAAGGTCAGCAACTAATACAGTTCAGTCTCACTGCATGCAATATGCCTTTGATGCCTAGTAGACAACAAAGGGTGTTATTTTTTTCCACATGTGTGAAAGGACAATTTTTTTAATGTACTTCATTGTATGCAATATTCCTGTAAAATATTCTTAAACAGGAGCTCAGGCGTTTTGGCACATTTCTCAAAATATCAAATATCATAATTTAGACTGTAAGTGAACCCGATACACACAGACTGGAGATGAGATTTGAACCTCACTGTGCACCTCAGTAAAAATAAAAGCATTTAATTTATTCTCTCAGACCATTTATGATGTCTAATGCCGTCATATGTAAACAATTCATTATATTGTATTTGTCAATTATATAAATACAGGTACATCTCAATAAATTAGAATATCATCAAAAGATTTGTTTATTTCAGCAATTCAATAAAAAAAGTGAAACTCATGTTTTATAGATACATTACACACAGACTGATATATTTAGTTAAGTATACACTTAATATAAGTCTTTTTTATTTTTCATTTTGATGATTATGGTTTAATCCAAAACAGGATAAACCCAAAATCCAGTATGTCAGAAAATTATTATATTGTGAAAAAGAAAAATGTTGGAGGCCCACCCTGTCAAACTCTAATCAGTTAATTAACTCAAAACACCTGCTAGGTTTCCTGAGCCTTTAAGTGGTCTTTCAGTTTGATTCAAGAAGCTGGCTGTTTAAAAAGTGCTGTATCCCAGTACATTAATGGAAAGTTAATTCGAAGGAAAAATGTGGTAAAAAGAGGCAGGCAGGCAAAAGGGATAACTGCGGCCTTGAGAAGATTGTAAAACAAAGCCCATTCTAGAATTTGGGGGAGATTCACAAGGAGAGGACTGCAGCTGGAGCCAGTGCTTCTCAAGCCACCACACACAGATGTATCCAGAACACAGGCTACAAATGCTGAATTTTTAGTTTCAAGCCACTCTTGAACCAGAGACCCATCAGAGGCATTTTTCCTGGACTAAGGACAAAAAAGCCTCAAATCTTGCTCAGTGAGTCAAAATCATCTTTAGAAGAAAGTTGTTGTTGGTCTATCGGCTGCTACCGGCAACGGGTCACCACAGTGGACCATCCAGTCCGCACATACAAGCTTGGCACAGGTTTTAAGCCGGATGCCCTTCCTGATGCAATCTTCTCATTTTATCCGGGCTTGGGACCGGCATTGCATCCAGTGGCTGGGGTTTGGACATTGGGCGGGAATCGAACCCGGGCACGGCAGACAAACACCTAGCATTGAGCCACCAAATGCCCCCATCGTTACTGTAAGTGAAAGTAAAATTTGTCATTATTGTTAAAATTAAAAGACATGAACACTTGAAATGTATCAGTCTGTGTGTAATGAATTTATATAATATATGAGTTTTACTTTTCAAGATAGAATTACTGAATTATTGAGATGCACCTGTATTATTGTAGTATTATATGTATTATATACATTTTTCACATTACATGCATGTCTGTAGGGTAAGGGAATAAGAATAGGGAAATTTAAAAAACAAGATTAGAAGGTGTAAAAAGATAAATGGAACATAAACTCACTGATAATCCAAACATGCCTACGGTATCTATCTTGCCAAGACATTACACCTACCTGAACAACATATAGAAGTCTGATATTTGATGAGCTGCACCAGTGAACTTGTCAAATGAACAACATTTCAATCATTTGCAATACAAAATGAGAATGAACCTATTGTTGATTTAAAATGGTGTTGCAACTCCAGATTATTGACATGTATGGTGAAGTGTCAAGTGGGATGGTGATAAAAAGGCAGATTATTAGGGTAGAACAAGATAGGTGTACAAGACAATGACCTACTGAATCCGTCACATGGTCACTGGAAAAGCAGCTGCCCGCATACTTTTGAATTGTGTGTAAAACCAATAACTAGTGCCTTGAATGTTTCAAACAAATGCCTAATTGGTTTTCAGTATTTCACATAGTGTTGTGAGAATAAAGCTTGTGCTCATGCAATTCATATGGAGTATTAAAAAAATGATTTTAAAAAACTAATTACTAAAAATTAACCCAGACAATCAAAAAAAAAAACATGATTAATGTGGAGATCTAAACTTAACATGGTATTGTGATGTTACAGTAATGTACATGCTATTGTCCTTGTGTAAAAATAGTTGCTGGTAGTATAAGGAAAAGTATATACCAAAAGATGTTGTATATATGTAATATACATTAGTACATCTTAGTACATACATAGTATAGATTAATCCAGATTAACCTTATGAGAAGATTTTAATGAAATATTTTTTAATTATATAGCTGTAACTGTGAATAAAGTAAAAAGTTCCCACTAATATGTCTTCTGTGTACAAACTCTGACTTGCTTATATTCTGATTATTAGACTATCAACGTGCAAAGAGACAAACTTTAGTTTGAAAAAGTGGGTGAGTGCCATGGAGACCGTTTCCATCACTCCCTTGTAGTGTGAAAGGACACATGGCAAACATAATTAGCCTTGCTCAGTGGTCTGATACACATCTACTGACATTCTGAACTCATTTCCAGGGCAAATTAAAAACCAAAGGGCACCAGGGAAGGTGCAGCACTTTCAAAAGTATGTCCAAGGTGGCATTTTAAGGTTGTGGTTTAATTTAACTGCAATTCCTGTCCCCTATCATTTTGAGTAACTAAAATGATATTTTGGAAATGGAGCTACTTATTTGTTTGATTCTAGGCCAGTGGTCACTTTTTCCTGAAATGAAAGATGAAGATTTACTGCTGCAGAAAATGTCTTTCCTAAATTCTAGCTCATTTCTCATCATTTTTTGTGGAACAGTATGTTGGCATTTCTGCATTAATCAACTACACTAACAATACGCATCATGTAACTGAAACTAAAATGTGATTAGCCCCATACAGAGCACCCAATATAATATGCTTTCACCTTTTTTAACCCACTATTATAAAAAATATTATATAATTATTTACAAAATTTTTGACAGGGTTTTGACAGCAATACTCCTGTTTAATTTTCAAGTTCCCATTTCTTTCACAATGTTAAAATAAAAGTCGATGTATTTAAATAGTCGTTGTCTACACCGCTTTATCCTGTATTCAGGGTTGAGGGGGGCCTGGAGCCTATCCCAGGAGGCTTAGGGAACAAGGCGGGGTACACCCTGGACAGGGTGCCAATTCATCGCAGGGCACACACATATACACTCACACACTCATTCATTCACACTACGGGCAATTTGGGAACAATCAGCATGTCTTTGGACTGTGGGAGGAAACTGGAGTACCCGGAGGAAATCCACCAAGCACGGGGAGAACATGCAAACTCCATGCACACAGAGGCGGGAATCGAACCCGGACCCTAGAGGTGCAAGGCGACAGTGCTAATACAAATGTGTTATTTATAACAAACAGTCTGCTATACTCAAAAAAAAATACTTTATTATCAGAATTTATGCAGTGATATACTGCACTAGACGCCGTAAGTCAGTTACACAGTTTGCATACATATTAGTATTATACATCTTGTTCACTGAACAATAACCAGGTTAGACTGATTCACCTCTTTAACTGAGCAACCAATCAATGCAAGGCTATGGCCTGATATTTCTGCAACACAGAAAATTCACAAAATGGCCAAAAGGGTATGTAATGCTCACAGTTGACCTAATATGATTGTCAAAAAATGTATAATAATAATAATAATAATAATAATAATAATAATAATAATAATGTCACAAATGTGAGACACTATGTGAATCAATGTTGCAGGTTCTTGCATTTGACCTTCATACAATTGAACTGTGTGCTAAGTTTTCCTAAAAAAGCAGTAGTAAGTAATTATTTAGCTCATGATTCTCACAAAAAAATAAACCCAGTCCTTTTTTAAATTGAAGCAACTTCGTTGTAAGGGTCTGCATAGAATCATCAAATATCCCAAAAATTCTTATTGATCTGTTTACTATTGTCTTGATGTATAAATTAAAATATAACTTCAAATCATTTATTAATTTATCCTTACCAGTGGGAACCACTTCACTCTAGTTAGAGTCATAGCAGATCTGGAGTTTTACACTGGAACACTTTTGTGGTGTTTCAAGAGGCCTTCTAAAATCTGAGAGTAGGCAATTCACCTACCATTATACTTTTTCATGAAAACCAAAGAAACCAACAAAACCAACATAGATGCATGAAACATTGCACCAAACTATATTCAGGTTCAGCTAGATAGCCTTAAACAATTTGATGTTAATCTCTTACATTAAGCCAGTTCCCCCAGTCCCTGCTGGAGTTTAAAGCTCACTTATTCTGGCTCATGCTTTATGTGCCACAAACATACAAATGTGACAGACATAAACCAAAAAAGTATTTAAGAGCAAACTGGGTATGGGAAGCATACCACCCTCATCAGAAACATATGTAGCTGTAAAATTAGAGCAGTATGTTTTGGATAAGTAGACTCTGCTTTGGTTGCAATTAATATTTCTGGTCTTCTAGTTTCTTCTCTGCTTGACTTTATTTTTTTCTTCCAGCATTTGCATCCCCTCGACATTTTCTGTCCACCTTCATCCACACTGTGGCAGTCCCGGTCCATTTTTTCACTATTCATTATACAGGTCATTATTGATGACCTCAGTACCCGTTTCATCCCTTGTGTCATAATTACTAGGGGAAATGAACTTGCGCTTCTTGCCAAAGGTGGAGAAGGTGTTGTGGACATCAAGTTCACTGCGATTACTGGGTCGCAGAGTACAGAGTGCCGATGGAGTCCCAGGGATGTAGACATTGTGTTGGTAGTCAGGTGGAGGATGGCCATGTGATTGACCCGAAGGCTGCTGCTGTTGGGGAGTTTTCGTGGGGGTGTAGCGGGGTGTCCATGTCCGGTCAGGGAGGCCCGTCGCAGGAGAAGACATCTTGCACTCTAGGCCATTGGCATTTAGGAGATAAGAAAAAAATTTTTTTTACATTTTTGTGTGTGTGTGTGTGTGTGTGTGTGTGTGTGTGTGTGTGTGTGTGTGTGTGTGTGTGTGTGTAGGTTAACGCTTAACAACATATATGTTGTATTGTAAATATATCCAAGAAAACAATTCATTTGAGAATTTAAGAAAACTTTACTACAACTAATAATACATATGCAAAAGATATCTATCTATTTTTAGAAATAACACAGTTTCAAGAAATGTACATGCAAAATTTAATTTCAGGATTAACTTTTATACACACTGTGTCAGCAACTGTTACACTTACCTCTCATTCGTGTTCCCCATGTCCAGTACTGTCCTGCAGCCACTGGACTCACATAGTTCTCTGAATCAGTCTGCATGACCTTCCTCATGATTGTGCTATCCATATTAATTGAGTTATAACTGAAAGGTCATAATGTAGATCATCTTGATTATTATGTAAGATATATGGGACAGATAATATACAACAGGACAAAAAGTTGTGCTTCCTCAGTCATTCTTTAAACTTATTATTACACACACACACACACATATACACATACATACATACATACACACACACACACACACACACACACACACACACACACACACACACACACACACATGTGTAGCATAATGATGCTCCTTTTATGGTAGAAATGTGACTGTATCATCATATTTTTGCTTATTAAGTATTGTGTACAGGGGTATGTTTATAGCAGTTATAGATGTAACTTCACCCTAACGTCATTTACATATGAAGCTTGCATATTGTGTGTGTGTGTGTGTGTGTGTGTGTGTGTGTGTGTGTGTGTGTGTGTGTGTGTGTGTGTGTGTGTGTGTAAAACAGTGAGTGTTGTAATTACCTTTTCAAAGTTGATGTTTGGTTCTTGGTAAGAGCCCAATTAGTATTGTCTTGCTTTAACTGCAAAAGAAAAAAAACAGCATTATGTATTTTATTAATAAACATACAGTACAGGGTGATCATACCATATCTTGAAATGTGTACTAGACAGAAGCATGACTGTTGTGGTGTTACATAGCCCAATTAGTAGAAAATTTGCATATATCATTTAAAATATTAATTACATTTAACACAACCTAAAATGGCTCTTTGTGGTTAAGGTTTTTGGCTACAATACGGAATATTCAAATCAAAGCACCACCAATCTCCCTTATGAGAAAAGACCATGAAACTTTAACCTTTAAACTTCAGTGGTATCCAGTCTCAGTTGGATGTCATACTAAAGAGAAAATGTAACTGATCTGAAGGGATTTTACGTGCATTTCTTTGATTGACTACCAGGTGTGCGACTAGCCACTGCCATCTGGCGGTCAAAAGTGTTATTGGTTGATTTTTTTTTTTTTTTAATGGTGAGCTAAATTCAAGTCCACGCGCTCACGTCTTGTTCCATTTCCGTGGGCTGATGCACAGCAGGAGAGGAAGAGCAACGCTTGTGTTTGTTCTGAGTTAAAACAGAAGATACAGACTGATTCCGCTCTCTATTAATTCCCTAACACCAATTATACAGAGAGCGCGCATATAAGCAAGTTATCAGATTAGTTATTCATAATGCTGCCTCGAAACAAATTAAACCACCAATGGGATGAAATGAGATGCGATATTAAGCTTTAAAGAAATCCGCGCCAGACAGAGTGTTAATTAGGGAAAACAAATACGTTTAATCGTGGATTAAACGTACTCGTGTGCCTTAAAAAATTAAGTCTGGATTTTCCTATCTACAAAGGAGCTGGTAACGTTGCTGATGAAGGAAGATATGGTGTCCTGTTCATAATCACATTTTATTTTGACTTATTTTCCTTAAAGTCTTAAAGTTTAATAACTTTAAGTTGAAAGTTATTAAATGTTTCTGCCACCTTTCTGTCTGTCAGGATGAAAATAGCTAGTTTTAAATAAAACCTCATGTGGCCTTGTCATTAATAATAAATTAGACCTATATTAAGCACCTTTACAGTCTGATAGTTCCATCTAGCGGATTTAAAATATAGCTCAAGCGCATTTTTTCATTTTTTATGTCTCCATTCCATCTCTGTGCTACCCCCCCCCCCCAGCCCCCACCCCACTCCTCCCGTTTGTGTGTGTGTGTGTGTGTGCGTGTGTGTGTGTGTCTCTCTCTCTCTCTCTCTCCCTCTCACACACACACATACACACACGAGCACATTATACAGTTTAGGTTATACCACAAGATTGTCCCAAATTGTACATTAAATGCTGCGCATGCCCTGGAGAGTTTCTTTTTGTTGTTGTTGAAACTTCTATATAAGTATTAAAACGTCCTTGATAAACAGATGCTGATAACTGTGAATGATTAATCAACAAAAGACCAGATGCTATATGAAATCTGAATTCGAAGGTCTCTGTCTCCTAACAGAAGGGCTGTGTCTAAAAAAAGAGAGCATGTCTGTGGAAAGCAGAATGTCTGAGGATGTTGAAGAGAGTGGGATGAAAGCAATGTCTTAATATAGCAGTGTGTCTTATGTGGTCTGCCTGTGAGGAACGGTTAAATGGAGGCTAGAAATACAGCGGAACTAGTCCTATCTACCCCTTGTGTGGACGCGATATGTGGAGAAGAGATGCTGATCGAGACGCCTTCGTTTGTCTTCAATCGAGTTTATTCAGCTCGAGTTCATTGAGCACAGGTTCGCACCTGTGACTGTATAACCGCTGTACTTCTTCACAGTGAATGAAGGTCAGCGGGGTATATATGATTATACAAAAATAAACCCTAGCCCTGAGTTCATTCAGATTTTTTTTGTGTATCACATATTACAGTTTGATTTATGATATTTGAAAGCGCATTATCCTTTACCTCTTGTTTTACCCAGCAATAAAATGTGATTTCTAACAGTGACTGCCGATTCTTTGTCAGCTATGTTTTACCTCGTTAGGAGTTGTCGCTCCGTTATTCGCCGAAGAGCCACGGCTCTGTGAGCTCCACGCCACATTTTCAGCCTCCTTAGCCGCGTTGTTCCTTGGCGTGCTCGGACTGTACGACTTCATAAACATGAAGTCACTCTTGGCTGATTCGGGTGTCAGGCACACCTTATAACAGTAGTTCTGAGCCGTGGTTCCTGTGCTGCTTTCCACACAGTTCGTTGGCACCTTTGCCCCGGTAGAGATCTGCAGATTCAGGTTGGACTTTTTGCATGCCTCTGTGGGAGGCTCCGACTCGAGAGTGCAGCACGCAGCACCGAAAGAGGACACTCCGAAACCTCCAGGACAGTCCCGGTCTTTGTAGCACTTCAGAGCTGCCAGTACGATGATGGCTACTAGAAAGATGAGCGAAACGACGCTCAACGAGATGATCAGATAGAGGGCGAGATTAGAAGGCGCTCGGCGGTTGAGATGATGGTCATCGAGGTCTGACAGCGATTCCGGCACGCCGTCCACTAGTGTCAAAATGAGCGAAACGGTTGCTGAAAGAGAGGGCTGCCCATTGTCCTTGACCAATATTACGAGTCTGTGTCTTGTGGCGTCTTTGTCTACAAAGCGGCGAATGGTACGAATTTCACCTGTGTAAAGAGCGATGCTGAATAGACCCGGGTCCGTGGCGTGCAGTACCTGGTACGAGAGGCGAGAGTTTTGTCCAGCGTCCGCGTCCAGTGCTGTAATCTTTGCTACGAGGTAGCCTGCATCCGCCGACCTCGGCACCGTCTCAGTAGCCGCCGTACCATTCTTCGGTAGCGGGGAAACGACTAACGGTGCGTTGTCGTTCTGGTCTAACACAAACACGCTGACAGTCACGTTTCCGCTCAGCGGCGGGAAACCCGCGTCTCGCGCCTCTACTCGGATCTGAAAGTTGCGGAGCTGTTCATAGTCGAATGAGCGAAGAGCGTAAATATTGCCATTGTCCGAGTTAATAGAAACATACGTGGACACAGGCATGCCCCTTATTTGACCCTCCAAAATAGAGTAGGACAGATAAGCGTTCTGGTTAGAATCCGGATCGACTGCGCTCACAGAGCAGATGGATGCGCCCGGTGCGTTATTCTCGGTCACATAGACGGTGTAGGACGGCTGAAGGAATCGCGGAGGATTGTCATTAACGTCCGACACAAGAACATGAATAGTTTTCCCAGTGGAGAGCGACGGTGAGCCTAAATCTCGCGCTGTGAGAGTGATGTTGTATTCGGCTACGGACTCTCTGTCCAGAAATTCGCTGGTCGCCAGAGTGTAATAGTTTTTAAATGACGAATGAAGCCTAAAGGGAACGTGACTGGGTATCTGACAGTCCACTGCTCCGTTTTCCCCGGAGTCACGATCCATGACGCTGATCACGGCTATCACGGTCCCCGGAGGCGCGTCTTCCTGAACAGGTGTGGAGACAGAGGTCAGGATGACCTCTGGCGCGTTGTCATTCACGTCCAATATATCGACAAGTACTTTACAGTGCACGGCCACAGCAGACGGACCCTTGTCTTTAGCTTGTACATATAGCTCGTATACGTTAGCTTTTTCATAGTCCACAATCCCCTTTACCCTAATTTCACCCGAAAAAGAATCTACACTGAACAGCTCGCGCACTTTCAAGGGCGCGTGTCCGCTGAACGAATAGACAATCTCACCGTTCGAGCCTTCGTCCAGATCCGTAGCGTTGAGTTTGAGCACTAATGTACCTCTCGGTGCGTTCTCCACCAGGCTCACCCGGTAAAAGGATCTGTCGAATACAGGAACATTATCGTTCGCATCCAGTACTGTGACCATGATCTGAGCAGTACCCGAGCGCAGCGGAGAGCCGCCGTCCACGGCGGTTAGGACCATTTCGTGCATTTTCTGCTTCTCCCGGTCTAAGGGAGACTCCAGCACGAGTTCTGCGAACTTGCTCCCGTCGTTGCGCGTCTGTACATCCAGCACAAAGTGTTGATTAGCACTAAGCAAGTATGAGCGGAGCGAGTTGGATCCCGCGTCTAAATCTTGCGCGCTCTCAAGTGGGAACCGTGAACCCGGCGCGGCAGACTCTGTTATCTCAAGATTGAACTCGCTCCACGGAAAACTCGGAGCGTTGTCATTAATGTCTAAGATCTCAACTTCCACTCGGTACAGTTCCAGTGGGTTTTCAATGACCACCTGCAAGTGCAGGAAACAAACAGGACTCTGCTCACACAACTCCTCCCGATCAATCTTCTCGTTTACAAACAAAATCCCGTTTTCCAAATTGACCTCTAAATACTGTTTCCTAGCTCCGGACACTATGCGGAATCGCCTGGCAGACAACCTAGCGACATCCAAACCCAAGTCCTCGGCAATGTTACCGACAAATGCGCCGTGCTCGCGCTCCTCGAGTACCGAGTACCGAATCTGAGCAAGCACCCGGTCCAATGCGCACACACACATGAGCAAGCGGAAAGCTGACAACGCTGATATCCACTGCCTCCTCTTGTGCCCTTGATCCATCTCGGTTATGTTCAAAATCCTAGGTGACCAGATGCATAAGTTGTAAAAAAAAAATAGTTTTAAAAAGAAGATTTGAAATGGTCAATTTTATGGCACCATGCCGACGTGGAATCCCCAAATAAAGAATTTTAAAGAAAAAGTGTTAAGGTCCTTCGCCAAGAATCGCCAGGTGTCTCTCAGTTCTGTGCCCCCTGCGCGCGCTTGTGTGTGGGTGCGTTGTGTGTGAGCAAGAGAGGCTCGCACTTTGATTTTACAGCGTATTAGAGGGTTTTGAGGAATGGTTGCGAAGAGGGTCGGGAAGAATGGAAAAGAGAGAGGGGGGGCGCGTCGTAAGGCATCTTTATTGGCGGACGACGACCTTAGAGTACTGAGCATAATTACTGTACATACACGATTAACCCGCTCACCGCCACGCAAAAAAAAAAAAACACAAACAAACAAACAAAAAAACGCTCTTTTAAACAGGATGACAGCTCTGGAAATAATGGGGTTTTGTGTAATTGTTTTTTTTTTTTTTTTTTTTTTTGTCTCACCTTCGGAGACCTTGACTTTGTAGTCCAAGTAAACAAAGGTTTCATTACAATAAAAGACACTGCACATGACTGGCATAATCTTAAATATGTAAATATGTATCACTGTATTATGCGGCGTTTATGTATTTATGTCTTTTGCAACTAATCCTTCCTAAAGGATTACAAAAAAGGGGTGACTTATTGGATTAGGAATTACAACAGAGATACAGTTATTGTTTTGAAGAGACAAATTCAAGTCATATGACAGAAGCGATTAAAAAATCATTTGATGGCACATATGGTGATACAGTCTTGTCAGCACCCCTCTCTCACACGCGCCCGTGCGCGCGCGCACACACACACACGCACGCAGGCACGCACAGAGACGCGCGCACGCGTGCCCATGCTATGGAGCATATTTGTTCAAATTTGGTTAATTATAAAACACAGGAGGCAGTAGATGACGAACGAACCCTTTCACCACACCTGCGGAAGAGTGAAATCCAACTTCGTAGATTTAAACAATCCTTAACTCAATCTGTCGTTAGTCTTAACCTCAAGCAGATGGTTAAGCTTCAACCGAAATTATTACATTGCTAAAAAAAAAAACACATTACTCTCGACTTCTTCCTTTTTAATTAACGGAGTGGAGGATTAGAGCGAAGCTATCCGGGATCAGCCGTGTCCCTCCAACCCAAGAATACAAATGTTTAGAAGGGGAAAATAATCCAGGCGCTCTTGAGCTTCACCGACTAGGTCACTGGGCGCACACATTAACATTCATTACACGAGCCTTTAAACCCGGCTCATCTGCTGAGCATAAAGGCCAATAATGTCACCAAACTAGCGCACTGTATGAGATAGACATTAATCTGACAAAAACACTACACAGCAGACACAGCAGACTATACATATACAGACATATTAATACCAAACACGTAATTAATTCTTTGAGCGCTAATTAATGGCAAAGTTAATAATAAAGTTTTTTTTTCCTTTAGGGATTACTTACATTTGTTATTTCAGTTTTTATTTGCATAACGTCATACATGAGTTTGAATATGAGTACAACTAATACACCGTGGAGAGACCTATAGAATAGCTTGTATTGAGCTTTCCAATCTTACAACCGTGCAAATATATATATTTTTCAAAACTTATCCTTGATCGCCATCTACTGGATTTCGAAAGCAGTTACAGTATTACGTTTTATTGGTGTTGGCTGAAACGAATATTAAAGTAAGCTAATCTTGTTCCACAAAAAAGAATGTAAATGTAATAAATAAATACTTGCAACTGGAATAGTAATCCCTGCCAAGTCTAAAAGAGTTACATCATAACTAATGTATATTAAAAAGACTGGCACCACGAATAACACATTTAAAATTTACCCTGAAAAATCATATTTGTATTCATCAAAAGGGCTGTAAAATGAACAGAAAAATGTAACTGAGGCATTACTAAGGTTAGAAATGGAATTGCTTGAAATAAGTATGTTATCCTTCAATTTTTTCTATTCTCAAAATACCCTATCTTTGCAGCACTAACACCTTTGCAGACCTTTGCCATTCTTGCTGTCAACGTTGTAAGGTAATCTGATGAGATTTCACAGTGAAGGAACCATATGGTCAAGCTCCTCCTGCAAACACTTAATGGGGTTGAAACCTAATCAATGCATAGACAAATGTTCTACAAACAGAATACCATGACTGTTTCTTCTCAATAGTTCTTGCATAGTTTTAAACTGTGCTTTGGATTAATGTCATATTGAAGGAGGAAATTGACTCTTTGGGGTATAGCTTGGAATTGCAAAATGGAGTGATAACCTTCATCGTTCAAGATCCCTTTTATCATGTAGTTATCTTCCACTTTAGCACCACCAAAGCTCTCTGCCACCATCTTTTTATTATTTTCTGCACATTAAAATGTTCTTCACTGTTTTGCAAACTCCTCAAACTTTGATTCACCTGTTCATAGCCCTTTGTTCTGCTCTTCCTCTGTACAGTGCTTTTTGACCCTTAATCTTGTCTTTATCCTCTTAACACTGAAACTCTATGTTGATGTTACTTTGTGTTTATTAGCACTTGATAATAATTGAACTTGAAGACTTTAATTTGCCTTGAAGAAAAAATACAAAATCTTCCTCTTATGAGGATTTTATAAATATAATGTATTTAGAGGACTACGTAAGGACAGTGGGGTCTTATAAAGTTAGATTGTCCAGTCTTAAATATTGCTTTTTCTTTGCAACTTAAAAGTTAACTCTGATGTACTTGTCCTCTTGTTTAGATGTGCACTGGGGACAGCCTCTAACTTCTCTTTTTCTACTGGTTGGAGGCAGTTTGTAAAGTTCTTTAAATCAAGAAGACTGGTGATGATTTTTTATGACCATTTGGGATTCTAATAAAACCCACAACTAGCCTAAAAAAAGAAAAATTTTATTGCTTCTTTAATCAGAACAATGGCTTTTAGATGTGCTTACATAATTGCAAAAGGTTTTCTAATGATCATTTAACATGATAAACCTAGATTAGCTACAACAGGGTGCTATTGTGACACAAGCGTTATGCTTGCTGAAAATAATTATCTTTATGTCTGTATATTTTACATATATTGCATGCACAATATTTATACTGTATTTGTGATCAATTTAATATTACTTAAATATAGAAAGTGTACTTTTTTGTTTCAAAACCAAAGAGATTTCTAGGAGACCAAAGAAGTTTGACTGGTAATGTGTAAATTAAACATCAAACTGTACTGGCAAAGTGAACCTCCATTACCTGATGTTATCAAACAAAAAAAACTCTTAAACCAATAAAGTTAAAACACTTCCAACATGGACAAATATATCACAAAAATAGAAGTGGTATTCAAAATGTAGAATTTAAAATGTTTCAGGAATCTGTGGCAAGGCTATCAAAGAACACAGAATATATCCAAGGCCAGAGCTAGCTTCAGAGGCATCAATAATTGAAAGTCAAAAGATGAAGATGAAGAAAAGGTGTTAATGTGTTAAAGTCACAGGTTCTCTGTGTTTAATTACTTTGTAATGTCAAACTATAGAAATTTTGCAATAATTTTGAGTTATTACATTACTATTTTATATGAGTTATTACATTACTATATTATTATTATATGAAACCATTTTGGCTCAACTTACCCTAAGATAACTTGAAAGATAATTGAAAGCATGTATACTGATAGGTTATTATATGTTAGAAAATCTTTTATGCCATGTATGCAACCAATATGTCCTTTCACTATTTTGCTGAAACTGCCACACAAGCTGATCAAATAAACTTCCTGAAAAAATCCCATCCATATCATAGCTTATGAGAGCAAAATTTTTAACTACAATTTGCCTATGCCAATATAATGTGCTTGGGGGAAAAAAGGGGAGGTAATATTGATAAAAACGAGGCACACAAAGCAATCTACATGCTGCAATGTTTAGCCACTTTCCACACAATAAAGCAAAGTTTTCTTTCCAACTGAAAGGACTTTATGCTTTTTTCCCCTGATATAATGATTATATTAGATCCTCTATATAGATATTATATATATTTTTACATAATACCTAAACTAATATCTACTATATATCCTAGAAACAGGGTATTTATGTTATAGTTTAATTATCTTGCTGCTGGGTGGTGCAATCAGTGCATAGCTTCTGTACCTTTAGTTTAATACCTTCTGCCTTTTACCTGGGAAGGTGCATGTGGAGTAATTAGCTTTTTAAAGAAAACTTTAAATAGGGGCATTACAGGGCCTTAATTTTCAGTTAAACTATGTAACTTCTTTTGGAATCTATATTACATTTTCGTTTTCAGGGGAAAAATACAGGTAGGCTATAAAAGATTTTTAAAAAATTTAAAGGGTATCATGGGTCCTCTAGGCCTTCCTGAAAAATAAAATATATCTTTTAAACTTATTTCCTTCTTTCATTTTCCCTTTCCACAGTCTTACGGCGCCATCTAGTGGTCTGAGAAAACGTATAAGAATTTTGGATCAAAGTAAATATGGAGTCAATTTTTCCTTTCTTTGTGAAGTCCACATACTAATGAAATTTAGGAAGTACTAACTTGAGATTTGCATGGTTGAAATCTCCAGCAACAATTAATTGCCATATAGTTTGAAACAAGGCTAGCCATCAAGCTGAACGATAGCATCTGAAACTCTAAAAGACATGTCTTCATGAAAACAAAGATGCAGCAATCTCTGAACTCACACCGTATGGTGTGGTGTAGTCGGATGTAATCCAATTTATGGGATCCCTTGCCAGGTGATTAGAGCCAGTGCAGATTAATTAGCACGGGTTTTCACAGAGATCTTATATGTGTTCCAAAGCAATGTAAACATGAACATATGCACTGCAAAGCTCAACATTTACAAATCAGCCCAATGCTACAAAGACATTTGCCAATTATAGCATACTGAATAGCATGGTTTTAAGAAATAATTAATCTCTCTTAAATCTTGAATTGGAAATAGTCTCAATCTTAAAGGAAGCATGTTGTGTTTTCTTTTCTTCTGAACAGCATGAACATGATCAGCATTGTCAAGTCAAGTCAAGTCAATTTTATTTATATAGCGCTTTCAACAATTGACATTGTCGCAAAGCAGCTTTACACAATCAAAAGAAGTAAGTTTGTATGCAATGTGAATGTGTATGAACCAAAATAATAAGATTGTCCCTGATGAGCAAGTCGAGGGCGACGGTGGCAAGGAAAAACTCCCTGAGATGGTAATAGGAAGAAACCTTGAGAGGAACTAGACTCAACAGGGAACCCATCCTCATCTGGGTGATAACGGATAGCAGGGATTGATCAGCATAATAATGTGTAAGACTGGAAGTTCAGTATAACAGGAGATTTTTAAAAATTAAAATGAAAATTAAAAGCAGTCCAGTTTGTTCCTGGAGGCTCAGGTAGACTGTAGGAAATTCCAGTCCTGAGCTATCGCACAACTGAAGTCATGGGTCCCCAGAGAACAACTGTCAGCATCATTCGAGGACAGGACAGTCTTCGTGGAAACCATCCCCAGCCACCACCACCAACATTGTCTATCATTCCTTTGTCGAAGAGGAAGGACACATCTTGCTCTAGTTAGCTATTTTGAGTGTATCTGCAACTGTTAGATTCATTAGCACCCCTATCCTCGCTAAATGTCTGGAGTTCAGTTCAAACATGGCGCCCAGTGCTATAGTGTATTAGTATTTGCATAGTGTTTCAAGTTCGTTTTCATTTTCCTAGTTCATGTGCATGTTTTAAATCTTGATATTGTTTAACACTTTGTACTAAAGAATCTGCACTTGCATTTGCTTTGCCTTATCTCCCAGACATTTGGCACCATCTTTGTTTACAGCCAAATCTCAATAAAAACATTATTAGGAACACCTCTATTCAGTCTTAACATCAGCCAGTTGTCATCAAGCAGATCTCTAGCGGTTACTCAGAATGGTGCAGCAAAGAAAGAAATGATCTTTTGAGTGGCAGTTCTGAGGATAGAAACACCTTGTTGATGAAAAAGGGCAATGGATATTAACCAGACTGGTTCAAGTTGACAGAAAGGCTACAACAGCTTAGACAACCACTCTGTACAATTATGGTACTCAGAAAAGCATCTCAGAATCAGAGGTGTGTAGAGTAGCCAAACAATTACTCAAGTAAGAGTAGCTGTGCTTCAAAATAATAATAATAATAATAATAATAATAATAATAATAATAATAATACTCAAGTAGAAGTAAAAAGTAGTCAATCAAAATATTACTCAAGTAAGAGTAAAAAAGTATTTGATGAAAAATACTACTTAAGTACTGAGTAACTGTTTCAATCGCAATGTCTGTTTTTTTTATTTATTATATATAAATATAATTCCCGTCTCTGTGTGCATGGAGTTTGCATGTTCTCCCTGTGCTTGGTGGGTTTCCTCCCACAGTCCAAAGACATGTAGGTTAGGTTAATTGGCATTCCCAAATTGGCCAGTGGGTGTGTGCACTGAGATGGATTGGCACTCTGTCCAGAGTGTATCCCGCCTTGTGCCCTAAGTCTCCTGGGATAGGCTCTAAATCCTGAATATGGGATTAAGCAGTATAGAAGATGAGTGAGTGTCAAACAAAAAAGCCTAACTTTACTACTAGCCTAAACCTTATACTACACCTCTGATACATGTCCTATAGTAAAGTTTCTACCATGCACCATAGATAGCATGGTTCTATGGAACTCATACACAGACACTATGAAAAAAAAATATTGCATTCATGTTTATTTAACATAATGGTAATATTCTGATAGTATGGTACCATTTTTTATGTTATTGTACTCTTCAAAGGTTAATTCCAATGTAAAAAAAAAATGCATAAGATGTGGAAAAACTAGGCTTAGAGAAAAAATTGCAAACCACAGTGCGTACTAAAGTTTAGAGGGTATCTATTATGGTATGTAATTGTATGTACTGTACCATATAGATACATAAGTACATACTGAATACCTGGAGGAAACCCACATGCAAAATCCATACATACAGATGCAAGGCGGGAATTGAACCCTCGGCCCTGGTGGTCACAGAAAGTAACAAGCAGGTTATGACAATTAAAAAAAATGCAAGTTTGATGAGTGTTAACCCTAATCATTTCAACCACATAATGTGTTTTTGTTAAAATAATTAAAACGCCAGACAGCGCCTGCGGTTCAAATCCAGTTACCGATTGAAATTTAGTGAAGAATTTCAGGAAGTAACCGCATGACTAAGCTGGCGCGAGATTACCGATACCGTTTGATGTTTAGATGTTAAATACCGTACAGAGGTCGGCTATGCTCGCGCCAGTTTAGCCGAGTGGTTACTTCGTATCGCAACTATCGGGAGGCTCCCCGGTCTCCTGGTTCAGACCGCTGGCGCTGTCTGGCGTTTTTTTTTTCTTTAAAAAACAATACGCTGGAAATGGATATTTTTGTGATATGTCCCCTGTTATTCCTGAGGAAAGGTGCAGTTCTGTTGTGAGTAATCACATAAGACAAAGAAAGACACAAGTTCAAACAAAAATCTGTGGAAAAAGTTAATACAA
>JAAGKR010000241.1:235816-248398 GCA_011419295.1 Clarias macrocephalus | reverse complement strand
CCCCCCATCATATATCCATCAAGGCAGCGTAGCATCCCAGATCCCTCGCACGCACCCCACCCTACCCTACCCCACCCCACCCACCTTCCGAACGCATTAATGGGATTGCGAAGTCCGTCTGAGCATTCCGATAATGGAACAATGCGGCCGCCATCTCCGACGATCCCTCATCTCTCTGCCTCGGCGATTGATCACCGGTCCAATTGCTAACTGGAGTAAATTGAATTTAGAGCCCTAACATTGTTCGTTAACCACAGTGCCGATGAGATGGCCATACAGATTAATGATAATGGGGGGTCCGGGATGGCTTACACAGGCAGCCGGCGAGATTTGATTAGCCTCAGACTAGCATGGAGATGGACACCAGCCCTCCCAGACTGTTAGAGGAAGCGCTAAATGAAAGGTCCGTACGGACATCTAATCGGGAAATGTTTGTCTGGGGCGCACGGGCTCTCGTCTTACTGTAGATGTCTGGCGTGTCGTGAAGAGCGCATGCAAACGAATGCAAGCGCAGGAGGAACACATTTGACTATTTGCTTCAAGCCGAAACAAAATGAACATGCAGGACTGGCATTAGCGCATGCGGTAAATACTAAGGCTATTATGGATCTTCACTGAAACGCACACCCGGCCCGCGTTTAATAATAGAAGCCATTTGTGTGCGTGCACGTATCAGAGAGACGTAACAAAATTATTCAGGATAAACAAATAAGATATTCTAATATGGTATTAGATGATGTGCTTATGTATAATATTTTTTTAAAGAAAGCTTGCCAGGAAAGTTCACATGGTGTTCGTGCGTATGTGTGGTCGATACTGGAGGAGTGAACCGGGACTGCAATCCCACAGGATGCAACAAAAAGTCCCGCAAGTGGGAGGTTTTTACTTCGCAGGCAGATATGAAGTTTGCAAGACGAAACAAAGACTGCAGTCGATTACCCGAGCTGAATCTGAGGAATTGTATGAGTCAGGATTATTCACACCCCGTGCTACTGTTTCCACTGCAAGGCTTTCTTTTCAAGATGGAAAAAAAAACACCCAGTTTAGACCACGCCCACTTCAGGTTTAAATTCCAAACCACTCTGGATCTTTGGGAGCATTGAAACACACATACAATACCTCCAAGTAGATATGCTCCAGTTGATGCTTTACATATTACAATAGGAATATTTATGGAAATATTTAGCCATCATGCACAAACGGGCACACACACACACAAGCGCAAGTCCTTGACAAGATTTATTTGTCGAGCTCTGAGTGTTAGTCACATTGAACTCACTCTGACCATGATGTGCTGCAGGGAGCTTTATGACCATCATCCATAACCTTCTCAACGCGCATGTGTACGCGAGTGTGAACGTTTGTGAGTCAGCTTGTCATAGTCATATCTCTTCTTTTTTTTTTTTTTTTTTTTTTTGGAGCTGTTTTTGTTTTTCAGACCAGACACAGGCCAGATTCTCTCCTTTTCACACTTTGGAGCTGTGGTGCTAATCAGGAGGTACATAAACCCGTATCGTGTCAGGATCATGCTAATGCACGGCGAGGTGGGTGGAAGCAAACACTGCCATGATTATTTTTCTGAAGATTAAACCTTTAAGACCTTTTTGGTCTTTAAGTCTACTTTTTCTCTAAGAGAAAAACGTCACTTCAAATCAATGCCAGGTTCATCTGAACGACCCTCCCGATTGGTGTCGGTCTCTTCCAGGATGATCCAGCCCCCCATCGCTATCCACGCACACACACACACACACACACACACACACACACACACACACACACACACACACACACACACTGTGCACTCACTCACACACTCACACACTTGATGGTGTTTCGAGCATGAAAATAATGTAAATTATATGCACTTCACAGTCACCAGATGTCCACCCCTGTCTACACGAGCCTTAGACACTGCCCTTGACCGCCACCTTTGTGACACCAACAGAGGTAAAATCCTTTGTTAGAATATCGGTTATTGCACTAGTACAATTCCAGAGAGGTGAAGAATTGATGCTGAGGTGCAGTCGAACTGTTCCGGTGGGTTGTGGTCTTCTGACACCCGGGTGGTTTTCCTTGAATTTGTGTTTGTGTGTTTATATATCTACAGTATCATCATCTTGATAATGAAATCTTATTCAAGATGTCTTTGAATAGAACCAGAACTAACACCTCTCGCCTAAAGTGCCTAAAGATACAATTAAAAAAAACTTTTTTATGTAACAACCTCAGCAGCGACCTCGCTTCCCCTCTCGTCTGTTCCAACCACTCAGCATTCAGCGTCACCAGTATATACTAATCACTGGCCCGATCATCCGTCATCACCTGTGTCTCACCGGTTCATGCCGTAATTTAGATGTTTTTTTATTTTGTTTTTTTATGCTTGAATGATTCATAGGTCACTGTCTGGCTTAACAACTAAAAAACACTCTTCTGAAAATGGCTCAGGTACAGGGACTGGAGTGAAAATGAAAGGCAAAAAAAATCCTTCAGGACGCCTGGAGGACTGTTCCTCATGACTACATTAGAACATTTAAGAGAGTCTGTCTCTTTGGAAGTAGAATATAAACAAAGATGATCGTTTCTTACTCTGCACTCTGTTTAAATAAACCGTATGTCAGATGCGTGTCATAAGTGACTGTGAATATTTGTGTGTTTATGTGCAATTTTTTTTTTAAAATGTCAGTCAAATAAAGATATTCATCTTTTCTCCATTTGTCTGATGTGCTGAAAGAGTAGCAGAGTTCATTGTTTTTCCAGGCAAAGAGCCCGTATAAAGCACTTCTGCATAATGATATTCTGCAAGATAGCCACAACTTGAGACATTTAATAACATTCTGCGAACGCCTTTGTCTTAAAAACCACGACAGCTTTTTTTCAAGGCACATCAAGTGTTTTTACTTCATTCTTCTTTCACTAGGAGTATAAAATGGTTGAGGCGGATGTTTACAAGGACGTGATGATAATGACGATGTTTTAGTCTGTTTACGTATTACAACACATCTTGTCCAGTCCTCCTTATTTACGGGCAGTACTCAGTTTTGAGAAGTCGAGCTGATGTACTGTAAACCACTTACATGTGCATTATGTACAAGACAGTGATGTAGAGACGGACAGGAAATGAATTGATTCAGGAGGAAATTTCAGTAGAAAGACTAACAGTTAGTACTCAAACACACATTTGGTCTATTAACAGCATAGAAATATCAATTATGAAGTGAAAACGTGAGATGAATGAAACAAAGTCTGAAAACTGGTCTGTCATGTGATATGTCGCTTTGTTTACATGCATGCAAATATTCTTCTGTAATGTTATTTATTTATTCATTAATTGTAGTATATCTTTGTAGGGAACGGTCTTGTACATAATAATGCAGGCATAATAAACGTATCTAACAAAATTTGTACTACAGATAATACGGCGCCTAAGACTTTTGCACAGTACTGTGTATACACACAGACAAGCCCGGAATTATTCATACCCCTGGACAATTCTGACTTAGTTACTTTTAACAGGTTGGTCTATTTGGAATGGTGTGATGGACCGTGACAGTTTGCAAAAGGTATGAATATTTTTGGACATGCCACTTTTTGTTCAAATGTAAATAAAAGCTGAGAATTTTTTTTTTCCACAATTATGTTTCAAGAATTTGCCAAGGGTATGAATAATATATATATATATATATATATATATATATATATATATATATATATATATATATACATATATATATACAGTATGTTTGTCTCTCTCTCCATCTTTGTTGTCTGTCTGCCTGTCTCTGTCTATATATTTTTTAAGGCTTAGCTTTACATGAAATGCTGTTGAGGAATACACCTGGTACAGCTACTAGCTAAGAATCCAGATTTTTCCACAACATTAAATTATGAAGTGTTGTTAGCACTGTAGCCGCGCACCTCCAGGGTCAAGGGTTTGATTCCCGCCTCAGGTCTGTGTGTTTGGAGTCTGTGCCTTCTCCTCAGGCTTCGTTGGCTTCCTCCAGGTACTTCGGTTTGCTCACACACTCCTAACACCTAGAGTAGGCTAAACGGCGCTTAAAAACATTGCCCATAGTGTCCTCTGGGATCAGCTCCAGGCTTCATATACAGGATGAGCTGTATAGAGAACGAGTGTTTGGTGCAGGAACTAAATAAAAAAAATGTCATCATTGGTAAATTGCCTTGACAGTGTCAGTGTTTTCTGTCCTACGAGAGTTTTCCAGAGTGGGGTACTTTATCCATCCATCCAGTGGTGACGTAGGGGTTGCTGACCAGGTCCTCGGGCAAGTCCATTAACCCTAGAACCCCCCGTACGTCATGCGGTGCTGGTCCCAAGCCCAGTTAGAAAAAAGAATTGGTGCGTTGTGACAGGAAGGGCATCCTTGAAACACCCTTTCCTCCCACTCACAAACGCACAAACAGACAAAAGCACAGTTAATGGACGGTGACAAAGCTGCAGTCAGCACTTTAAGTGAACGTACAGTAGTTGCGTGTTTGTGTGTGTGTGCGCGCATGCTGATGATGCAGAGCAGCTCTGCTGTCGGTGAAGTCTCCCAGCGGTTATAAACACCTGAAGATAAATAACCACCCTCTGCTAAAGCTCTCACCATTTCCACTGAGTTTTTAGCATTAAAGTTGTCATCCGTTGTAACTGTGATGCTGTGATATACCACTCGCCAGACATCAGCAGCTTTTCATTACTTCTTCCTACGCACCTCGCACTGCAAAACACACTCCAGCAAGACATATTTCTGCTCCGAGCTTAATGTAAAGAAAGCACTCGGTCCATGAACTCCTTCGTCTGATGTCGAGGTGGAGAAAACTCAGGAGAAAGAGGGACAGAGGAGTGAGTATGAGAATATAAAGCAGCATGCATACAGTACGGCGTGATGGTTTCGGTGAATCGGTGAGAGAATTAAGTTTCTAGCTTAAATTATCACTTTGGAGTGCCATATAAGTCCTTTTAAATAAACAAGTCAATAATTAAATAATAGCAAGTTAAATAATCAGATGCAATCCATCCTAAAGTACTTGTATATTAATATTAATAATTAACACATGATTTTTTGTTGTTGTTAAGATTTAGACTTGTAATCATATTTTAATCTTGATTTATTAACATGTTTTTGTATTTTTTTTTACTTTGGCTAATGGTTTCTTATATTACCCACAATCCCATTTGTCTACCTGCTTAAAGGGGTGCTAGTGGGAATTTATGTCTACCTAAACAGAGCGATGCAGAGGCACTTTGGTTCTCATCTGCACACTTTGCACATGCTTCCTAAAGCTTTCGTGCCAGCACCTGCGTCCTCCGTGTTTGTCATCTAGTAGAATAAGGAGAGTCTAGTAAACCTAAAGCTGCACTGCATTCTGGATCCTGTTCTCTTACAGTACTGTGCAAAAGATATGAGACACCCCTTATATATAAATAAATGTCTTGCTGTGACAGACTGCAAACTGTCTGAAGATCCAGTTAAGAAATTGGTTGTTTACGCAACAACCTCAGCAGCAATCTCAGTTCCCCTCTCGTCCGTTTCACCCACTCAGCATTCAGCATCACCAGTGTACGACTAATCACCGGCCTGATCCTCTGTCATCTCCTGACAGATGCTTTTTATGCTTGAATGATTCATACAGTAGGCCACAGTGTGGCTAAACAAACAAAAACTGCTCAGGTGCTGTACAAGGGCTGGACAGAGAACAAGAGGGGAAAAAAATCCTTCAGGAATCCTGGAGAACTATTCCTCTGAACGGCATTAAAAATACAAGAAAGTCTGGCTTTTTGGAAGTAAAATATGATTTTTCCACAGTACTGTATATGTTCGAGTTGACTTCTCCCTTTTATTAAACGTCATTGTAAGTATGCTAGCTGTGTCCCTCAGAGCAGCAGACAACTCCAAACTTTCCAAAGGAATAATAAAAAAAAAATCAACGTTGACCAACAAACCAGAACCAAATATTCCAGTCTATATCTGCGTGACTGTGTGACGGTGGAACCCGTGGTCCGGATCCGCCGTTCCTCCTCTTCATCGCCCATTCACAATGCGCTGGCATTAGCTTCAGCTCCGTGGTACCAAATACGCTCCTCTTTCTGGGAAGCGTGTTGTTGTGTTGCGATAACACGGTCATCTTGCTGCATTAACTCCGCTAATCGGCTTTCAGGGCTGAGTTCAGGCTTTGTTTTTTTGTTTTATTTAGTTTTTTTTTTTTTTTTTTTTTTGCCTGTGTTTGCTTGCTAAGCTACCCAAATTCAAATGGCAGTCAGTCAAGGTTAATTTACTTACTGCCAAGTCTCAGAGTCTCACCTCGTCCCTGGCGCCGAACGATTCTCCTCTGCAGGTTTTTTTTTTTTTTTTTGTCACGTTATGAACTGATTAAAGGGAGAAAAAAAATTTTCCAGCAGCTTTTGTTTTTAAGCTGACTGACGGCGAGCAGAAAACAAAAGCCCCCTGTGCTTGCATACACTCCTAAACTTGGGTGATTAATTTCACGCTTTCCTTTATCTTCGCCGCCGGCTTCGCCTATGCGTTGTAACTAAAGAGGGTTAAAGAGCACCTTGATTAAGACACATAAGGAGCGCGTGCGATTGTCAGCGAGTGCCAAAACCGCTGTCTGCTCATCAGAGCTCATGAATATGCCGTAAATATTCATAGCGTTCTCTGATATTATGTTGGAATAAAATAAATAAAAAATAGGGAGACGCAGAGCTCGTATCTCGCCGGGTAAAGGTTAATGACTCAATGAGGGAATGCAGCCTTGACCTTCCCACATCTCCTCAAGTGGATCCTCCTGACCTTTTTCAGGGCCACGCTAAACATGGCGGCGCTATCTCGGTCACACACTCGTTCCTCTTCTTCTTTAAGGATGCTTCATGCTCATCAGCTCCACTTGTGCGTAAAAACACATAGAATTTTTTTTTCCCCTCGTAGTACTAGCGTTTTTATTTATTTTTTTATATATTTATCTAAAAACCAAAAAGACCCACAAACAGAACATCCATCCATAAACCGTTTTGGAGAAAGTAGTGCGAACCGTATTTCTATAAGAGATATCCTGTTGGATGAAATGTAAATGACGTGCTGTAATAAATGTCTATGCCTGCTTGCGTTCTCGACACCTGAATACATGATGTGGGGGAAAAAACTCTAAAATTGGATGATTTGCAGAGAAGTTTGGTTTGGGTGATGTTGATGATGATGGTGGTGGTGGTGGTTGGGGGGTTGATGGATGCGCATGAATAGCATGTGATGGTTTGGACTTTATTCTCAAAGGGAAAGTGGAAGGTACAGTAGAAGATTCAGCTGGGAAGCTCAAGCTTTAGACAGATTAAAAAAAAAAAAATCGTATATAAAAATCAGCCCGTGTGCGTCTAGACGACGAAATACAAAGCGAGAGTGATTGGCTTCTAAAGTAGTTTAAAATAAATCGATGACTCTGATTTATAGAATTGTCCTGCAACATGATTCTCCGTCTATCAAAAATCAAAAAATTTATGCAGAGTTTATTTCACAGTTTAGAGCTGATGTGTCATGGATATCTCAATCGTTGCTACACGCTTTCATAAACCCAGCAAGAAATCTAGTCCACCTCCTGGTGATGTTCTACGAGATGCAACACCGGAGAAAAAACAAACAAACAGAAAAACAAAACGTTACCTCGAGTTCTTTAACAAGCCAGAGTCGGTACGTGGTGTTAAACCAGCTGACGAGGAGGCATAATTAACGTTCATTTTTAAACCTCGTCCTTCACTACGTAGCTCGGCTCTGTCGCAATTCCCAAGGTAGCGCATTATTTTAGAGTTGGCTGTCGACGCGCGGACCCGTGTCTCTTTATAACGAACGGCTCGAGTCAGCTGCGCCTTCTCGTCCCTGCCGCCTGCCACTTGAGCCGTCATTTTGAAGTATTTTAATTGTCCTCGCTTTAGAGATGAAGCCCGGACAGCATCTGTCCTGGGAATTCTTTAGCCTCGTTCGGTTGCCACCTTCCAACTGTGCCTGTTGTTATTATTTATTTATTTTATTTATTTTATTAATTCTTTATTTTCCTTTGTAAGTGAAACGCTGAAATTAATGACCCTGTGGAATTGTCATCGGGATAACTCGTGACATGTCGTTCACTCAGTGAGAGGTCTCGGGGTTTGTCCAGCCGTGAAGACTACGGTCTTTCAGTCATTTCCAGAATGCAGGCTGGGTGATGTAATTAGCAGTGCTGTTCGTGCAGTGACGTTCTCAATATCGTACATCCTTTACACTAATTGGTAGCACTTTACTTGTCCACGCATGAATCTGTTTAGCTCACGCCCACTTCAGTTTTCAATCAGACTACAGATCCAGATATTTGCAGCATTAGACGGAAAAACGGTATTCATAACGTATTCCCAAGACACCGAGCTTTCGCAAAATTCTCCAACCCATAAAGAAGATCGGTCATGCATCAGTACTTGTTGCGTCACTTCTTGTTGGCATCTCAACCTGTTCTGAAAAAAATAAAAAACTCCTTTTCTTAGTAGAGCCATGAAAATCGAGCGCTAAAACGGAGAATTCTTAAGTATTTCGCTCAAGCACGTTGAACCGGAATAATTTTCCTCGCCGCTCTTATCTTCTCTGAAATACTTTTGAATCTAGTCCTTTAAGGTCAGCTCTTCTGGGAGCCCTGCCTCCATTAGCAGCCCATTAATCTGAGAGCAGGAGCTTGCGGCCTTGCTCTTGGCCCTCGCACGTTTTTTTTGGCTCGTCTCTTCGTTGCGACGCTTCTCGGCAACCCCGGCTCTCAACCCGCAACACGCGGTAATTTATCCCGCCGAAAGCTTTGCACACAAACATGTACCGGGGTGTTTTCTCCACTGAGCCGGATCGTTTTTGCTTCTCGACCCGGTCTGATCCCGTTTACTGCACGTTGTGAGCGGCACATCTTGTGCACACACACACACACACGCTCAGAGAAATTCCCAGCTTGGCTTTATTTGCTAGACATCACGGCTGTATCTAAAATACATGTCTTTAACCAATCACCTCCAACTTTAATTTGTCCTTTGAGCCCTTACCAGGGATGCAGGTCAATGTTTTATTTATTTATTTATTTATTTATTTTTTTGGGTTGCCTAGCAAGTTTAAAAGCAAGCCGGCAATAAAAACGTAGAGTGTGACTGATGGTAATTAATATTTGCATTTTATGAGCTGTGATATGGGTCTCAGCATGGCTCCTTCTGTCTGCTAGCCAACAGAGTCGTAAGCTAGGTAAGGCTAACGAGCCTTGTCTTCTGAAACGGAGCCAAACCTGTAAATGTACCTGAAGGGTGCATTATCTTAACACAACGAGAGTGATTGCGTCTGTTTATATGCTGAGGAGCGTTCAAAGCGGATTTTAATTTCCTTGCCTTAACGCCCTTGGTGTCTTTCTTTCCCGCAGTGATTTATAGAGACTGGCATGACGTGGATTTATTGACGAGGTTTTTCAGGGTTCTGCTCCTACACACAACTTCATTTTCACTTGATGGATTGAAGCCACAGGGTTTTTGTCGACATCATTTGGGGCGTCGCTTCTCTCAAGGATTTGCGAAAGACACATAAGGGGCTCTGTTTATGTATGTAAACCTCAAGGTCGTGTTGCCAAATATTTATTCATGTAAATGGATTCGAAGTTCATCTTAGATGAAGATTTGGAACAAGAGTTTCATTAGGTACGCGCATCATCGCGTTAGCGTCATCTAAAACGGGTGTATTTACTTTTTATGCCAAGTGGAGGATGTCGCCGATTTAGGTTTTTGCAAAGTCATAGTTCTGTTTTTTTATTTTTTTATTTTTATTTTTTTAAGAAAATTCAAATGTAGTTTGTTGGGTGTTCAGGTCAAAACGGGACTTTTGATTGTGCACCGTTTATGACAATAAAAACTCCCTTTATTTCTTCTACGCTATCCCCTGTTTTACTTGTGCACTGATCGCAGTGTTTCCCATAAAAGTAGAAAGTTTTCTCAGGATGCCAGAGACATGGTCTGCTTCATATCTGAAACGCTTGCCTCCCAGGAACTCCTTTATTGGCCCACACATGTGGAAATCACTTGAAGCGAGTACTGAAAACGGTACTGGGGATGTTGGAGTAACACCCATCTGAGCTATATCTATATAATGTGTGTGTGTGTGTGTGTGTGTGTGTGCAAATATCCAGTCTGCCGATCATGTGGCAACAAGAAAGTCATATGCATGTACTGTACAGGATGAGAGTTAACAGCTAATGTTCACGTCAAGCATGGTTCTTATAGTCAGAAAGCTGTTTTAAGTATCTCCTGGGAATCTCATGCACGCAAAATGGTGCGAAACAACCAACCAAACAAAAAAAAGCATTTAGTCAGAGGTGGAAATGCCTTGCTGTGCATTGAAAGTACGTTGGAGAACAGCCAGACTGGTTCAAGCTAACAGGAAGCCTACAGTAATGCAAAAAAAACAACAACACTTTTTACTTCTGAGCTGAGGAGGAAAGTATCTCAGAATGCGCAACACATTAACCCTTTAGGCAGGTGGGCTGCGACTACTGAGCTCCACATCAGTTTCCACAGCAGTCAGCCAAGAATGGAAATCTAAGGCTACAGTGAGGACGAAGACTATAAAAAATATATATATATATATCTCCTGATCTGATCAGTTTTGATTTCTGCTTCGAATCGCTCATGGTGGAGTCAAGCCGTGAATAGCAAGAGTCCACGGTTCAAGCCTGGATTGCGCTCGTGGTGATGTAATGGCGAGACGAACAGCTTCTTGGCACACGCTCGATGCCTCAATACCAATCGAGCGTTGTTTTGCGGTTCGAGCCTGTCTGAGTAATGTTGCTGAGCGTTGCAGTTCCTTTACGTTTCGCATCTACTAATAAATATTCCAGCACGATAATGCCTCGGGTCATATTTTCGTCTCAAACCGGGCCCGTGAAAATGACGGTGAGTGAGTTGTATCGGAGTGCATTAGAGAACCTTGAAGAATGGGAGATTTGCAGCATGAATAATGCAGCTGAAATTTGCAACAAGTACACGATGTGGAGCAGAATGTCAGAGAGGTCACCACGTGGATCGGTGCCACAAAGAATCGAGGCTGTCCCGAAAATCAAAGCCGGGACTCTAACCCAGTTCGGTGTATTAGATTTAGCGTTAGTATTCTCAGTAAGGTGGATGAACGTATGCAGACTGTAATACTGTATATTCGTTGTGTGTTCTTTGCTAAAGCTATATCTTGATATGAAGCTGGTGTCAGAGTGTAGGGTCAGATCTATACCCGAGTTCTCATCTGTGCACACCTTATTTTTGTAAATGAGCCCTCCAAAGCAAACTCTACAGTCCATTACGGCAGGACTTACAGCTTTATTTCTCCATCACTGAACGATTAAATCTGAAAGCAGTGTATTATCCCCCTTCCATTGAAAAGATTTTGCCGTAATGGGGCTTTTAATGCTAAATTCTGGAACTAATGGGTTGGACCTCTTTCATTTTAGCCAGTTTAATCCTCATTACTGTGATTGTATTGCATGTGTTGGTCCTTTTTAAACATCTGTTAAAATAATACACCATGAACGGAAGAGCCAAAGGATGTTGGTGTTTCTTTTTTGTGTGCGCGCATGTGATTTAAAATCGGTAAAGTGCACATTTAACGGAAAGTAGGTATGTAGGGTAATTAAAAAAAAAGTTTCAATATGTTTTGAAATCTGTTTAAATATTCATCTTCATCAAGTCATTTTTATGCAGTACTGTAGAACTATAAACTAATGCTGGAATATAATTTCTATTGTTTAAGGAGGAAATACATAAAGAAAAGACAAAAGAGAGTTTTTTGAAGTCTAATATAAATCCATCACTAATCAACATTCTGGGAAATTTCTGCCTGTACCGTTATTCCCGCATATGTGCAGTGGCACAACGCTGACATCGCATTAGCCTAAATTATTGATTCATGTCTTTACAGAGGCTGTTACCCGCTCGTACGGCGTGCGAGCTCCGCGTTCTGGCTGCGGAGTGAAGCTTTATGGTCAGTGGCGTATAAGCGAGGGCCTCCCCAGTCATAAATTAGTGATCGCACTAATGTTTGTGGTGTAAGTGATCTTGTGGCCTGCCGGAGGGTGTCTTCCACCCAGAGAGCACTCACTCCGCAATACGTCTCTCACTGTACTAATGGATCAATTTTAAATCTGGCACTGTGTAATCCCCACGGAAGCCTATTGATGCAGACACTTATCAGCTTCTTAGCAGGCGGTTTAACAGAATCAGGCGTAATATTAGCTGGGGTATGGGCGTGTAGTCCCGAAGTGTTATATGTTTCAGATAGAGTATGGGCAGAGTGTCACATATGATGCATGTGAGCCTTTCTTTTCATCCTTTGGATGAAACATGCACTCTTATTTCAGCCATCTTGTAATCTCGTTTTAGTCACCTTGTTATTTCTTGTGGCAGCCACTGGTCGGCCACGGTGTGTGTGTGTGTGTGTGTGTGTGTGTGTGTGTGTGTGTGTGTGTGTGTGTGTGTGTGTGTGTGTGTGTGTGTGTGTGTGTGTGTGTGTGTGTGTGTGTGTGTGTGTGTGTGTGTGTGTGTGTGTGTGTGTGTGTGTGTGT
>JAAGKR010000241.1:197251-230732 GCA_011419295.1 Clarias macrocephalus | reverse complement strand
GGAAGCCAACCCCCCCCCCCCCCCCCCAAAAAAAAAACCTTCTGTGTAAAACGTGAAACCACCTCTCTGATCAGACCTGTGGTTTTAATCCTGATTACCTCTGGATGCATGTCTGAACTGATTTTGTAGCTCGCAGCGTAGTGAGCAGACTTTAAATGTTTCATGACCACCCTGTTGCTGTTGTTGGCGCAAGGTCAGTTTTCTCTCTGCAGATAAAAGTATTCCAGCTTATTAATGGGAAATTAGCCCCGCTAGTCTTCCCAGCAGAGTTTTAAACCATTTGAATAGCGCTTTATCCCTTGATTTAAAATGTTTAAAGGATGTGCCCTTGTTAGAAGGCAGGGAAATAATTGTCAGAAGCTGAAAAAGAAAGCCTTGTCGAGATTGTCCTTTTTTTTCGTCCATATTCATGACGGGCAGAACAATTTGACCCGACCCTGACCGCTTGTTTTTTTTTTTTTTTTTTTTTTCATGCAGAGCTGTTTGGAATGAACCACATCAATGAAATAAGGGTACATAATGACAAAAGAAAACTCATTATTGGATGCTGAAATTGTGTAATTTAGCAAATTAACGACACGCTATAAAGTTTTAATAGTTGTAGCTGAGCTCTTTGGAATTACTAAGAAACTAAGAAAGAATGGTCCCTTCAATGATTGCCTTATTATTCTGGGCTGCTAGGAAGTAATACAGTACGTATCAGCATTGTCCGTGATAGTATTGATCTGATCAAGGTACGATTACTTCATGTCCTCCTTTTTCAGCAGTGTATGCTTGTTAGCCACTGTTTAAGCATGCACACGCTGAATTTTATTTATTCCAAGAATTAACTCTTTAATTTTCTTGTTACGTATTTCTTTACACTGCAGCATGTCGAGTTGAGTTCTCGAATCTGATATCATGGTAACACAATGATTAATGCGCTCCGTTATTATTTCTGTAGTTACAACAGCTCATACACAAGGACTTGTGTGTATACAATCGGTGCACGTAGTCTGTAGTACAACTGTAGTAATTGTTAGCCTTCTTACAGTACATGCGCGGTGTAATAACCCAAAATAACCAGCGACCTTTAGGTCACCCACACCATGTCTTCAATTAAGTAGCAGTTTCAAGAGAGCTTCAGGGAATTCCCTGGCCATTTGAAATTAATCACGTTGAAGTGTCGGTAAAGTTGTAATAAAAAAAAAATATACTAATAAAAAGGAGCACAGCAAGTGAAAGAGTTTTCATCAACCCTCAGAGAACATGTAATAAACTTGTCCCTGCTCAAATGAGCTCATTCTTGAAGTGCCCTTCATTCTGATGTTTGACACGGAACAACTGTTTGTGTAAGCGAATGCGTGCGGATCAGCGTGTACAGCGGGCTTGACCGAGGAAAATAATGGTAAGGGGACAGCTGTCACTAAGCCGTGTTTGTGTGTGTGTGTGTGTGTGTCAGTCAGTCAGTCAGTCCACACAGGCCCTGATGTAGTGTTTGTCATCTGGGTCAAGCAGTCACAGATGAAGCTTAAGCAACTAAACGTGGTGGATTAGAATGGCTTATTTCTTTAGACTCGTCTAATCTAACGCTGGATTGCAATTGATTTCCTTCCCTCCCTCTCCCTCTTTAAATGAGTGAATAAGTTGGTGCGCACTCCCCACCCCTCCCAAAGTATTGTTCAACGTGTGATTAGACGTCTAAATGAAGTTTGTTTCTTGATTCGAACCAGTGTATCAGGGAAAAGAAAAGGCCCCGGCTTGGATCGGTGATCCCGTGAGACCGTTATACTCCGATCGTTCTTTGCCTCACAAACTTGAAGTGCCCCTGTAATGTAGCCAATATCCGTAAAGTGAGAACGTTTGTGGCTTAATCACCCAGAAACGTTATTAAAACCTGAGGCTTTTTGCAGGTCTTGAAGGCTTTAATGGATGTGAAAAGAGGTCCGGTGCTTTAAGAATTTGCGAGAAGCCAAGAGAATAAGGAAAAGCGAAGAAGTGCCAGGTTGGCTGAGTTTTCCAGCCAGAGATATCGTACGGTTCTACAATAAATATGAAATGTGAAATATGAAATAGCTTTCATAAATGCTGGGCTGTGTGACAAAAAGGTCCTCGAATCTCCTGCATTGTTGCTACAGCGTTTTTGTCCTCATTAAGCCTGGTCACCTGTCAGTTTCTACCCACCAGCTCTTTGCTATCATATGACAGCTACTAAACCAGGAGGATTAGGATTAACACATGCTTCCTGTGATACACATGAAGCCTGCGACACCTGTTTTTTCGAAACTGCTGCTCATGCTGTTCCGTGGAAGAAAGCGCTATCCGCCCTCTTCGGCATGCACAAGGTTACAGGAAAGCATGATGGTTTTGCTGCGATTGACAGGAATCATAGCGAAACGGTATCTCGGTCCCGCCCTCTCTAAAATCCCGCCCATATCATGAAGGTTCACTCCGAAGTCCATGACACCGATATGCCGCTGAGGTCAGATCTGATCTGGACGTATTATAGTGGACAATCAAATAAGAAACAGCATTAGGGAATATGGAATGTAATTAATTAGTTCCTGGTTTAATGATCTCAGTTAGATCGGTTTCTTTCCTCTCATCATTTCCTCACCCTCATTAACTATGTGCGTGTAAGGTGTGCACATGGTCTGGAGTCTCTCTTCACAGTTCATAATTGGCCAGTGAACCTTCTCAGCATGTACAGAGCATTTGACGAAGTGAAACATGAGGAAGGCTTGTATGACTTACTTAATAACCATCTTCCTGACATCATGGCTGTGATTTATCTCATTACTTTATTTGGTGCAAGCATTAACGAACAAAAGAATCTTGCTTTATAAAGGCAGGATGCCTACTGGGTTCTTTCTTAAACGAATTAAAAGCGCAACAAACACAAACGTCCATTCTCCTAAAGCTACATTCTTTTGTACGTTCGCAGCTGCAGAGCATTTTCGCCTGAAAAGGCCTACCTTCTAGTATGCCAAGTGGTTTCATGACTTTTTCCGATCATGTTTGCAATTAGATCCTCAGTGTTCGCTCAGTGTTGCATGTCCGCTTAGCTCGCGTGAGTTTTGCCAATTTTTGCTTGGCCAGATCGTGGATTAAAAAAAAAAAAAAAAAAACGTTAGTATTGCTGTTATTGAAGTATAATAGGTCGTTGTAATAGTATGTATAGACCACATTGGGGTTCCCTTGCTGTTGAGAGCAGTTTACGGAGCAGATGATGTATTCATAGTACTCGCAGTGTATGTTCAAAAGCATAAAGGATACAATATGAATAAAGTAAGGAAAAATTTATCATGCGGTTGGTCCAGTTTTTAATTTTAATTTTTTTTATTTTTTTATTTTATACATTTTAACCATTATACATCAACAAGGCACATTGGTTCCTGTCTTTGCTTGGGTTGTTAGAACATATATAAATAGCTGTTCCTTAACCCACCTATTTTTTTTCTTTGCATTAATAAGATGAAAAAACTTGTCTTGCTCCCACAAAACTGGAAATGTAAAGTGACACTGGAGACTCATTACGTTAATGTAAAATAAGTGGTATCTTTAATCAGTTTATCATTAGGTTACGATTATGTGGTGCTCCTGACATACTAAGTCCCTATGAATAAGCTGTCGCTGTAGAAACGCTACTGTTTTAGAACGAGCATGTTAATAGAAACCTGTGATTTGGATTACAGCCAGGGCTACGGTAATGATTCAACACCTTTTTAGATTTGAGAATTCAAGCGTACTGTGGTAAACAATAATTATGAAGATAATAACAATGACTAATGCACTACTACTGTTAAGCACTCTTAAAGGATAAGGATAAAAAATAAAATAAAAAAAAAAAGAGCTGGAAACGGCGTGAAAAGGTTTACGATAAAGCAGGACATAAATATGCTGCAGACTAAGTAAAGCCGGGGAGAAAGAAACGCCGTTTGACCTCGGTGAGCGAATTAAAGAATTAAATTTAGCCCTCAGTCTCGGGTCTGAACATGTGAAGGTGACTCTGTGCTCTCCGTTGGCAGGGAATTCGATAGGGCCTCTTTTAAACGCAGGCGTGGTGCCCGCGCGAGTGTCACGGTGTGTGATTAGTGACACGGCGCCGAGTGATGCGCTATGGCTGGCCTCAGCTGGCCCTCTGGGAGCTGGAACTAAATGGGACGGAGGCTCCTGGTTTCGGCCACCATCTGTGTCAAGAGCATGATTATACAAGCTCTACACCATGTAGAAAGTTTTTTTTTTTCGTATGTGTAGAGGTATTGCAGTTTAGCCTGCATGAGTGAGTTGCAATTTAATAGTTTGGGTTGCCTTAACCTCTGTCTGATACACAACACTTAGATTTTAATATATACATACAATAATACATACACACACAGTTTATACACAGTGTGTGTATATGTATATTTACACATACATACTCAGACAATGTCAGGCAAAAAATATATACACACTTCAGGAAAAGAAAAACAAATAATGAAGATTGAGAATTATTTTGTTATTTTATACAATTAAAACATAAATCTACAACAATCAATATTTTATTCTTCAAAACCTTGCTGTATCCGGCTGGGCACGGAGTCAAAAAGACGTCTGCAGTACTCTGGTGTCACTCGCTCGATCCATGCCTGCCTGATTGCTTCCTGAAGATCATGTACAGAAGACAGTTTCTTGACTGCTACTGTCTTCTTCCCCATTGTCCATCAGTTTTCTCTTGGGTTCAGTTCTAGAGATGACCCAGGCCTTGGTTCCAGAAGTTGAATATCGTTGTCACATGGACAGCTTTTGACTATTTTTTTCAGATAATTAGCACAACTCTTCAGACAGATGGGACTCCACGGACCAGGTTTTGCTCCATACATGCATAAGTAAGCTTTGTTCACCCATGACCTTATTGTCGGTTCACCAGTTTTTCTTCCTTGGTCCTGACCACTGCAGACAGGAAACATCCCACAAGAGCCTCAGTTTGGAGTTGTTCTGAGCCAGTAGTCTAGCATTCAAAAGTTGTCAAAGTCGATCAAATCCTTACACTTCCAACATATCGACTTTAGGGACGAATATACGGTATCCTACCCACTTCCGGTTGTCATTGTAACAGGATAATCAATGTTATTTACATCACCTGTCACTGGTCATAATGGTATGGCTGATCAGTGTATGTATATATATATTATTATTTTTGTTTATTATAATTTTTTTCAATTAACAAGCTGATTTTTCTTTTATTAAATTAAAGATGAGAAAACCTTGAGGCTGGTGATGGAACAGCTGTTTAACAGCTGTTTTAAGTGGTGCTAAATAAGTACTAAATCGCACTCACTTATTTCATGTATGTACAGTATGTTCCGCAACAAAAACTATAAAAGGTTAAAATGCATGACATGCTGCTTATTATTATTAAACTAACAAAATCTAATGATTAGCCAATGACTGAGTTTCGAAAGAAGAAAGAACCCACTTCACTTCAGAGACTGGGCTGTTATTGGAAAATAATCCACTTGGCGTTGGACCTCATCCCAGCACACTGTTGTGGAATATTTTCCTATAACGGCACTCTTTTGTCATAGTCAGTTCCTTAATAACACTTTACAATCATTAATAACAATATAGATATCTTAAATTAGAGCGCATATATTTTCAATTTTTATTTGTGCTAACCGGTCTAAATTTCCATTTGTGACCGCATCGTAGTCGGTTGTGTGTCTGTGTACCTGAACGGCATGTGAATGAACCTGACATTTCACCTCTAGCTCTTGACAGCGAGGAATACTAACTGGATGGAAACCAGGTATAGATCTGATCCAGAGCCGAGCCCACTGACACCATGGAATACCAATGGATGTTTGTAATGCACGGGACCTTTCAGAAGAAATGCAACAACGATTCAAAAATTCCTGGACAAACACGCCTGTCGGTCGATGGATCTTCCAGGTTGGACGACTAAAGGGCAGAATGAGACAAATCTCTTTTTAAAAAGATCATTTAAACCACTTATTGTATGACACAAATTGTTTCCTCTCAACCTGCAAGGTCAATTATGTAGACATTTTCATAACGTATGACGCAATCCATCACATTATGATGCTAATTCTCGTTCCCAGGCATCAGTCGCTGTCGCTTGCTATTGCTTTAACAGATGCTGCCTTGAGTCAGGGCAGCACTTTTTTTTTTTGCCGAGCTTCAAAGTTGTTATTTGCCTCGTTCAATAATTCAGCCGTTTCCTCTGTGGCCACGCTGCCATTGTTTTGGTTGCCCGCCGAATTCCAGGCACCCCTGTTAATTTGCGTTAATGTCAGACGATTGTAAGAGGAGATAGATGTACGGGCATGCTGGGAGCCCGTCAAGCAAAAAATTGGATTCATTAAGATGACGGCAGATTGCGGCATTTGTGGCCTCTGCGTCTCGGGTTGCTATGAGAAAAGAACCCCTGGAGTTTTTTGCGGAGAGTGGAATTCAAGAAATGAACAGAGGCAGGTTTGCGGGAGAAAAAGAACTCGAATGAGAGATGGAGTGAAAGTGAAAAAGAAATGGTGTGTGACAGGGAGAGATGGAGGAACCGGCACGAGTTTAAAAGAGCGAAAGGGACGTTGATGGAGAGAGAAGAAGAAAGAAATGAAATGTAAGGTGGAGTGCAGGACCAGGGACGAGAAGAGATGAGAAGAAACTGGAGGGGGGGAAAAGGAGTGAGATGAAAGATGGAGTGGCGCACTGAAAGAGGGGGGAAAGGGGGTGAAGTGAGAGAAGAAGGAATGACTGAAAGTTAAACAAAATTTTTTTAAATGATTTTTATATATATATTATTGCATGGAAGAAATTTTTTAATGTTTTTTTTTTTTTTTTAACACTGCTCTTTTCATGCTGGTCAGATCTAGGCTGCTGCTGTCACTTCAAGACGTGTGTAAGTAATGTTGCGGTTGCCATACAGTGCAGTGGAAGATTACAGAAAAAGGCTTCTGGACTTTTTCTCCCTGCGCTTGGTTCGTGTTGGTCGTGTCTACAGAGAGAAAGTGTGAGCGGACTGATGAATCTGGTGAGAGAGCCAGGAGATCTGAGTTCCTTTTTAATGTCACTGTTTCTAACCTACAGAAAAACACATACTCGCACACTCTCAGTCTTGCCCCACACAGGCGTCTGCACTCTATCTTGGTTATATCACTCGGGAACATGCGTACAGTCATGCTGTGCGCGCGCGCACACACACACACACACACACACACACACACACACACACACACACACACACACACACACACTTGTATGCCTTTGGCATGAGAGAATATGATTGGTCTTCAGGCTTGTTTTTTTTTTTTTCTGGCCTTGCTTCGTGTCTGGCTCCTAGAAACCGTGCATTGAGAGAGCTTTGGCTTTGATGTGCAAGATGTCTTGGACAGAACAGAAGATGCAAAGGGAGGAAGAAAGGCAAATGGCTCATTAGGACGGTTGCTTTTTTATTCAGGAAAATACAAAACCGTGTCAATAGGCTGCGAGGAAACATCGGGGCACACGACGTAAACACACATATCGTCTTGCAAGGTGAAATCTAATAAGTTTGATAATTAGCCCTTGTGAAATGATTTCAACAAACACGACCATTAAAAATAGCTTAATAGCACGTTCAAGGCTGCTGCGTTAGCAACTAATCACCCCCCTGATCAAGAGCAGATGCTCTGATAAGTATACAGCATTTACACATTAATGACAATAAAACTGTTGTGTAATCATTAAAGGGGAAAAAAAAATACACAGAGGTAAAATAAGAAAATTAAAGCTAATGTAATATGTAATTGTAAAAATATGTAATCAAATGTATGAAACTAAAAGAAAACAAGTGTAAAAAATAAGCAAGCGTATACTATAATTACAATTATTAATAGACAGCAAAAGTATGGAAAGATTAAAGTAAGGAGCAATAAATAAGTATGCAAACATAATAATAATAATAATAATAAGTAAAAATACATAATAAACCATAAACAAGTGAAAATAAACATTTTAGAAAGAAAACAATTAATGACAGAAAATAAAATTATTTATGTAAAGGATAATGAATAAGTAAAAGTAAACAGGTATAATAAGTAGCGAAGAGTATGAATAAGAAATAACACACAAATAATGAACTACAAATGTCTAATGAATGATAAGTTACAATAATATAAAGAACAACAATATAAAGACAGTAAAAATTAAAACAAGTTTTCATCTAACTGTCTGCATTTTATATATAAAAAATACAATGAAAATACAAATATGTAAATGAAGGAAAATGTATAATATAATGTTACATTCAATTTGGATTAAACTACTTTAACTTGAGCTGCTAATCTTCAAACAAGAGCTAAAGCTCTACTGAGCTATAAGTCAGAAAGTTCCTTCAAGGAATAATGTAGTAATAAATATAACGGAGTTCGGAAATTAGTCCTCTAGGATTTTTGCTGCATTAAATTATTTCTGAAACTTAAAATGGGTTATTATCTTTCTGGGCATATAAGTAAAGATCAGAACAACAGTGTTATGGGATAAATTCCTGAGAAACTCATGTCTAGATTAGGACTAACAAGACGATACTATAAAACAACTCGGTAGCTAATGCATTAGAAACAAGGGTTTTCATTTACAAATTCAAAATAAATAAAAGTAAAAAATAAAGAAAAACCGTTAAAATAAATAACAACCAAAAGTAAAGGTAATGTAAAGGTAAGTTGTAGTAAATGCATAAAGGTACTGTTAAATGTAAAATTATTTAAAAAAACATTAGATGGAAGTCAAACTAAATAGTAAAAGTGTATAAGCAATAACACACAAGTATGCACTAATTCTTGTAAAAAAATATATAATAGTATTAAGTGAAAAAATACATAAATAAGGAATAGCTAAGTAAATCGATATTAAAAAAAAGTAAGTACAACAAAAGTAGATGTAAACAACAGTAAGGAAAATCTTAAAAGTAAGGCACGATAGTTTTTGAAAGTAAAACTAAGAAGGAAAATAAGTGTGAAGTAAAAGTCAACACGTATAAATAGATAAGAAATGAAAAAAATATATATATAACTCTATATATTCAAAATTAGTATAAAATGTTTAAAAGTAGAAGTAAAAATAAAACAAATAAATAAATATGCAGTAAATAAAAAATATTGAATAATAAATAGGTACTAAAATACCTAATATGTCTGAGTAAAACTGTAAAAGTAAGGTATAATAAGCATGTAAAAGTACTGCAATATCATGAAACGTATAAGTACTGTATCAGGACAAAAATATATAAAAGTACTGTTAAAAGTTAAAATGTGTACTAGCAGTAAGTAAGATTACATAAAGGAGTAATAAATAAATGTGACCAAGTGTAGAAATACTGTTTAAACTTAATAAATAATAGAAGTGAGTAAAAGTGTATAAATAAGAAATAATGAATAAATATGTGAAAGTACTGTTAAAAATAAAATGAAATAGTAGGTTAAATTACATACATAAGGAATAATAAGAATGTAGATATACACAGGTAAAAATAACGAATAGCTGTAAGTAAAAATGCAAAAGTAAGTAAAAATTTTTTTTTAAATATGTTAGTCAAGTAAAAACTAAACAAAGTATAACTACACATTTATTATAACACATAAAGTTTGTACTTGTACAGTATTGTTAAAAATAAAAGATAATGGCAGTAATTAAAAATACATAAATAAGGAATAATAAATAAGTCAATAGATGTAATTAAGTAAAACTAATAACCATGTAAAAAATATAAATGTAAGATATAATAGTAATTTAAAGTAACAATAAAAAATGAAAAAGCAAATATGAAAATATGAATGTAAAGAAGGTAAACGTCAACAAGCAGAGCAAATTTTATGATAAAAATAAAGTTTATAATTAATCAATAAAAAATAAGCATGTGTAAAATTTAGACTAAATAATAACAGTAGGTACGGTACATAAATAAATAAATAAATAAATAAATAAACAAAGCTGATATAAACAAACAAAAATCCAAGCAATTTATAATAATTATATTTATTTATATTTGTAAAATTATAATAATTTTATTGTATTTGCTACTTGTACTTAATACGTAACAAATAAAACTAATGATGCGTGTGTAAACAAATGAAAATGAGTAATAACAGTAAGTGTTCAAGTTATGTTTTGTCATTCTGTAATTACTGTAATGATCTTCACAGAACCAGAGGGACTATTCCAGACTATTTCAGTTCCGAGCTTTCACAGGCAGGACAGACACAATCAATAGGCCCACATTGTGGGAAACATTCATACAGTAAATGCAGAGGTCTGCATAATCTTAGTCAATTATGAGCAGTGAAGAAATGGACCGTAATACTCTGCATTTGAATGAATGAATTCACCTTTTATAGACAGCATTGTCCGGGTATTTAACCTGCACTGCCCGGCTGAAGCCATGTGCGGTTCTTTTCCTGCAGAGGTCTCAATATGCTAATTTTAAGCTTAGTCTCATATGAATAGGCAGTAGACACCATTTCATTCTTTTCCCTTTGCCATTTAAACAAACAAAAAAAGGGTAGACAGTATGATTCTTGTTGAACATATTTGCCACTCAGATATGTTGGGGAAGAAGACTCCGTTAGCGCTGACGAAACACTTTCAGCACCTCCGCTGGGACTACTACTACTGATCTGCATCTGTCCGTGTGTTATTTGGCAATAAAATGTTTACAGCATGGCTGGCATATTTCTACACATTTAATATACTGTCACTTCTTTATACTTGTACACTGCTGTCAGAGTGTGTTTTGTTCAGAATTTACAGCTTTGCAGAAGTAAGTCGTCAAAGAATACGTAGGTATGATTGGGTCTTAATGGAGTATTTAACAGTGAGCAATCAAATGTGAGCCAGTAAGAAAAACAACTAAGAAAGTGAACTTGTGTAGGTAATAAAAATGACCAAGTAAAAAAACCAAAAAAATGAAGTTTTGAAAGTACAGAACAATAAATTAGTAAGCAGACAAATATGTTAAAGTTATTAACAAAGTAAACTTGAACTGGCATATGTAAGGATGTGTACTGAACATGAGTAAATAAGTAAATAAAGCAAAAAGTAAGCTCATAGAAACCAATAAAAATATGCAATGGTGGTAAAAGAATGTTAGCCAGGAACAAGAAATAAAGTAAACAGATAAGTAAAAAAATATATAATGTGCATACAATTTAGCACAATAAATAAGGGAAAGTGCTCATGCAACATTATTTTGTTAGTAAGTGTTAAAACTAGTTACTGACAAAATAAAATGTACAGTACATGTGCATATGAACATATAAATAAGGGTATAAGTGTAAGTAATTAATGTAAGCAAAAGTAAACAAGTAAAAATAGGTAATAATAGTAAGTAGTAAAAAAGAAATTAAAACAAAGGCAGTAACAGTAAATAAAAAGCAAGGTAGAAATGATGAATTACTAAGCTAAAAGATAAGTACAATAAAGTACAGAAAAATAAATTGGAGACAGTAAAATTCTGTAAGTAATGAACGATAAGTAAGAGTAAACAAGTGCAAAAAGTAATTAAGGTGTTTAAATAGGGAATATTAAACAAGTAGTGTGAATAAGTAAAAGCAAACAACTTAAAAAGTAATATGTATGAAACAATAAATTGGGAGGAAAAGCAAATATGTAAGGAAAAAAGTTATAACAGTAAGGCCTACTACTACTAATAAGATAGTAATTAAGCAAGTTTGTGAAAGAAATTTTTTTTAAGGGATTAAATTTAAAGCAATGATGTAACATTATTTATGTAAGACTTGTATTTGCATTGAATGTAAGACGTATAAGAGTAATCTTCTTCGGAGTCCTTGAAATAAGTAACTCCTTTTTAAATCTTAATGAATGTATGGAAGCCCCCCAGTATTTTTAGAACGACGGTCATAGTCAGTCCTCTCTGCTGTACTTATGTCAAGGTCAGAAAATACAAGGGCTGCGTATTCATTAAAATGATGAAAATGATTTTATGTAACTGTAGAATTGTTTGTTTGTGCTCTAGTGGCTGTTTTCAAAACATGCAGCGGTTTAATACATGACCGCTGAGGCCCAGATCCAATTCTGCTCTCAGCTTGCATGGACATGTACAGTTTGTTGCTTGGTACTGAGTGAGTCTAAAACCGTGCTGGAAAGAAGTGTATGTGTGTGTGGGGGGGGGAAACATAATCGCAGAAATCCCCTCGAGCAGGAGTCTGCATTTACGTTATTGGTATTAAAGCTAAAAGGTGTTTTTAGGAAGAAATGTCAGTTTCATTTGCAGTGCAGGAGAAGTTGTTCACGCAGAAGTGACACCTCACACTTTAATCGATGAATGTGCTCTATTGTAATATTTACAGTTTTGTGCCTAGCTCTGCCAGGAAAGAAGTATTACTAAGGCTTAACCTTTTTACTGCTGACAGAGGTGTGATCTTGGCGGATACACACCTTGCCTTAGCCACTCTTGTGTTCAGGGACCTACAGAAACAGAGGTGCATTAATGGCAATAAAAAGTTCGCCCATTGCTTGACAACCCATTACTTTTATGATTTTTTTTATTTTTTAATTTTTTATTTTTTTTTTTACCAACTACCATCATGTTGCACTAGTGTTTATAACTGACATTTTCCTACCAGTCTAATATACACATATATCCTCAATACATTTACATGTACATGAGTCGCAGACAGGTTGCATGCAGAGACTGTCTACTGCAGATCTGTAATTCCATTGTCTCTTAATGAAACCAAACCCTAATAGCAGGAGGGAATAATTTACGCACACAAAACTGCATCTATATCTCGTTCTCACACAAAAACGGGACGAATACAATCCGCCTTTGTGCTAGCAGACGGTAGGAGGCAGCGGCATGGCACGAGGAAATTGCCGTGATCTCATCCATGTGACGACAGACTTCGAAATGCCTTGAAATGATGCCCGGTAACTTTTCTGAAAATCAAATCATGCGATTTCTTAATTAATCAGCTCGACTCGAAAGACTGCACAGTGTAGCACAACGTCTCAGTATACACAAAGGGAAGGTCAACACTTTACAGCAGAATGTAACTTTATGCGCAAATCATCCTGTACATGATCGCCTATGTTCACAAACACGGTGTGGTGGATGTAATTACACATTGAAAGTATTTCTTTAAATCCAGCCAAGAGAACGATTTTATTACGACCCTTTGTCAAAATGCATTCTAACGTGCTATCTGGGGAAAGAAAAAAAAAGACTACCACAAATGCAAAAAAAAAAGAAAGAGGAATGATAGAAATGTGTGGTGTACAACATTCATGGTTGAACAATCTGCAACCTTTAAGCCACAGCGTAAACTATTTGTAACTTTGAAAATATAAAAGTTTAAAAGTAATGTTTGTCCTTGATTCCTCTTATGCATCAAGCTCATTTTTTTTTAAAGCCAGCATACAAGTACAAAGGTGTCAGTGCATCTGAGCTACACAGTCTGCAATCTTTGCACTGTAAAATTGTCAAGGTTAAAATCCGTTATTTAGTATAATGCACTTACACAAGTTCACAACATTAATTAATCCTTACGATTTATAACTACTATTTTAGCCAGCACCCCATCATGTATTTTATTAAATACTCTGGAAATTGTTTAACGAATTAAATTTTTTCAGACTATATTAAGTACCAGCGTTGACAATCTCTTAATGTGGGAATGATTTCATATTTTTCTATGATGCACAAATTAGGAAATAAAGTAAGAAAAAGAGCAACAGACTAATGCAACCATTTTAGAATGATTTTACTAATGCTCATTTAGTAAAATCATCCTGTTTACTAGAAAGGACATCCTGGGTTTGAATCCCAGTAGTGCCTCCTGCAAGGGCAGCTGTGGCTTAAATGGGTAAGGCTCTGGTTTGGTGATTGGAAGGTCGGGGGTTTGAGCCCCAGCACCGCCAAGTTGCCTTCAACACTACTGTAACATACATGTGAAATAATTTAATCTTAATTTTACAACAGGTAAAAATATTAGATATATTTAATCAGTACCCAGAACAGTAAGCTAGCTTTGTTTAAATAGAAAAGGAAAGCCTCGTTATTTGGCATTTTGCTATTGTACTTTGAGTTGTGGACATTTTTCATATTGTAATTTCTGTGATTAAATAAATTTGTTTTTTTTTGGGTGGAGTCAGTAATAAACCTAAATGAATTCTTTTTTTCAGTTGGGTAAAACTGTTGGCACATGCATGACCAGGCTGAACAATATCTGAACTGTTAAACACAGCATAAGCTCATGAGGCATTTTATGTGAAGTTCTGTGATTGTAAAAGCATGGTGCATACTTAAAGTTTGGAACTAATTTGCCGCCTAAAGCAACTCATTTGAACTGTAATTAATGTTCTGTGAATGTGTGTGTGTGTGTGTGTGTGTGTGTGCACGTCTGTATATTCAGCCATATGCACACAGCTGAGTTTGTGTCTAAATGTGAATGGCACTTTGTGCATGAAGTGACTGGTGTAGTGACAGGCAGCCCCAGTAGAGCTCATGTCACTTTCTGTATACTAGCTCGTTATTAGACACATCCCCCCCTTGTGGTTGCCAGTCACGTGAAACCTTGCTCCACACTGTGGCCCATTTAACTCCTTCATGATTATCCACGCAAATGATTTCCTTCAAACACTCACCCTGCACCCTGATGTAAATGCATGCAAAAGAAGCGGAGGCCGCCTACTTGATTTTTGTCCACTTTTATTTTGCAATATGACCAATAGTTTATCATATTCAAGTGTGTATGAAAAAAGTTAACTCACCGTTTTTATTTCTTTTAAAAAGCTAAATACAAGAAGCATTGTATCAAGGCACATACAAGACTGGCCAAAGGGCATATATGCACTTTGGTCTTCAGTTGGTAAGGAACAATTAACTTTCAGTTGTCGCAACATAAAAGTGGCTTGAACTTTGGAAGAAACAAAAATACAGATAATTATTATAAACAAAAATAGTTCACACTTGTATTCCAAGTAAAAAACAAAACAAAAACAAAACAAAAAGAAGAATGAACCCATGTGTATTTATCGCATCTTTGTCTTTGCCCGATTTCCTCTTCAAGAGCATCATTTACAAGTACAATGGGTAGACAACTGAGGAATTTCCCCTGTTGACAGGAACACTGTTGTTAAAGTAGCCACCTCTCGTTATTTCTGTGCTTTGCCGGTCCTGTGCTGGACAAGCATACCCAGCTGAGGAACGCGTTACTGGGCTCTGTGCTGTGCTACCTCTCTGAGGAACAAAAGGAAGCAGTATATCTCCATACTCCAAAAATAGCAGAGACTTAAAGCCTGACAACACTGTTGAAAAGTCAACTAAGATCCCTAACATATTCTTGAGGTTCTGTTAAACCGCAACACGTCTATGTTTGTCCAATACAGATAAGACGAAAGAAAAGCTCTTCTACCCATTTAATCAACTGTGCCGTATAATCCCGTCGGCCGTTTTTTTGCCTTTTTTTTATTTTATTCTGAGAACGACATGGTGAAAATGATGACCTGTGCTTCTACAAAGTTCTCTAAACTCTGATTGTTTAACACAGCAATAAAACCCACTTTCACAGTTGATATCTCAGTCGAGCACAAAGACTTTTTTTTAATTGGTCTGAAACCTTAAGCAAAGGATGTACAGTACAAATTACTACAAACCTCTAAAATATATAATTGCAGTTGCTGACAGCACACACTGAGGACTCAGTGACGGCCTGCAATTGTAGCCTTGTTTCTTTTAATAAACCGTCCTTAAATATAAATTATATGGCAAATGTACAGAACATTACTTTCTCAGTCTTTTCAATCCAGTGTTGTGTAAAAGACCGGGCAGTCCTGATGTCAGTCACTCGTAATAAAGCGTCTTTCAAATCTGCACACATTATCATGAATGGGAGTGGTCTGAATCTGGTATTCCACTGTCTCTGTAGCTCCTGTTGTTGATACTGTTTTCACTGTGTGGACTCTTGTAAAGGTTTAAACCGTTAGGAGGGAAAATCGTGTGTATCACAAACTCTTCCTTGGTCACTGGCAGGTGATTTATGGGTATCATTTGAAAAGAACTCTCTCTAATCTCCAAGATGGAGTTGTCCTTCTTTGTACCGGCCTCCGCGTAGTCGTCCTTCCTCCTGCGCCCTTTATTGTATGTGCAATTCCTGGAAAACAAAGAACTATTCCTGTGGATGTACCAACACACCAACGCCAGCAGTATGATGGCCGAAAGCGCCACGGCTCCTCCTATAATAGCAGCTAATGGCAGGCTAGAATTTTTGTAAGGCTCCTTCTCCTGCTCCCTGTTTAAGGTCGTAGTGGGGTTGTATGCTTTCACGGAGCCTGTTTCTGTCTCTATGCAAACAGGCGTCTCATCCGACAGGTAAATATTACTGGTCTCCATAGGAACCATGCATATCCTATAGGAGGAATCGGGCTCCAGAGCTGTGAGCAAGTACTCCGTCCTGTCCCCTTGTACAATGGTCTCAGTGATAGACCCAAATGCGGGGCTGTGGCCCAGCTTTAACCAGCTGAGCCGCAGGGCAGTCATTGGCTGAGATACCCTCCAGGATATGTGTACCGTGTCTGGAGTGCTGGATTTAACGCTTATTGTTATAATCTTATGACTCGGCGGCGTAGTACTTCGATAGTTCTTTCCAAAGTCGGGCCCCTTAATCACAGGTCTTTTAGTCACGTAAACTGGCCACTGGGGTCGCGACGGTGGCAGTGTGATGGAAATTGTGCTGGTCTCGTATGTCGGAGAGACCTCCGTTTCAGAGCAATCAAAGACCTCCGTGGCTAGATCCTTAATAGCCATTCCTTTGACCTTATCAGGACCTTGGCACATAAAGCCACGCACGTTGACCTTAGAGGGCAACGAGCGCAGCCAATCTCGCACCCACTTCATTCTGCAGTTGCAGTACCACGGGTTGTTGCGCAGCAGCAGATGGGTAAGGTTATCTAGGTCATCAAAAACCCCCATGGGCAGGCTGCTCAATTTGTTGCCAGACAGATCCAGGCGGTACAGCTGGCGCAGGAAAGCAAAGGATCCTACTGGTACCCTGTCTATGTGGTTGTCCTGCAGCTGTAATTTCTCAAGGCTTGAGCCTGGCAGGTTGGCAGGTGGCGATGTGAGGGAGTTACGTACCAGTGAAAGCTCGGTCAGGTTGACCAAATTAACAAAGGCCATTTCCCCGATACCCCTGTTGTTCAAGAGATTGCCGTCCAGCACCAGACGTTTCAGATTGATCAGATCTTGCAAGGACACCTCGGAAATGGAGGAGATGCGGTTGTCATCAAAGCGGAGCTCCTCGATGGTCATGGGAAGACCTGGGGGAATAGTGCTCAGGTGATTGCGCGAAAGGAAGAGTAACCTCAAATGATTGCTGTCTCGGAACGCTCCCTCCTCTATACTGACGGCAGACACAGAGTTGTCGTCCAGATGTAATTCCTCGATGAAGGGAATCTGTGCCAGTGAGGCATGGGTGATAGTCCGGATGTTGTTTTCCTGAAGGTGGAGCTCCTTCACGTTGATAGGAAGGTTGGTTGGAAACTCGTCCAAGTTGTTGCAATAAAGGTAGATTTTCTCCACGTTGTTGAGTCTCCGTAGATCAGCAGGGATGCCCGCGCTCTTAATCCGGTTGTTCTGTAGGAAGAGGACGGTAGCATCCTGTGGGATTCCTGAAGGAATAGAAGTCAGCTCTCGGTCATTGCAGTAGATGAAAGTCCCATCACACCGGCACTGTGATGGGCAGGAGGCTGAGGTCACCAGAGGATTGGCCAGGCCCAGGAGAACCCCAGCTCTGATGAAGAAGACGAAGAAGGACTTGTACTGGCACGCCATTATTAGTGTTCTCGGTTTGTTTGTCCTCCTTGAAGGAAAAGTGGTGGAAAAGAATTAGAAGGCATTCTGAAATAATGACACAAACCCTCCCGTAAATAAGTGCCGTTCGTACACATTCTGCCTTGAGCACATTTCTGGTATTAAAAGAAATTATTAAAACAGATACTGTAAATATACCACTATTAAAAACAATGCCAAGAAAAATAAAGCTTTTTTTTTTTTTTGTAGAAAAAGATGATGGCAAAATGGAGTCCGTGTCTGAATATCAAAACTAGACTAAAGTGGAAGGATATTCCAACTCGGACACGGAACCAGATAAGAGATCTTTCAATCAGCTTTCTTTTCCTAAATGAAATGCCTGTGTCACTGGTTTTATCTTTTAACTGAGTGTAATGCAGACAAAGTCCTAAAAATGTCTGCAGCAGGCCAATGCATTTCAAAGCTGCCTTTCATACTAGCAGACTGTGCCGGATGAATGAACTTGGGTCTTGCTTATTAGCTTTCGGGGGAAAAAAACTAAGACAGCTTCTCTTCAAGGATTTGTCAGGTCAGACTTAGTATATAACAACTGTAGAGAAATGTCTCAAATAAAACAAGGTCCATAAAAACGAAGCTGTTCATAACATGCATAACCATTATTATAGTTATTGTTCTAAAGACCAGGATGAGCCGAGGGTGACATTTTTGTGTTAATCTTAGAGTTATAGTAGAATTGTTTCAATATAATATAACAAAAATAGGGGGGAAATGTGTATTTCTGTACATGATTAAGGTCGAACACCTCATATGGTCACATTAAAAACAAAAAGTGATTCAGGATTTGTAGTTAAAAGATAAAATAGAAATTGTGTTAATTTAGTAGATAAATACAGACAAACTGTATCATTAGTAAGAACAAGATAACAAGGCACTGAAAGAAATAATGCACAAATTAATTGAAATGCTTCAATTAATGTAGTACTACTTGATCACCCACTATGCTTTTAGTTTTTATTTAGTTTTTTGTCTGACATTTGTGTGTCCCATAATCCCCCTTCCTACATGTCTTATAAGAACCAAGAATGGTCACTCGAGCAGAACATGGCACAGCTGAGCTGTAATGCTCATACCTGATTTACACGAGCCAGTTAATCCTTTTCTTTCACCCAAAAAATCCAGTGATGCTCTAAGCTCCACCTTTCTTTTCTGCACTGTCTGAAGAGTCTTCTTTGGTTATATCCCGGTCCAGCTGATCCTTGTATGTTCTGCCGACCTCCTGCCTTGTACGACAGCGTCTAGAGTTCATGCCATCAAAGGCTCTGTGGTAGATAAACCTCTGAAGAATCTCCTCTGCTTCGTGACAGATCTCTAGTGCATTAATGCAGGCGTGGAATTCAGATAATTAAAAAAAAAAAAAAAAGAAAAAAGTCCAGTGCGTGAAGAATCCTTTTACTTCACTGCGCGGTGGTTTGGACCCCTAATTAGACCCTTTTGTAAGTCTGGGAGACTCCTTTGTAGGGTTCCGGTATGTCCTTTAGCAGAATGGACATGACATCAAGAGGCCAGAGCCCACTTAGCCTGCAGGTAAGGGCAGGCTGAAATCCGAGGAGGCTCTTGTTCTCGGTTAGAGTTAGCCCCAAATCGTTTCCCTGCTCTCGTGGCAGGAGCATGAAGGACGTATCCAGCCTGGTGGCTCTACGGCGGAAGAGGTTCGCTCACTTTCTCCTGTGCCTTGAAAGCATCTTGAAAGCGCTCCTTTTTGCTCTCCTCGGGAGCGTCACCTCACGCAGTCAGGCAGCGGTTCATGCTGATTGTAACCTCAGGGAAGATCCTGTGAGTCAGAGGGAAAGGAAAACACAAGTGTTGGAAATCAAGCACTCAATCCTTGTCTGGAGACAATCAAAATCCTTACTCAGCCTGGAAAGTGGTATTCCTAGAATATATATTTATTTTGTTTACAAGAATGATGAGATCCTCTGCCACGAGTTTTGAAAGAAGTATTATTAGGTTTCTGTTTTTCTCTTTGATGACACACATTGCTTGGGGAAACGAAATGAAATGGGACTTGAGTGTTTGTTTAAAAAAGAAAAAAAGAAAGAATGAAAGGAAAACCAAAGAAGTATTCTCTTCCACACCTACCACCCTATGCCACCGTGATTGTTTTCTCTGACCTGCCTGCCTGTGACCTCGCCAGCCCCTCCCCTCGGTCTTCTCTATGGAGACCGGGGAAAAGAATGTCTTTGCATTAGAAAAGCTACGGTGCTCAGGGGCCCTGCTGCGGTAACAGCGAGTCGCTTCTTCTCTAGTTCGCCTTTAGTTTTTCGTCTTCGTCTTGTCAAACGACCGGTACTGGGTTAATTTTCTTTCATTTGAGACAATAACCATTGTTAAAAGCGCTATATAAATAAAATTGAATAGAATTAAAACCTGCATATTTCACTAACCACAACTCCTTTAAATATCGTGCAACTTTCAGAAAGCACAACCGTTTTGAGATTCACCAGCAGGAAGAAAAGCTCTCAGGCTGCTTTAAAATGCATACGGTAGATTATTCAAAGCTCATCTCACGAGTGCTTATGAATATCCAAGCGAGAATCTGGTCCATGTCACCTCCAGTGCCCCTCATATACCTGCTGCATCTTCATGATTTGGGCCTAAAAATAAGCCTTTTTTTTTTTTCCTTGCCAAGTCAAACGATACGCTGCATCTCAGCACACAAAAGCGTGTGTCCTCTGCACGAAACCTTCCTCACACTGCAGCTCGTGTTGTAGTGGCAAAGTAAAGCTACAAGCATCTCTGGCTCTTAAACGTTGTAAGCAATGACATGGAGGAGATTAGAGAATTGAGAGCCTTGTAACTCAATTTGCAGGTCCAAACAGCGCCGTCTAATAACATGCTGTCCTTCTGTCATGCTGAATCACAGCCACAAACCTGACGTCTTAGAGAACGAAGGTGATGTCATTTATTTTTTGTGTGTGTGAAACATTTTTAAATAGACAATGCAAAGCTAAGATTCAAGCATGGGTGTGACACCTTTTTTTTTTTTTCTTTCTTTTTTTTTTCTTTGTGCAATCCTCAGGGGGAAAAAAGGAGGTATTACGAGATGTCATCATCCCATCAATGGGAAAGAAATACATGTTTTGTTCAGTTCTTCTACTTGTTTCCTCCCTAGAATTATGAATGAAATGCTTACAGGTCAGACAGCCTTATTTCTTGGTTGTAGTATTCTGTATGAAGAATGTCATGCAGTCACAGCACCACCAAGCTCATATTATTATGAGTATTATTATTATTATTGTTGTTAGAATTATTGAATCAGAGAAACTGAACCAGGGAATTTGCTGCTCTGTTTAACACACTAGGCAGCACCTATTGACTTGATGGAGTGAGCTAATCATTTCTGAGCTTTAGCTTGTCTAGCTGATTGCATTTTCTCTCGATTCTCAGTGCTCATTGGATTTCTCAGAGCTGCATTGTCCTGTGCTAAACAGGCACAAGGATTTGGGAACCTGATCTCAAACACCTTTGCTAAGCTCCTCTGGTCGTGTGTTATCAGTTTTTTTTTTTTCTCATGTGGTTAAGTTTTTAAAGTTTTAACTTTCCTCAAAACATGCAATCTTCTAACAGTTCTTTAGATGACAGTCTAATTGACTGATTGGCGTTTCTCCTTCTGATACACTGCCTCTGCTGTGACATCTGCTCATAATTATAATATCTTCATAATAACATGATTATGTAGCCAGTCAGTTTTGCATTACAGCTGATTATTTATTTTGATGCGATAGTACGCAGAATTAAACTTTTGTAGTACAAAGCTAGTCATTTGTGTACACTTATTCATATCTGCTTAGTTCTTCAAGCTGTGAAAAGTAACCTGGACGTCCATTTCATGTGTACCTCAGCTCGTCCCAGACTGGGAAGGTAGGTACGCCATGTTGAAAACGATATTTAATACTTAAGAGTGTTATTGTGCTCGTTTCTAATGTGTGGTGTAAATGCTAATTTAAACAGACACCAAAGCTAATTTGAAAGGTTTGTCGCCGGTCGAGGAGCCTGGGCGACACGGGGGGTAGGCGTGGGGGTCTCTTTTCTTTTGAAGAGCCTGAAAAGGGTAAACGGTGCATGGTGTAGCAGCTGCTCTGCTTTTCCCCCACTTGGGGGTGGTAGGAGCTTCGGTATCAGGCCTGCGCGGCTCACCGTGGCTCACACACTCGCGTACATGCAAAGATGGTGCTTTAATTACCACATGTGCACCCCCTGCCAGGGTACAGAGGGTTTCTGCCTCTGGACAATAGGAGAAAGAATCTTGGGTAATTTACAACCCTGTACAGTCTATGCTTTTTCTCTGACGAGAACTAATTGCTTCCTGTACTTACTTACTTGCAGACTAAAATGCATTTCGCCCAACCATCCATCTATCTATCTATCTATCTATCTATCTATCTATCTATCTATCTATCTATCTATCTATCTAAAATCAGATTTGAATTAGAATTCTATTCCTGAAATGCATATTTGAACCATATGAGGAACAAAAATAAAGCGATTCTGGAAATAAAGTGATTCTGAAGGGCATTCTCTACAAGGCCTTACGGCTGGGTCAGAGGTCAGCCGTGAACATGAGTGCTGTGAATCCTTTCGGACGACTTTTTTTTTTTTTTTTTTTTTTGTCTGCCACACAAAAAAACGGTCTCGGGAGGCCCCGAACACACGACTATTTGTTGCAGTGCATTTTACAACAAAAGAGCAGAGTAAACTCGCAGGCTCTGGGCATGCCTTAAGATTTCTTGTTTTGGGACGTTTCAGTGATTTGCATGAATATAAGAAGAGACTGATTGATTAACTGATTTTGGAGAAATGAAAGATTATGGGCCTGTTTATTTTATTTATTTATTTTTAACCTTTATGCTGGATATAGAAATCTGAAAAGCTGTAAATATTTTGAGTCTTGTTATGCTGTGTCGAATTAGTCTGGTAGCGAAGCATGAAGCTGGTCTGAGCTGAGCGGAGATGAGATGAGCTTTGGCTTGTCCTATAGCCCTGACTATTGCTTTGACATCAGCTGTGTGAAATCCCAGGTTAGGCCGCTTAAAGCCGAGGACAGGAGAGGAGAGACGACACATTTTGTAAAGCGCACTCATGGATTACGAATCACACACACACACCTCTTTACATGACAGCCTTATTTTGGGTTCTCAAATTCTAAACCATGCTTGATTATTAGTGAATGCATGATTACATTTCAGTCACTGGCTTGCTCAGGTCAGGGCGGAGGTGGATTTTCTGGGTGACTCCTATAGCGCGGGGTTTGTGGGGGAAACGATGCGATCGGATCGGATCTGAGCCGCGGAGCCCCGGCGCGCGTCACCGCTCCTTTCTTTCTCTCTCTCTCTCTCACACACACACACACACAACCTTGGACTTGGATCTGGACTGGTTGATCCTATTTGGCAGGCTGTTTAACAGTTAATGCATGCTACGATAGACTACTCTTACACACACACACACACACACACACACACACGTATATATTGGTGTGATTCTGGGCGAGAAACGCGAACGCGCGTTTAGAGATGGAGACTCTGCGTAAAACCGCGCGTGCGAACTAGAACAGAAGACCCTGCGCGCGCAGAGTTTGTGTGGTATTTCGGTTGATTTTGTGTAGATCAGAGCTGCCGCTCGCGCAGAGGAAGGAAAAATGGAAGAAGAAAAAAAAAAGAAAGAAAGAAAGAAGAAAAAAAAATCCGACAAATCCATGGCGCGTGAGGTATTTCAGCGGAAAGGGAGAGAAATACAAGTTGGACGAGTGGAAAAACGCGTCCTGCATAGGCTGTGCTTCAACTATATTTTAACGCGTTTTTTTTTCTCTCGCTTTCTTCTCGCTTCGTCGTGCATCCCAAAGGCTCTTGTAGAGATCGAAGCGCAAAATGCGTGCTGCGCTCCGAGAGCCAGCCATCTGAAATGCGCATTTGCTCTCTGTCTCTCTCTCTCTGTCTCTCTGCCACCGAGCAAATATTATCAAAAGAATAAACAGTTCTGTGATAAACAGATGGGTTGTTAAGGGGCTGTGATGGTCAGTGTGTCTCTGCATGTGCATGGTTTAAATATTGTCACCTAATGGGGTAAAAAATAAATAATAAATAAATAAAAACCCCTGACAGAATAATATAAGATGCAAGAAGAATCCAAACCCATGGAAGAAACACTTACCTGCAAATCATTAATGCAACGTTAAAAAAAAAGAATAAAAAATACTGTGCAATAAAAACTTAAAGAAATATCCTCCTCCAACCAAAAAAAAAAAAAAAAAAGAAGAAGTCAGTCCACAGTGTGTGTGTAAAGAATATATATCCAAGGTTTTCCACAGAAAAAAAATCCAAAGAAGCCCAGGATTCGCAGAAGACAGAGCTGTGTCGGTGTGTTATTGTGTCCGCACATGGATTTGCACGACACACACATGCACACACACACACACAAACACACTCCTTGGCAAACAGTGGGAAAGAGATAGAGGGAGAGAGATAGAGGGAGAGAGGTTGAGAGGATTCAGCAGGTCTGCTCAGCTGCCTGGAGCTCACTATAAGTGTGAAGTTACATCTGCCTCTAGCTCTGCCTCAGCCCTGCTGCTGATGTCATCCAGAGGAGGAGCTTCACACTTTCTCTTACCTCCTCCCCTTTGTCACTCTCTCTCTCTCTCTCTCTCTCTCTCTCTCTCTCTCTCTCTCACTCCTACAGCTTAGCTAAGATTCACACCAGCGAATGAGGTGCTTTCTAGGCACTAGGGGGAGTTAGAGAAAAGGGAGATGATCTGGACAGGGGGAATAAAGTAAAAAAAATAAAAAATACAGGGCCCTTAAGAGCCCTATCTGGAGTGGACACTTCTTGCGGCGGAGGAATAAGAGCTACAAGGAGCAGCGCGCGAGGGAGACAGATGCAGAGCTTGGAAGGATTAAAGCCGAGATTTGTTTGTGTTTACGTGTGAGAGAGAGAGAGAGACGTATAAATTTATCTGTGTCTCCAAGCACACCATGTTTGTCTGTGTGTGTGAGGCGGATGTTACGGTCAGCTTAACCGTGCTCATGAGGTATTAAATTGAAAGTCCAGATGGAAAGTTTGTATATTTTCTGACCACACACACACACACTCTGAGTATTTTTTATTATTATTTTTAAACACCACCTGATGACTGGGACAAGCAAGCAATTAAGAGCTGTTAATTAGTGTCAATAAGAGTTAAGCTCCCAAAAAGAAAGTTTATTCATTAAACTGCAACCAGTATCACATGGTCAGCTCATTACTGTCCTGTTGGAATCCAGACACTTTTAAACAAATTATTATTATTATTTTTTTGCGTGTGTATATACAGTACTGTGCAAGAAATCTTAGGCGCCATATTATCTGTAGTACAAATTAGTTTATTATGTCTACATTATTATGTATTCTCCAGCATGCTCAGTAAAACCTAACAGCTGGTCTTGGGAACATCCAAACAAAAGCCATATGCAATGATGTTGTTGAAAACGTTTCTACATTAAAAGAAACTTGTATAAAAAGCACTAAGTAATACAATGAACAATAAACGGTCAATATTTGGTGTGGAAACTCTTTGCTTGAACATAAGCGGTAGTGTTCGATACAGATGTGTGCAGAATTCTAAGTAAAACAGCTGTTAGGTTTTACTGAGCTAATAGGTAGGTAGGCATTTACTGTAATATGTCGCTTTCTTTACAGGCATGCAAATATTCTTTTGTAATGTTATTTATTCATAAATTTTAGTGTATCTTTGTAGGGAATAGTCTTGTACATAATACTGCGGACATAATAATAAACTTGTATAACAAAATTTGTACTACAGATAATATGGTGCCTAAGACTTTTGCACAGTACTGTGTGTATATATATATCCTTGCACTAATAGGAAACCCGGTCTGCTTTACCCATCATGGCAAGTCTTGATGTGTTAACTATGTTCATTTTTAAAACCAGCCACGTGGGAGTAACGTTTCCTGACGACGTCCGCTCAATTGTAGACCACTTTGAATCTCGTCCAAGACATTTTGTCCTTTTTCTCCATGCTTTGTTTGCTATAATGACAGTCGATTTAATCCCTGAAACACACTGGGGACTAAGTGGCCCACTTCTTCTTCTCCTTCTTCTTCAGGTCTGACGGTATTCTTTGCCCTCAAGTGTCTTTGCCCTTTAGTTCAGCCAGAGACAATATGTCCGATGACCTTAGTAAGAAGCAAACACACCTCACCACAAGAAGAAAAATTTCAGATCTAGCCCTAGGACATGTTCTCGCTTTCCCACCGTTTTTTTTTCTTTTTTTCCTTTTTAAATCTGTGTTTTAGCTCTAGGGTCGGAGGTGAAGAATAAGGGATCATTTAGCGGTGGCTAGGGTGTCAGCACTAGACATCGCGGGTAATTCCCATTTCTTAGGTTGTGCCACGACTCGAGCCCTCGCTTTGCACCCCATCTGCGGCTTTCTCTGTCTGTCATCGGCCCCTGATTGACTCTCGATCTTACAAAGAGCCCTGGAGGAGAGACCAACCTGGGTCCAGTTACCTCTGCCTCATTGGCAGGGAGGTGGGGTGGGGGGGCGAGGATGGGGGTGGCGGAATGGGATTGAGGGAAGAGAAGACATGCGCAGCTTTGTCTTTCCCGAGGATGCAATTTACTTTATCTGTCCCATCTCGTTGTGTTTTGACAACAGTCGTGGCTTTGAGGGAAACAGCCTGCCTCTCTGTTTCCTCTCCTTTCCCTGTCTTCGCTTGCGTGTTAAAGCCGAGCTAACGTCATTAAAGCACTTGATTCGGTTAAGTGTACGAGGGCTTTAAGAACTTTTAAGACGAGGGAGATGCCTGAGGATCGAACGGCCGTCTACGACGCGCCTACATTCTTCAGGGATCAGCTGCGAACTGTTTTTTTTTTTTTTTTTTCCAAAATAGTTTCCTTATTCTTATATGATAAAGCTCATCACAGGAACTTTGTTAGAACGAAACATTCTGATATATGATACAGCAGCAGGAGCGTTATTGCATCTAATGGTTTGGTTTTACTGAATCAAATGTTCACTGCACTAAAATGAACTAGTAGAAAAACTACTTAGAAAAATTGAATCAGGAGTCTTTGAGTCATTAAAAGTAATGAATCAAATGATCAAGTTTTTTTTTTTTTTTTTGCTGAAATCTCTCAACACTGCAGACAGGAAGCATTAGAAGACTGGGGAATGATGATGATGATGATGAGGATTTTGTGTTTCGGCTTGCAGGCGATATTTCAGCTCGATAAGTGAGACAGGATCTAAATGTGTGTTCGTGAGTGTGTGTGTGTGTGTGTGTGTGTGAAGGTGTCTGCACTGAGCACCATATTGAGCATGTTCCTGTTAACACATTGTTACAGTATGGCTGATGTGATAGCGCTATTGTTTTCAGCAGGTTTTGACGTCCCCTTTGTTTCTCTCCTCCTTTTAATGCACATGCCATATGATGAGGTTTTAACCCATTTTCTCCCTTGAGACAAGACGACAGTGACGAGGAAAACCCCCCTGCAACCGCAAACTTTCCAAATCTTATAAAAGAAAGTGACTTCCTGCTGTCTCAGGCCCTGGAAACCATAAGCCAGGTTCCCTGTCAGTTCTCTCGGCCTTGTGTATTTGTGCTGATTCCTCTCTGCTGTTTCCTTTTGTCCCGGCTGCTTGTTTTTTTAAGTCTTCCCTTGTCTTTAGCAGGGTTAAAGGAGACTATTGAGGGGGGGGGGGGGGAAGGGGGGAGTGGTGGAAGGAGCTGACTTGTCAACTGCGAGGAGACCTCTGGACCTCCTGTAGTTTAATGAGCTCTGAAAACAATGGCCTCTGATCAGATTAAGGTTAAAAAAAAATCCCCCCTCCCCTTCCCCTTTCTTAGCTCTGTCTTTTAGCCTTATCAGCACAGAGAGAGAGAGAGATAAAAAAAAAAGAAAAGATGCCATCGGTATACAAAGGCTTCCTCAGTACTGCTATTCCACTTCTGCGTGGCTCACTGGAGCACCTCGCTCTCCACCCTGTAATTGGTTTACTGTTTCAGTCCTAAATCTGTAATTAGCTCAGTCACCGTATCCTCACAAACCTTAAGGTATTGCCGCCTTATTCGCCTTGAGGAATGGCATCTATTTTGCCTCATCATTTGAATTTTAAAAGAGCAAAGGCCTGTGGTTTAAAGGGTTTCTGCTTCTTTAAACAGCTCACAAACCATGGATGCCCCGAGTCCCTCGAGAAGATAGAAACTATTTTCTTATCTGCGGTGGCTGTCCCTTTTTTTTTTTTTTTTTTTTAAGTTCTTGTAAAAAAGGAGGGTCGCTCGTGCTTTTGACGTGCCGAAGACGCGACAATTAATGCTATTGGATGCTTGCAGTTATAAGCGCACACATGGGAATGATGGATCAGGTCGATAAAGGAGTGTTGTTTGTCCACAAGGATCTGATTAGTCCAGCTCGTCTGGCTTTGTTCCACTAAGTGGGGGTCATCTGCCAAATTTGTGATACAAAGCGACCGGTGGAAGCATTTCAAAGGTGATTTTAAGTTCGTCTATCTGTTCGTCCAGGAGGAAGGAAACGACTGGGAAAATGCTAATGAGCGCGGCGTCGTAACGAACTCTATCGTCTTCTATCTTAAATAAACTTCTTTTCCGTCTCGTACTGTTCTTAACTTCAGTAATTAAATGGAAATAAAGTGAAACTGTTATTCACAGCTGTTTATAACAGCTTTCATCATTAAGGCTACGCATACAAACGCGCGCGCACACACACACACACACACACACACACACACACACACACACACAAATGCTTAAACCCACAGTATTTTACATGAACACATCAACACATCTGCCTTAAATCAGCATGGTGGAAATGTGCACGCTGGAAACCATGTGGTCATTTAACAAACCTGAACGTGTTTGTAAGTTATCGTTTATTATAACCTTATATATGCAGTCCTTCTTTTTAGTTTTAAAAAAGACCAAGGTAAAAAGCTAAAAGTTTCAAAAAGTAAAAAAAAAAAAAACAGCAGATGTACATGCATTTCTAGCATGTATAACTGAATTGCTAGATACAAGGCGAAAAAATTTTCAAATCAAAAGCTAAATACAAGTTAAGGCCTGGCCCGCAGTCCAATCCTCATTCGCCGCAGATATTCGCAGAAGAGGAAAAAGGCTGATTATCGGCTCGCCTCCATCATCAGCTTTACTCATCGGAGCGGGCAACTCGGCACTTTGAAAACACAAAGGGGTGAAATCTGAAGCCGTCTCTCAGGATCCGATGTGTTTTTCCTAACGCCTCAGAAGCGTCTAAGTGCTGTGAAGGTGCCCAGGTCTGACACCATGCCCAGAAATCCTTCCGACACAGAGTATCAGATGTTGCTCATGTCTTTGTCGAGGCTTCTTCCCAAAGCAAAAACGGCAAGATGGGGGGAGAAGAGAGAAGTTCCATCAACGCTAAGACGTGTTTATAGTCCTCTTCCTTCATTAGCAACTGTCAGTTGGGCTGAGAGCTTGGAATTTTTTTTTGCCACCCCTTAGAAGAGAGGAGGATTGATGGTTCCTCTTAAGCTCAGGGTGAAGAGAAGTTCTAGCTGTCACCTCTGATTGCGTAACGTCAGCAAGAGGGCTTTTTTTTTTTTTTTTTTTTGACCCGCATCAATTTCATCCTTATAACCGGCGCTCACGTCTTTGACGTACGTTAGGCATGATGTCGGTGTTGTGGTGAATCATTATCGAAAGTGCATCCGGACTGTGCGTCTTTCATATTGTCAGCGTGATTTGAAACAGGTTCCTGAAAGCCAGCTTTATGAAGATGCACGACTTGCAAATGTGAAACCGTTTTTTTCTTCTAGTCCTCATGAGCTGATTATGTTATCACTGCAGGATGAGATTCAGTCCTCTGCCATTAGCATGGTCTGCCGCTGAGAAACGCAGGCTAGCGCTAACTCCATGCTCAAAGAGAAGGTCATGCTAATAATGTGAAGAAGCCGCATTTGACTGCATGTATATAGTGGGAATTACAAGCGTGCTGAGATAAAAGTCGTCTTAATGGTTTTTAGAAACCTTGCCTTTGTGCGAGTGTGTGTATGTAAGTAAGTAAAGTAAAAAAAAAGTAAATGTGAACGTGTGTGTGTGTGTGTGTGTGTGTGTGTGTGTGTGTGGCTTGCTAGCTCTCCTGGAGGCATCGTTCGTTTTCTGTCATCCTGTTGTTTTTTGCTGAGCTCCTCGCAGTATTTTACATGTCTTTGCCTTGGTAGGAAGAAAGGCCCATTACCATCTGAGGCGCAGCACTGCCTTCCAAACCCCACCCGTCACTAAGCGATGGATGGATGATGCGGATACATGCGGTGCTCTTTTAAAGACGAGAGAAGGACGGTGGTTCTGGTGTTGAGAAGGAGAATAGAGGAGGAGTGAGGCACCATGTTTTTGCCATTGATTTATTCATCTCCGAGGCTCTACTCGTTTCCTCTGTACTGCTGACTCAGTGCCTGTACTCCTCCCTGCGACATTAACCTGGAGTTTGCATGAGAAAAGCTAGAGCGTGGGTCTCCTTCTGCTTCCAAACTGGACGGACAAACAAAAGCAGTGACATCCTGAGAACTGTATAGTAGAGACAGGCAACTGAATATGAATACAGATCATATGGATGCAAATACAGCTATGAATAGGAGTAGTAGTTTTAACTTATGTAGCGAGTGGTTAGATAAGGATGAGTAATGATGATTTGTAACAGCCTGGTCAGGGTCGTGTTGATTAAAATAAGCCTATAATAATTCATGAAGGAAGTGAAAGGAAAATAATACTGCATGTAGAATTAAATTTACTGTACAATAACTGCACTAGTGGGAATCTTCTGTAGTTGAGACAGTTATATATTCAAGTACAATATATCGACCAAAGTGTTTGGCCAAACCTGTTAATTCTTTAAATCAGGCGTTTCAATCAGGCCCTTTATCCCCGATCTTAATGCTTCAGCACACCAACACATCTTGGACAATGCGATGCTTCCAATTTTGTGGTAACAGTTTGGGGAAGGCCCGTTCCTATTCCAACACGACTGTCTCCCAGTGCACAAAGCAAGAACTACTTTATAAAGACATGGGTTGATGAGTTCGGTGTGGAAGAACTTGACTGACCTGCACAGAGCCCTGACCTCAACCCCATCGAGCGCCTTTGGGATGAACTGGAACGGAGATTGCGAGCCTGACCTTCTCGTCCAACATCAGTGCCTGACCTCATAAATGCTCTACAAAATTAATGGGCACAAATTTCCATAGAAACACTCCATGACGAGTGGGAAGGCTGCAAAATAGCGGCAAAAGGGAAATTGACTCCATACCGCAAATGAGAAGTATTTGGATACAATGTCAATTGCAGGGTTGGCCAAATACTTTTGTCCACATAGTGTATATGAGCGGTAAGGTTTAAGCCACGCCCATTTTGGATTCAAATGCCAATTCAGATAAAAATATTTGAACCATTATGATATAAAGACATGGGTATTTTTATTTACATTTTTTTTCTTGGGGAAAACAATTTGAAATTGTCCTTGTTTGAGAGACAATTAAAACATAAAAAAAAATTGCTTAATATATATATAAAATAAAATAACTAAATAAACCTTTATTTACTCCACCTGATAACGGCGGAATAAAATGACGACAAGTATTTAACAAAGCAAAAATTTAACAAAGACTGAATAACTATTTTTTTAAAAATATGTTAGTTATTTAAGTTAGGATTAACAAAAAGTTAATTGCTTTTCTATTTCTGTTTAATATTTGTGCATTTATTGACAAAGGCGAGTAGTGACAAAAAAGGGGTGTGTCACTTTTTGACATTCACATGGATCTTCAGTGTTTGTACACAAACGAAATGTGAAGGTAAAAAACTTCCGGTTTGTTTTCATTTTTGTCCTGACCCGTGATTATTCGATCCAAGCTAGCGTACCCCTATTGTGATCTCATATAAGAAGGAGCCCCACCCCCAGCTGGATGCTCAACTCTAAGTTAAGTAGAAGTAGCAGGAATGACTTTTTACTGTAATGCTCTAGAGTTTAATAAAAGAACAGTTATGGTAAAATTCACTTCTCACGACTGTCCCGTACTGGTCATGTAGTTCATATAGTTCTGCTCCTTCCTAGTCTTACTTTAAAACTGAGTTTATAGTGTGCAGGATTTCTTTCGTTTTACAGTAAAAACCTGACAAGGTCACACTTGATTTCCTTCTCCTGTGTTTGTGAATGGTGACAGTGAGTAGCGGTGTGGACTAGCAAGTGTGTGCGAGCTAGTTCAAGGCTAGCAGGTGACAAACCGGCCCTCTGCGCGACTGAGCCCGGGATGCCTTCGCAGACGCTGGTAATTTAAAATGGAAATGTCTCTCACCTTGGCACGTACAGTGGGCCAACTGTATTCAAACGCATGGCTTGAATGACAGATGGCTGACACTCTCCGCGTTTGTGCGAGTGTGTGGCTAGTGTGAGCTCTCTGCATTCACTTTTTGAAGAATTTCAGCAAATCTGTCACACAGCGTCACCCTGGTATTATGAAGTTGTAGGCTGATTTGTCTTCTAGCCATGACCCTCGTGCTACACAGAAGAACAGAATGGTCCATAGGGGAAATGTTACCTAGTTGGGTATTAGGTTTTATTAACTGAGAAAATTTACTGTTTGGAGCGTGAAGTACGATTTCTAAAAAATATTAACGCCATGATGCTGATGCGAGTTGATGTGCGATGGACATTATTTTCAACATAACATAAGTGATAAGTGTATCTCAAGCTTCTTCAATTTCCCAAGCGTATTCTAAATATCGAGTCTGTACAGCTGAAAGGAGATGAATCTTCTAGAGGAGGCTTACAGGATTAATACACCGCTAGAGGAAGACTGTCCTAACAAACCACCAGTGACTAAAAGATGGACCCGAACGAGGCAGAGGTCTGGGCAAGCCTCAACTCGACAAAGACGTTGGTTGAAGCTCTGAGGTCTTAAGTCTGTGGCAAAACATCCAAGAGGCAGTAAACTCTTCTCTGCTTGTGTTTGCATGTTTCGTATCCTCTTGTCCTCTCTGTTCTTAAAAAAAAAATAGCCTATTATATTTTTATTAGTTGTTTTCTCTCACATAACTTTTGCCCTCTGCGCGGACAAATGCATAATTCCAATTCTCTCAGGGTTTTAAAAGCAAATAGCTCGGTTAATGGGTATTCTCTCAGTGTGCCCTCATGTGATTTTTTGATCCTGCAGTGATTGGCTGGGCGAGGATATGTTAACTCACTATGTTCTTTTCAGTACTTAGAAACGGTTACCCTCTTGAGCCCTGACATTTCTTTACGTGCCAGTGTTTCAAACTGTGCTCTTGAACAACCCATTAAATATATGATGGGGTAGTATGATCATCACAAGCGTTTTTGGCAATGACTGTGTCTTCCTCTTAAAACCCTGTTGTTATTCCACTGTTTGAAAGCTTGTTTTCCTGTTCGACTGATTAAAATTCAGTGCACATAAGTATGCACACACACTCACACTGACCCATAAATTTGTAGCTTGTAAGATTGTTTTTTGAGACCAACTAACTGTAAAATGTACATTAAATGATTGGTGGTAGATGGACCAAGGAGAATCAGGATAAACCAGGGGATGATGGGATCGAATCATCCCAGTTCACCACAATTCTTTACATAAAG
>JAAGKR010000241.1:34071-196104 GCA_011419295.1 Clarias macrocephalus | reverse complement strand
GTATTCTCTCAGTGTGCCCTCATGTGATTTTTTGATCCTGCAGTGATTGGCTGGGCGAGGATATGTTAACTCACTATGTTCTTTTCAGTACTTAGAAACGGTTACCCTCTTGAGCCCTGACATTTCTTTACGTGCCAGTGTTTCAAACTGTGCTCTTGAACAACCCATTAAATATATGATGGGGTAGTATGATCATCACAAGCGTTTTTGGCAATGACTGTGTCTTCCTCTTAAAACCCTGTTGTTATTCCACTGTTTGAAAGCTTGTTTTCCTGTTCGACTGATTAAAATTCAGTGCACATAAGTATGCACACACACTCACACTGACCCATAAATTTGTAGCCTGTAAGATTGTTTTTTGAGACCAACTAACTGTAAAATGTACATTAAATGATTGGTGGTAGATGGACCAAGGAGAATCAGGATAAACCAGGGGATGATGGGATCGAATCATCCCAGTTCACCACAATTCTTTACATAAAGGAAAAACATCCATTGCAAAAAAAACTACATCTCTCGATCAAGTCAAATATTCTTATTGTTCTTATATCCAAAAATATCTATACTTTCCCAAAATAAGATTTCAACAAACCAGACACAAGTTAATTAAACTTATTTTTAATAAATTGTTACCAAAATTGCAAGCGAAAAATGTCTTAATTGTCTGAGAATTTTTCTTCTTACAACAAATAGAATTCTAAAAACTAGCAAAGTTATCAGCCAATAGAATCCGACATTTTCACTTGCAACTTTAGTCAAATTTGACTAGAAACCAAGCTAATAATCTTATACTTAGTTTGTTATAAGCATATTTTAAGAACTTATCGAGAGGCTTGACTTGATTCAAGAATATTACACTTTTCTAAAATGCTAAATTTTTTTTGCAGTGTATTAATTGCGACTATGTCTGAGTTTTGGGGACTAACTATAACACATGACATAGCTTTGTACGACAGAACGTTCTGTACCTTAATGTATTATTCCAGGTGCTAACATAAAGTGGTTGATCAGGATCAACTCTGTGTGTGTGTATGCCATGAGCAACAAGTGATGGTGAGAAAAAAAACTAAACAAAATGCCACATTGTGTTAAAAATCGAAGAACAATTTAAAAATGTTTTAACTGATAATGTTTTGCATAATATTTCTCCATAGCTCACGCACCTATTAACTTGTATACTACAGTACAAGGTGGTTTTAAAAAGAGGTAATTCAAGTATAGAGACGTGAGTATTTGTCTAAGCTCTCATCGAACTTTGTAGTTTGTCTAAATTATTAGGTATCACACGCAAGGAGACACCTCCCCAAATTGCAGACAGACAGCAGGGGATTTAATACCTCAGTGCTGTTTCCTGTATTGTAACGAGGCTTAAAACTGATGGAGAAGGCTTTCATGTAAGGCTTTTATGTTGATGCAAGGATGAGCTCTTCTGTTGAGCCTCTATACTTTGTAGGATCGTAGAAATACATGGGAGGATTGCATTTGGTTTATAGTTGAAAAAAAAAAAAAAACTGCCGGTTTTACATACACTCTCGCAGCAGTAACAGGTGATTAGTCACCTTTTAACCATCTGCACCAGTCTGAATCACCCCGGATGCAGATGCCTCTGTGCCACCATATCCTTTTCCCCCTTGAAGCGATTAAGGGTGGATGTTTCTCGCTTCTTGTGGTTGTGGTTAATGTTAATTTGAGACATGGTTGCACCCGTGTGAAGAGCAAAGGCTTTATGGATATTATACAGTATGTCTAAGCAGGGATCGCCAGGGGCAGCTGTGTGTGTGCTCTCGCGTTCGCTTGCATGCTCATCCCATCGTTTGTCTCCCATTAGCCAATCACAGGCCTCAGTCTCACAGCAGGTTGGGGAAGGCCCCAACTCTCTCTGTCTCACTTTCTCAGTCTGGATCGTTGCTGACGGACATCACAGCGCTAGATTTCTCGCCTGCAGTGTCTCTGCTGAGAAGTGGGTGAGATCCGAGGAGTGGATGAGAACAGGAGAGTGACGCTCGACAGTGGATGAGGATTTAATCAGTTTGAACTGAAGCGTCCATTGGATATTGTAGAAATGTGCCTTTTTTTCTTCTTTTTTTTTTTTTAACGTCCATTATTTCAGACACCAGGTGCGAGCCACACCTGCAATAGAACGTCTGTCTCTGGTTAATTGGAGTGCATTATCCTCACTAATGAATATTCTCTTCTTGGCTCAAAGTGGAGCATTACTGCAATCCCAGGAAGGCCCAAGAGAGCCAGCCTCTCTCTCTCTCTTTCTTCTCTTTCACTTCTCTCTCAACCCCTTCTTGACTGCATTATCACAAGTGCTTATTATTGATTGCCTGAACAATCATAAATTGCATCCTGTTTGTGTGGGGAAGAGGTTGATAGATGGTTGCACTTCATATTTGTCTTTTGGCTGCATGTAATATTATGTCTCCGAGAATGGCTTTCGGAATATTTTAAGCTTAGAAATACAAATGTAGCTGTGATGAGGCTTGGAAGGGGTTGCCAAATGTCTAATCAGTGGTTTTGGCAGAAATTTGATGAAGCTAGCGTGCCAAAATCCATACACGTACAGTCCAATCAGTGTCCTCGTCAAAGACACACCCCAAAAAGACATGTCTGGGGTAAAATGCTTGAATGTTAATGCAAGATAGGTGCTTTCTGATTTTTATTTATTTATTTATTTTTTAACCCTATCATTTTCAAAGCTGGGAGAGACACCGAGATCAGAGATTGTTTCGTAATTTATTGAGTCAGAGTGTGAAGAGATCTTGGAGAAAACGACTGCAAATAACACCAGAGCATCATTAGTGTGATGAAGCTATCAGCTCCGGCTCAGCTAGGAAATTTTCACCCTTGCCCTGAATCATCCATGCAAATCCATATTTATTGGTTTCCAAACTAGTTACAAATAGTAACTGTTCTGTGAAACCTCAGAAGCCTCAATCAGGAATGCTTGATCCAAGTCCACGTTCTTCCAAGCGAGACCACAGCTGAGTAATGGTGAGCGTGATAAATGTTGCACAATTTAATAGGGGTAGGGATATTGTTATTATTCCGTAAGCCATGTCGTTGCATTATTAAAGACCGGTCTTTTGAGGCAGGACGCTTTTTGATTTGAAGCATTAACCAGACGCAACCACGAGAAAGCACTCCTTCCGTGACCGCTTGTTGAATGATGTAATGATGGATGGTACGATACAGTGACTGCTCCGTCCCGCCGCACTTATGCTTTCAATATAGAGCACTTATGTAGCTCGAGCTCGTGTTGGTCCGTTTTTCCCCCTCTGGCTTTCTCCTAATCCTACAAGAGCCAGTTAAAGCCCTGTTTGAACAAGTGACAGGTACGTCTGAGGATTATGTTTATTTGCCTGTCAGTCAGAGATGCAAGTGTGCATGCTCGTGCACGCCTGCATTCTTCTGAGGATGATTTATGTCTCTGCAAGTCCTGCCGGGGATTTACAATTTTATAATTACATCTCTGAGTCGAACCAGTTCTTGATATTTGCATTTACATTAACATGGCGCCTGCAGAAATGGTGTTACTTGTCATTGTTTGGCTGGAGGAGTTGCGTTTCACCTTCGCTACATGAACTGACAAACCGGGCTTTTGCTGTTTTATTTATTTATTTATTTATTTTTCTTTCTTCAGTGGCCGTCTCTCTGGGTGGGTGACACGACTGGAATGTACCACACTTGTAAGGCCTGCCTGGTTGTAACCCCCTCTCACATAACTCTCAGTCTTGGCCAGGCTTAGAAAAATCTCAGTTTTCAGTATATGAAGCTTATAATTGAGGCTTTTCACATTTCATTTTTAAGGATGCCCGTGTTTTACTATTTCTTTAAAAAGTTGACATTGATCTCAGGGTGTGTGTTAATTCTCTAACTGAAATACCCCTCAGATAATGCGTTTTGTATATGTCACTCCTCCTCCAATCGCGCCATTTCATAGTTAATGTAAATGCTCCAGAGCACCGCAGGGGAGGGGATCTTCTTAAATGATGTCACTATAGGGAAAAATCTGATTGGTTTGTTTAAGGTGCAAAAATTTGGAAAGTGACATAAAGCTGGGATTGTTTTTTTTTTTGTTTGTTTACACACACACACACACACACACACACACACACACACACACCGGAGACCCATCTGAATGTCTAAAATTAAATGCTTTTCACGTACTGAAGACAAAAAGCAGCAACTGAATCCCGCTAGTGGACAGGACAAGCGTAATCCATCCTCTTCTACATATACATGAAGACATATCGCACAGATTTCCTCCAATCGACTCATGTCGCATTGATTGACAGTGAAAATTAGTTTCACTTCCGTCTCACCCAGAGAGCCTGGCCAGTTTTCCTTTCTTGCCTCTTGACCCATAGTTGGCTGTGGCATTCTACGGATTAGACCCTCCAGTGATGGGGCAGATATTTTCCTTCGCACTACTCAGAAGTTTAATTTAAGTTTTATACACACCTGTTTTATTTTCGAATGTTTTTATGAGAGCAGCTACGTGGCTGTCTAGCAGACCTGCCGTGTGTATTTATGGCTGATGCTAAATGCTTGAACATCGCTGCATCTTCATGAAGTCTGTTTAATACCAGATTATATTTAAAACATCGCCTTTATGTTTAATGTAATATTTTTGTGTGTGTGTGGAAAAGGTCAAGTGTATGCACTATTGACTGTTCCATCATTTTATGTTATTTTCTGTAAAAGTATAATGAAAACAGCACTATCCTTCTCCATCTGACAGTTTTCTTGCTTCGTCTGTTTGAGACGTCAGGAAAAAAAAAAAAAAGGTAGTATGTATTGTATTCCAGGTAATTAAGCAGCTGCTCGTGAGCCACACATATTTTGCGTAAACAAAGGACAGTAGCGTGTGTAGCTCTGTAAAAAGCAAAAAGGGGAAAAAAAAAAAAGAAAGCAGGATGAAGATTTTTTTTGTCTCACTCCTGTTATTTGCTGATGCTAAGGAAGATTTGTTTAAAGCATACTTCCCTAAATGAAACATGTAATCCCGTCTGTCTCTCTGTGTATTCCTCACCTGCTGTCTCGATTAGTACACTGGATGCGACAAGCTCTCTCTGTGTTTGCGCGTAGGTTTGTCTATGACCCGCTCAGCTGCTCTTGGCTTTCTTTTTTACACTCTTAAATCAGGGCCGGGCACTGTGTTCCTCATTAGCTTGTCTGGCTGCTACGCAGAGCTTAACAAGCTATTTGTTTGTGTGGCTTCGGCAGGTGTGTCTCCGGGTTCACAAGCCGCGGCGGTGAGATTGGTTTGTGCGACTGTAATTACTAATTTAGCGAAAGTGCAGTGAAAACAAACAGCGGCAATGGAGGGGAAACTCAGGTTGATGGAAGAAAAGAGGGAGCGGGGGAGCGGGAGCGAGAGCCAGTCAGACGACGGCCCCCTAACCTCTTCCTTTCAGCATCGATGCGGTGCAGGTAATTCCTTTTCGAAGCCATAGATTCGGTGCAGGTGATTGAATTCTGCCCCGTGCTACAAACAACAATCTCGCTAAGTGACGAGCTGCTTGGTGCACCTCAACGGCACGGGAGCAACATCAGGTGTGAGATTCAGCACGGTCGACATCATTAGGTTTATGCATGTTCCCTCGTGTTCTCCATAGGCTTCACTTATTTTGAGTGGATTGTAAGTAGTTACTAACCTACATCTGTATAGCCCAGTCCTTTAAAGCAAACAAAAAAACAAACAAAAAAACTGACAAAAAAAAACACAGCTCTGGCCAGTTTTACAGCTAGATGAGCTGTTTTTGTACTTCGAAGCACCAAGAACCAAGGAATTCACAAAAATTCTCCTCCAAAATTTGATATTTTTAAATGAGAACAGTTTAAGAAATAAAACACAATAGTGAAAGTGATCTGTTTTCCCGGAAAATAATCAGCACCATGGCATGATGATGCCAAATGCAAATTTCAGTCCACTGTTTTCTTATGTAACACTACACTCACCTCACCAGGTTGCCAGTCATTAAGATTTAGAATTTATTATTGATCGACGTGGCATGCTTTTAACAATTTAGTTACATTTGGGGCAAGGGTAGCTCAGTGGTTAAGGCATTGGAAGGTCCAAGGTTTAAACCTTAACACCACCAAGTTGTCACTGTTGGATACAGGACATCAGATTCATAACATTTAGAAACGTTGTTTAAAGTCTTTTTAGAAAGTGCCACTGTAAACGATGTATAGATGGATTAAAAAGCAAATGGGCGTAGATTGCGGAGCATCGTTGCAGCAGGAGAGTCAGACATGATTGACGATTTAAAAAAAAAAAGTCTCAAATAAGTTGTTTTCCGATAGACGGGCAGCAAAACAAATTCATCCTTGTTCATTCTTTTTTCTCTTTTCACGGTCACCTTGCACTATTCTGATTGCTGTTTCAAAGTAAACACAGTGAGCTATATGCTGATAAAGCATCAGACAACATGAATAAATGGACTGTAAACTTTATAGTAAGTTACAGGCATTTTAATTGCTAGGAAGAGTGCAGTAAATATATGTTACTAGACAGTTTGCTGCTTGGTGTAATTTAAAAACTGCTATAATTTTACAATGTGTTACGACTTGTTTTTACATAATTCTATGTATTGTGTGTATGTATGTTTTGTTCTTCCACAACAAATTTTTTGCTGTGGAAAAAATTTTTTTGTTGTTGTAAAAATATATTTTTTGTGTTATAACACAGTAAAACCTCATAGTTTGTGTGTATAGTTTATAAATATTAAATATTTTCGTGACTGCCAGTTTGCTTTGTTTAAGAACATTATATCGTTGAAATAAAAGTAAAATTGTACATTATGTCACAGGCATTTTAATTTAATTAATAGAATGACTAGTGTAATTACAATCTAGTGTAATTTTATCAGTTGTTTATTGTTTTGCCATAATTTTACATAGTTTTTGTTTCAACTTTACATAAATTAGTTTGCTATTTAAAAAAAAAAAAATGTTTTTCTTTGTAAAATTGTTACACTACAGAACAAACCTTACCGTTTTGTAAGACATTACTGTATGACATTTGATATAAATTAAAAATAGTCTACTTGCAATTTTACAGGCAGTTTAATGTTGTTTTGCCCAAATTTTACATGTTATGTTTTACTTTGCTTTTTACTTACAGCAGCAGTTTGCCTGTTACTTTAAAGCAGTGATTATTTTGCTGTAAAAAACTTCTTTAATTGTAGAATTACTGTTACATCAACAGTACAAACAGTCTGGTAGTGTATAAATGTACATTAATTTAACTACTATAAAATTTACAATAAAAGTTTACTATAAAGTTTACAATAAAAGTTATAAACTTTTGAACTGAATTTTATTTAATTTCAAATTCATTTTATTTCTTTTTAAACCAACTATGGCAAGAATTTAAAAAACAAATTGGTTGTTTCTATGACCAAAGATAGCAAAAACTTCGACCTCATATTATTACTATGTCTTTGATAACTTGGGTTCTACCTGACATATCTAAAAACCCAAAGACACAGTTAGATGTCTGAAGCCTCTTCATCAACTAACTTTTTTTTATTTTTTATCAATGCCTGTTTTGCTCTCGCTGATCCATGTCGCTTGTGTTCTAAGAGTAAAGGAAATAATAATTTCATTACTATAACTAAAGTGTGCCAAAATACAGTCTAAACTATCTGTACTAGTTTGAGGTAAGGACTAATGCTATGGTTAAGTGATAAGAGAAGAAGTACGGTATGCGCCAAAATATACAGGTCTGTAACCTGTAATATAATAATAATAATAATAATAATAATAATAATAATAATAATAAAAACCTAATAATGTGTACATTAGTTTCTTTCAGGAGAAATAAACTTACAGATGACAACAAGGTAATATTGTTCATCCTTTCATTTCAGTACTGTATATTTTGGCGCATATCGTATATACCTTCAGTAAACTACAAGTTCAGTGGACCCCCCCTTTTTACAGCTAGCGATACATTACATTAGTGCCTTTGCATGTGTCCATATTGTCCTTTATCATCTCCTGAAGAACATCTTTGCAGCCTACCCAGAGGCTTCTGGATTATTTGTGGAACAGGGCAGATTTTTATCGCCCCTCCACATCCTTCTTTACTGGAATGAGGTTCAACCTGCTGAATTTCACACCTCTCCCAGGCTAGCTCGTCCCTCATGTTTATTCAGCAGCGATCAGGGTCGATAAGAGGGTGTCTCCTCTCACTCTGACGGCCATCTACATTTCAGAGAATGAATTTGTAGCGCGTCTCCGAACTCGATTCGAATCAGACGAGCACTTTTGTCACCTGGGAAACGTTCAGCAAAGAAAAAAATTTAGTTTTTTTTTTCTTTCTCCCTCTCGGCTCCTGGGGGGTGTTACGGTTTGACATTTTTTACAGAATGATAAACTGATCTAAAAATAACTTGGAAAATATCTTACATGGTTTACCTTTTGTCCGTGACATGACAAGTGATTGAGCCGAATTTGAAACCTTTAACTAGCCTTTGGTGAAACAAAACGCCACTATACATCTCTGTAACGGCTTTCTTCCTTGGGCAATTTCTACTTGGGGCCTTGATCTCTAGAAACCTGATTTATGACAGTGGCGTATATATGAAAAGAGCTTCACGCATAGAGTATACAACTGAAAGAGAATTGAATTTCCCGGGAAGAATCCTCAGCACCTGATTGCGAGCAAATATCGCACCGATGCTGTAATTCTGAACACAATCCGTAGAGTCAGATGTTCTGCTGCTGGGTAAAACAATGGTTATCTGTTAGGACCTAATGTGCCGTTTCCTATTAGTGCCTGATGTCAATCATCACTTACAGTCTGCATCCCCTTGAGCGAATCTACCCTGAACTGACTCACCCAAAAAAAAAAAAAAAAAAAAAACTTCTCTACCACTGTCTGAACATCAAAGCTTCCAGAAAATATCTAGACGACTATATTGCATTTGGAGTTTAGTCAGACAGCCGGTAACCTTTAGGACTTTCACCCCACACACATTTAATCTCGGCAGCACAACATTTAAATAACTCTCTCGGTAGTAGAGTACATAATCGAAACCTCTATTTCGCGATGTAATTACGCGCCTAATATAAACACCGGCGCTTCTTCATATCTCTGAGTGAGAATGCGCCGTCCCTCAAGTTTATTTCCTCTACCGGTTTGCACTTTAATAGTGGCAGGAGGCGAAGGGATCACGTGGATCCTGATTGACGTCCGGGGTGAAATCTCAGCTTGTGGTTTGATCCTCAGCATCGTGCCCTTAGCAGTCGGTAGGTCGAAGGCCACCGAGGAGATTAACGTAGCATGGATAAGGAGTGTTTAAGCAAATGACTTCCATTTTGATTTTTTGAAGTCACGCACACGCAGGACAGATTTTAACGGTGCCTCCAGAAACGGTAGAGGTTGCCCTCTATTTTCCGCAACATTTCTTGAGTACTTTGTGTGTGCGCTACCTTTTTACTCCCTTTACAACCCTGTCGAACAAAAGCTCACCAGTATTCCCCAAAGCATGAACAGGTTTTTTTTTTTCCTTCCCCGCTGAAGACCTTTTGTCTGAATGTTGATCTACCAATTACTTAATTGCCTGTTATGGGGCTGCACTCATCCATTAGTGACCAGCTGTTGTAATAAGCAGCCATAGAAGTAGGAGTCAGTGGTGTAAAAGGCCATTGTCTCAAACGACAAACCCTGGGATTAGTAGGAGGTGGTATTGACTGACTGTTGGGGTGGTTTTTTTATTCCCTTCCTTCACCCATTACCAAGGAGTGATCCAGGGGTCTAATCCGACTCCTTCAGGCCTCGTGGGCGCGCTGAGAAGCAGCTGGGGTTCTACTTTCTCCCTGCAGAGGAGCAGGACTCCGTGTCCTCATTAGCTTAGCTTCATCCCTCCTCTCTCGAGTGTGGATCCAGCCGGGGCTCAGCTATTGCACCATTTCCACCGAGTTTGCACACCCTAATACTTTCATTTTAGGAATGTCTTCTAATCTTCGAATCTAAAAGGAAGCAGGCGGGTGGGTTTACAGTTCGACCAGTACTATCGAGGCTGCCTTGATACATGGGATGGTGCACAGAGCACTTGAAGTGGAATCTCAAATTTCTTTGAGCTGCTGTGGCACGGGTCCATGTAGATTTAAACTTATTTGAACTTTTTTTTTTAGGTTATTACAAGAACTGTGCTCTTTCGAAGCATGCTTTGTGCACAGCTCGGCGTCTAAGAGTCAGTTGGTAAGCTTTCACAGGACCTCGACACTAAAAGGCACCGAGGTATCAGCCCGTGAGCCCCAGGATTAAAACGTGTCTCTTATGTGCGAACCTGCTGATCCCGTGTCTCGTTTTGCCTCCGTCGATCCTGCAGACATCAAAACGCAGATGACTTACTGATAAATGCCGGGTTGATGGGAAATGAACTACAATTAGCATGTGACCTCTTCAGCGCCGGATTAGATCCTCGAGTGAGTGGAGCCGACGTTCTCCACGTCGTTCAGATAGATAGACGTGCGCTTTCAAGAAGCTGTCTCGGCGTGCCGGAGAGATCAGACGGGAACAAAGGAGGAGGGGGATTCCGCCTGGCTAGTGCTCCACACACAGAATCAGTCACAGGCCATTTCTTCTCGCTAATTCTGCTTCATTACCTGGATGAAATAACTGCATACCGACCGAGGGTAGCTCAGAGCGGAGTTCGTCTTGTGATTAGGGGAGAGAAAAAATGCGGACTGTGGTGCTTAGGTTATTCACACATGAGCATTTTGTTTTTTCATTATTTTGGAAATGCTTTGGGAGTCAGGATCGCTAGTCCAAATTTGCTCCTTTTGGTTTGTTGATATTGAGTAGATTTCTGACGATGACGGAAGTTTGAAAATTAAAGCATAACCTTAGTTTACTCTTGAGACTATCCCTTCATTGTATCTTGGAACTCGTTGCATTAGAGCCGTCAGCTTCTTGACAGTTTCATTTCATCATTATTAACTCGCCTGACCCATCATTAATAAGGGCTACGAGTGTGAAATGATTCATTGACCACATGAGAAAAGAAAGATTCTTTTCAAAACCGTTCATAAGCCTCTATAGACTTTTTTGGTCTCTCTAAAGACATCTTTTTTTCCTTTTTAAAGTTTATTTCGTTGGTTACTTTCTGATTTAAATAAACAAAGGGTATCGAGGGCTAATTAAACCGGAATGGGATGAAGAAAATGGCGTATGGTTTAAGCTGGCTGAGCCATTACATGACGTAGGCCATAACAGACCTACCGCCAAATGGAAATTGCGACTCGGGCGAACACTTGGGTGTTCTCTCTCTTTCTCTCTGTCTTTTTTTTTTTTTTAAGGCTATTAGGGCAGCAGCCAAGCAAAATGTCCTTCCACACTTGCCTGTTTAGTGTCAGATTAAGCTTCTCGTCGAACCTGCCAGACATCCATTCTAGACGTTTTGCTCTTCCACTAAAGTGCTCGTGAGCCCCTCTCATTGCTTTACAATAGCACGGGTTCATTACTGAGTGCATTTGCCTGCCTAAGCGAGATTGGAAATGAGGTGGACGTACCTGGCGAGGCTGTCTGGAGTTCAGGGCGGTGATGCCTCACTCTGGAAGTTAATTATGAGAGATCACCAGTCAGTCGCTCGCTCACGAAATGATCTACTAGGCTTAAAAGCATGGTCTCAGCTCTTCAAGCTGTGAGGTTATTACTCCAACCACTTGGCTTCGCTGTGAGAAACCAAAAAAAAAAAAAAAAAGCAACCTTTTTTTTTTTTTTTTTTTATGTGTTAGGATTATTGTTGTATTAATGAGTGGTAAAACCGGGCACTTGTGTTGCTTGTGAAGTCATGTGGATGTTAAGTATTATTCTAGTGCCACTCAAGCCTTGTGTCCTGCTGTTCTGAGGTTGTTTTACTAATGCACCTTCACAAACAAGAGCTCGTGCATCAACCAAGGAGGATTTAAGGCTTTGTTTCTTTTCTACATGACTGTTGTTTGGTTTGGTTAACTGCCTACAATACGATCATAATAAAGTACCAAAAAATATATCTGGCATAAGAACATCTTATGTAGATTTTAGTTTGCATTTTTTTTCCTAGCAATGCACACACACTCTCTAATTTTAAAGGTTTACACAAAGATATACTAGTGGCCTTGAAGATGCTGTAGATAGAGAATTATCTAACTTAAATAGCTGTTTTTATCTGAACAGCAATAAAGAAGAAAATCAAGGTTGTACACCTTTTGAGAGTGTAAGATAAGCTGACTTAATTTTGTGTGTTTTAATCCATACATCCATTTTTGGAAAGCTGCAAAACAGTTCAGTATAAAATCGTTATTCGTGCAGGTCGGGAAATAAAATAGCGCATCGTTGCATATGACAGCACACACACGCAGCACTCAGGAACCAGACCAGACGCCAGATGTTTTGTGTTTTGTTATATTATGTAAAATATTTCATTTATAAGATAAATAAAGGAAAAAGAAAGAAAGAAAGAAAGAAAGAAAAAAACACGGCCTTGACCAAGATAAATCCAAAGTGAAGAAATGAGAGAAGAAACAAAACATCAAGGTAGCATCGAAATTCATTTTCCTTTGCTAACGCGCGCAATCTTCCTTTATCCGTTTATTCTCTTTACAGTATTCGACTTTGTCAGATATTCTCGAGGTGTTCGCTAATAGTGAAGAGGGAAGATGTGTGAGTGAAGAGGGAAGATGAGGGATGATATCGTCTGTCTGGAAGGGTCGTTCTCCTGCTGTGCTACATGAAAGTGTCAGTCAGTGCTTTTGACATTTGGCATAAGTACTGGCACTGTGCATACAAAGTGGTTCACTGACATTATGAAAAGGTGTTGCTGCCAGGCCCCCCCCCCCCCCCCCGCATAGTCGGTTGTATTAAGTTCCACGTATTCAAATTAAACGTTTTGGGTGGGGGGAAAAAAAAAGAAATGAAGTTTTCCAGCTGCCTCTATAGACCTGATAATTGCCAGGTTTGTGCTGCGACTGAATATCTTACTGGTTTCATTTGCATTGCAACCATTTTCAGTGCTCCCTCGGGTCTCGCCTTGACTGCCTGCTAAATAAAAAATAAAATAAATATAACAATCAGCCAGGCAGCTTCCAGTTTCTACAGTTTTTACTAATGCGATACATACAAGACTATAGACTACAGCATCAAAGGCGCTGTTGTGTTGCAGAGATAAAGAGATGTCCGGCTTCACAACTGAGCCTTTCTAGCCCAGACTGTTGATCCATATGCAGTGCAGGAGAGCCTGGATCTTGTCCCGGGCAGGGTACAACCTGGACGGTGTGCCCACCCATTGCAGGGCACAAACACTATGGCCGTTTTACAAATTCCATTCAACTTAGACCACGTGATTGTGGACTGTTGGAGGAAACCTATCAAGCACTGGGAGAACAGTTGAGAGGAGAACCTCAACCCCAGCGGTGCCACGTGACTATGCCTATGACTAAGCCGACAATAAAACTATTCGTCCTGAAATACGATGATGAGGCTTAACTTGCAGGAAATCATCCACCACAAAAATATATAAACATGAACCATGTCGTGAGGGTTTAATCCTAAGATCATGGACACTCCTTAACAAAACCGCTAGCCATTTTTCATAACAAAATCCCATTTAAAAAGAAAAAAAAAAGTGTTTACTATCTTTGCTCTTGTCTTAATGGAAACCCTCATTCCTGCCCCAGTTTTTGTCAGAGTAATTCTGTTAGTTCTTTTTTAAGCAGCAATTAATTTTGCCCTGAAAGTAAGAGAGCACTGGTTGTATGTCTGAGTGGCACGACAGCTTGACGGAGATCATGTTAAGCAGAAAAATCGACCGGGTCTGAAGCCGTTAATTAATAGGTAGACTTTTCGGCTTTGTGTGTTAGTCACTTAATTTACCCTCAATTGACACGTTTTGTGGAATTGTGTACAACATTCTTCTGATTGTTGGTTATATATATATATAAAAAAAAAAAAAGAAAAGAAAAACTGACTGTTTTAAATTTAGGATCTGAGAATATCTAACAAAGAATAACAAACAGCCATCGGTGATTTATTTGTGTGTGTGTAACGCCTAGAAAGTAAACGATAAAGCTTATCTTGAATCTGGTTTATAGCTTTGTGTCATGTAGTGAAGAGTTCGCGTGTGATTCATTCGTGTCGTCTTCATGAATTGTTGGTGGGGAGTAGTGCCGCGTGTAAAGGGAGTGTTTTGATCGGGCGCAGGGAGACCGGGAGGAGCTGGCTGTTTTGCTAATGCATGTACGAAGCAAACGCGAGAGCGATGGTTATCACCGCGGCGAGGCTGGACTTCTCCCTTCTGACGGGAAGAAAATGAGAGACCGGCGCTAGGCCTATACATGTTCCAGGCCTCCTGTGCCTGTTTCACTAGATCATCTTCCCTCCCTGAGGTTTGATTAGATCACACTCGGCAAGGGGCTGAGGCACAGACCCAAAGTACAAGTAATAGCTCCTGTTCTATTTGCTAAGACTCCCAGTGCGTGAAGTAATCAGTCAGGGAGATGGGCTAAAGGAGTGAGGTTGTTCTAACATGCAACACTTGAAATATTTGTAGCTTGCGATAATGAATTTGTTGTTGGAAGAAAGGCTCCAACAGTGGCGCTAGTCTTTTGTAGAAGAGGTAGGTGCTAATGGTTGAGATAGATGCCGGAAATCAAGTGGCTATACAGTAGGTCTCGCACTAAAACGCCATCCAAGTGCAATGATGTTATAGGTAATCAGGACATGATTGAGTAATCGCAGTGATGCTTTAATATCAGTGAAATATGCGGATAGTTACTAATGAAATTAATTTCTGTCTTGTTTAAAACTTGAAAATTACTCGGATGCTTAGTGAACGTTTTTCGATAATGTCACTTTAATATCTTTAAGATCTTGCTGCGGTGGAACTTGGTTGTTCTCCCTGGGAGGTTCCATGCTTCTCTCACCAGGACCAGAAGTGGTGGCTCGAGTATGTTTCACAGGAACCTGGTCCTTGTCAGTTCTCAAAAGTAGCTCAGCCTTACAGTCACCATAGATGATACCGTATACTAACTGATGGGCTTGAAGGAGGTGTGACTTGTACACCTGTTGAAGCTTCTCAGAAACACCTGAGATAAACGTTCTATCAGTGTGGCTGCCAATTATCTCAGAAGCTGGGTGGGCTTGTCTTAAATGCTGGTTTCCCCCCACTTCATCCGCTCTGGTCGATCGTGTCATCTCTGCAAACACTCTGTAGCGCAGTCAGAGACCATCAACTGCGGCAAAGTGGATTCGAGAGTTGGGTTTGATTTCGTTGTCGTAAATGCATGGCTTGTGATGGAGTCCATGTTGAGCAGTACCTTTTGTACAGAGGAAAAGTAACTCTGCAAACATGTGCAATTTAAACAACCTGCGTCAATTAATAAAAGTTACGCCTACTTTTGCATTACTTTTGGGAATAACCCTTCTATGGTGATGTATGTAGTCAGCAGGATGATTGTCTTGAACTAGCTTAGCTTTGTAATTGGATGCATTCAGGTGTCAATCAGTCATACGTGTTCGGTACTTGGAAAGCCTTTGTAAATCTGGTCAGGAATGCCCTCGGGTAACAGCTCCACTCTTCTCATTTCTGAAGCCGGACCAAGCAGCACACTATTTATGGCCATTTTTTTCGTGTCTGTGAGTAATGTTTCAGCAATGACGGGTGTCGTTTCTTTTGAAGGGGCTTGTGTGTCGCCTGATGACAACTACCACGGAATGAAATCTCAGTAGTAGGTTTAGATTGTCTCGGAGGGTTTTATGGAAAAAAAAAAAAAAGGCTGGGCTCTTAAACCCGTATATGTCGTATAACATCTCTTCTGAACTATAGCTCATTTAGTGTTCTAGCGCAGAAGTGTCTGTCAAAACCGAAGCTATAAAAGTGTTTTGCTTTTATCAATCTCTCGTCATTAAATGAGCACTCTCTCTTCTTTTACACACTATCTTGTTTTGTCTTGTTTACATGTTTACTGTTGTTGCCGTCAGTGAGTTTGAGAACGGCACCATAAATATCACTCTGACTAAAAAGAAGGCGCGTCGGTCAGACCACTTTGTCTCTGTGGAATATATATACGACCCGCGGGCACTTCACACAACAACCGCACCAGTGAAAACCGTCGTCGTTTTTCACCCCGCGACCTGCCGGGCTGACGCGATGCTCCGGACGCTCCAGATGGCCTGCGCTGTAGCTGTTGCCGCGCAACGTGCTCCCACATTTCCCATAAACAGATGCTGCACTTAAAACGGGCCGTCTGACGTTAAAAGCAGTTAGTGCTCTCCTAAGAGGTCTTTCTCTTGCAGCTGTTGGCCCTTTTTTCTGTTTAATTGGGGAGATCATAGACTACATTACTGTCACTGCAGACACCCAAAGCCCTTGTTGCACCTTTGCTAAAACAGATGCACGTCAAAAAAACAACAAAATTTTTTTTCTTGCGTATTGTTTGTAGACGGATGTGAAGCGGCTGAATGCAGTCGATGTTAGACTTTTTTGCTACTTGATATTTGAAACCTGCTTCATTTTTTTTTTTTTTTTTTGACCTAGCACATTTGTCTGATTGAATGTTGGATCAAAACAGAAGAATGAGAGGGAGAAGAATGAAGGCTCTCTTTCACTCCCTGATTTTTTCCCAGTGATCGCAGCACTTGCTGTCTAGACTGTCTGATGGTAATGTATCCTCGCTGCCTGGCCAGCAGTGACATATCATATATTTGCTGGAGACAATCCCTTTATTTATATTCAAGTTAAATATGCCCCAGGGATATTATATAGCTGCAACTTGAGATTGCATATCTCCAACCTGAATTCCCGCCAACACTGACACGAGCCTGTTCCTCGATTCAAACCCGATTAGTCCGAACTGAAGAATGAATAGGCCCCCCTCCGCGACTCGGGCCCACACCTAAGGAAAAGCCTCTGCGCATTCCTGTGAGCCTATTTGTCGGAGGAACTATAAGAGCGTGCCTTTTATTCCCCCTCGAGTAAAGCACTCGATGCGACATGCGATCGCATTCGGCGCGAGCTTCGACTCGGCTCCCTTTTTACACCCCTCGCTGCATCTGGGACCGGCGCAGCTCGGTCCCAAAATCCTGACGTGGGGGCTGGGATCGATTTCAGTTAAGTGCGACAGGGTTAATCCGAGACTACCAATAGCGTGATCAGGTTTCCTTTCCATACTCAGCTGCGGTCTGGTTTTGCTCGAGCCATGGCTTATATGTGCAAGAGGCAGCTATTTTTTTTTCTTTTTTTTTATTCCGAGCACCAAAAAACATGAGGGAAAAAACATCTGGACCTTTCCTTGATCCCTGCAAGCAGTCTGAAACCACAAATCTAATCGAGGGCACGGTTTTATAGGTTCTGCATTCCAGAAACTTCGAGTCCATACCCTTGCATTAACCCTGACCGCAAAAGACTTGCCTTAGACTCTTTTTATCGGCGTCTGTTTAATTAATGATGGAATAATATCATGTAATAATGTGCGTCTTGTCTGGCCAAGGCTTTTAGCCTCGATCGGTCTTGCCCAATACAATAGCCTGCTTTTACTGAACTTCGTCCAGCAAGTTAAAGACAGCCTTTAATGCTAGAAGTCTGATGTCTCTGGGGTCTTGTCTGCCACCCTTGAGTTGAGCTAAGCTGATCAAGAACAAAACTGGTTCTTTCTCTCTCTCTCTCTTATATACATACATATATTTCAGCCATGGCTGATGGGCCTTTCTGTGATAACCATGCATGAACATCTGTGGAATACCAGGAGTGGAGGGAGTTCAGCACAGAGGCTGGCTTTTCACATGGAGTTCATAAACACATTGTCTCCATCCTCTCTATATTAAATGCCTATAAATGTCAGTTCGTCGTTAAATATTCCACTTCTTTAAATATACATAAGACATGAAATATGGCATGAGGTTATGCAGAGCTGTGTTTACAAAAGTCTTGGTGAGCACAATTTTTGTAGCCCTATCAGTTAGGTTTTTTTTTCACGGTGCGTGGGAGAGGGAAATGGTTCCTCGGCTCTGGCGATATCCCTGCCTGTGCGCATATGTGCTTAAAGGAAAATAAAGGAAGTCTGAGAAAGAGTGGCACAAACGAGGTGGCAGTATTCATTCGAGAGATCTTTAAGTATCTGCGCTTCATGAATGATGAAAATGTTGCCAGCCTTGGTGCTTATTGTCGACTCCTCTGTCATTAGAAGCTCCAATAATGATCACAAAGTAGTCCTTCGTCAAAGGTTTCTCTCTCTCCCGGCAGTGTCACATTCTTTTAATGTGCCTGGGAAGAAATATAAAAAAAAATATATATATATCCATAATTTGACACCAAATCCCAAATTATCTTTAGAGGTACCCGTAATATCAAGCTCTCTAAAGTAATTATTGAGTTTGTTAAAACTGGACTAAATGTGATTAAATGGAACAGCTAATGCAGCATTATTAAACTAGGATACGGTCAGGTTATAGTGTGTACATCCAAAGTGATCGTTTCCGAACAGGTGATCTCGACTCCCTGGCTTCACTTTTCCGAAATGGGGTAAAAAAATAAATAACTCACTTGTGCCAGTCCTAGTTTGACAAAAGCCCTTCTGTCTTGGTGAACACGTGAAGCTGTTTATTAGGACCTGTTCCAACTGGAGCGGTTTTCACTCAGCTGTGAGCAAAGCGTCCAAAGTAGCTCTGATTGAATGAAGTGTGGAGCAGATGGTGACTTTCCGTGGCGTTCCCATACCGGCTCTCAGACAGAGCGAGATGAAACCGGTAGGGGTACATGACATGAGCCAGATGCAAGTTAACATGGTTTGGTCTACCTGCCGTTGCGCCCAGTCAACACTGCCCGTCCAATTCGTCGGCTTTAACGGAATTGACATTTGATTCCTTGCGCATTCAGCCCATCTGTTCCAGTGCTCACGTTGCTGTGGTTTGCCCTCAGGTTTCTTGAATGAATGATACGTCTTTGCCTTTCTAGCTAGGTATGGATGTATGTGCAAGTCCTACACCTACATCCATAGGTAATCAGGTGATAATAGCTCTATTGATTCCACCATGTTGTGTGCAAGGCTGTCTGACCTGCAGGTTCATCTAAACAATATGGAGGGTCGATATATAGTAGGTGGATAGATCCATCCAAGTTCTCGATGATCATCAGATTTTTCTACATAATTTTTTTTTTCTGATACCAGTCACAAAAGGCGTAGTTCACCTTGGATGAGGTGTTGCAGGGCATCTCAATCATATATTATGGACAACTTGGAAACACAGTCGAGCCAGACCTTCAGTCTATGGACTGGAGAAGAAGAGGAAGTATTTATTTGTCACATATACCTTATAGCGTAGTAAAATTATTTTCTTTGAATATTCAGGCATGTTAGGAAGCAGAGGGTCAGCCACTAAGGGGCAGACAGGATTATGGGCCTTGCTCGATGATCCAGCAGTGGCAGCTTGGTGGACCCTGGGCTTGATCATCTGATCATCTGATCAGTAACCCAGAGCCATAATCCAGTAAGCTACCACTGCCCCATCCTCCTGTGAGAAGACGCCCGGAGTAAAAGCGGGAGGAAACCCATAAAGCACTCGAGAACATGCAACTACTCTCTGACAGACTGAGCTGAGAGCCGAGTTCGCAATCCTGGAGAGGTGGGGCCACGGTGCTAACCACTAAGCTACTCCGCAGATGGGACCTGCAGATATAGGAAAATAATCAACGACACAATTTGGTACCTCAAGTTGATCATTTTCGAGTTACCACATATACATTATAGTCCCAGACCAAAAAAAAAGTCACCATTTCAGAATGGCCAAATTATGTGCCACCCAACAATCACCGAAAGCAATTAAAGAGATTTGAAATCACTGGCACTGGGCTAAGAACTGTCCAATATATTATTAAGTATTATTAAACCTTTGTGGAACAAATGTGGTTAAGGAAAAAATTCATCATAGCGATCACTTAAATGCTTAGTAAAGATGCATGGTAAAATAAATAAATAAATAAATAAATAAATAAATAGACAGTAGCAACTATAGCTTAGTTTAATATTGAAAGTAAGAGCATTTCCACAAGCACAATGTGATGAGAGAAAAGAAAGAAAAGAAAAAACAATTGTTAGTAAGACTCACTAGAAAAAAAGAAACGCTTCAATTTGCTAGGGATCACAAATATTGGACTTTGAGGTAATCAAAAAATGTCACGTGGTCTGATATGTCTAGACTGACCCTATTGCAGAGCGATGGGTGAATCAGGGTAAGAATGGAAGTGCATGAAGTTATCATGCATAGTGGCCACTGGACAAGCCTCTACAGGCAGCGTTATCATCTGCGGTTGCTTCAGTGTATGTTTTTACCATTAGAACAACTGCATTAATGTAAGAACATGTCTAAGAACCAAATTTAAGAAAATTTCTGACCAGTAAGTACTGCTAATTTGACAAAAAAAAAACCCTGAAATCCTGTAACTCTTTCTAGTTCTCCCGGGCATTCCTTGTTATCCAGTAACAAGAACAATATATGACTTGACTCCTTGACTTGAGTGTGCTAAAACATAACCTCCCTACTTCTGAAATTCTCATCATCCCAGCCGTACCTGGTGCAGCCTTGATGTGTTTTCCCTGTTTTTATTGGCTCCCCCCTGCTACCAGATGCTCACCATTAGCATTTCGTCAGCCGTGCATGCGAGAACCAGGGATTAATTTCCTGATACTCCACACCTAATCACTAGGAGAACTGCAGATTTTCTCCCTCTAAATGTCCGGTATGAGATGGAACTTGATGTGAAGATGTTTGCTTGGCTTTTTTTTTTTTTCTTCCCGGTTTTGTGCTACTGCACACCACAGAATGGTTTAAGAGAAATCTTTGTGCTTTTCATTTCCCAGAAGTATGTGTGAGAAAGCAAGCTGGGAACTGATGATCCTGTTTCCAAAGCATCCACTCCCCTGAAATGCATCTGAATATTTTAGCTGGTGTTTAGAGTGAAGACATCTGGCTGAACTCGAAGGGTCACTTGATGAGACACAGCAATTACTAGTCACTCAGCAGACTTGAGCTTTTAGGAGAATATGCTGAGCTAATTACGGCACATGGCCCAGTGTTGTACCATAGGAAATTGATTAGATTATAATGTTGTGTTCGTACTATATATAGCGTTTTCACATATTTTTCTTTTTTTTAGTCGGAGGGGATCTCGTTATGCTGTAAGCTTACGGCAGTGAAAGAAAAACATGTAGCTTTTTGGTTATATACTTAACATAATCTGGTCCCGATAGGAGGCCTAACAGCTCTTCTGTTCGAGCAGTAGGGAGTCTCATGTTTTGCTTCACACTTTATGTACTACCTCCTTGAGACTGATTAAATTCTTAGAAAATGATTCATAATTACCGAGTACATTATGTGTTAGAATAACAACAAAGCCATTAAATGTTCCAGATCAGCCCTGGGAAAAAAAAAAAAAAAAAAAAAAAAAACATTCACAAGGTTCTGCAAAGTGACATTAACATTTAAAGGGGAGAAAACTTAACAATTGTAACTTGAGAGAAATAGCGATGATTATTTGGCTTCAGTTTTATGCTCTTATGCTCACATACTTTATAGCGTGGAAGTTTCCAGTAAACCACTTTATTACTCTATGAACTCGTGACATTTCTCTTAAAGGTGACCTGTTTTGCAAAATGCACTTCTTAGTCATTTGTAAACGTTCAGATTCAGACTTTGTATTGGCCGAAGCTTAAATAGGCTTTTTTTTGGGGGGGCAGCGGAAAGCTTTTTCAAAAGAGTGAACCCACGATACCAACATTGCATTAAAAAAAAAAAAAAATTATTAGGTTTGGGTTGGTGGAACCGCTTTTTTGCATTCACATTATTTCTTATGAGGAAAATCTGTATTGCTATATGAATTTGAATTCAATTCAAATGAAAGTTTTTAGCATTTTCGCCACATACACAACTGTACACAGTATGATAAGCTTATACAACTGTCCATGACCTAAAATGTAAAGACAGGATAGAATAGAAAGTTAGAAAAATTTCACTACAATAAAAGGAAAATTGTACTAAGCAATACAATTAAGCTAAAGATTTCTAACAAAAATTTCAAAAATATATAAATAAATAAATAAATAAATAAATAAATAATTTATAAATAAAGGTGTAAAAAATTTTATTTTGGTATGTACAAATTTACCAAAGTTACAATAAAATATAATTAAAATAGAAATATCTGAAATATATAAATTACGCAGAAAATGCAAAGTGTAATCGTATACTGAGAAGTATTTAAGGAGTGAAATAAAGGCAGTTTAAAGAATGAAAACATTTTGAGGGGTATTTTTAGCTGGAGCATTAACACACACACACACACACACACACACACACACACTTGAGGGGGTCTCTGAGACCCGTGTTAACTTGTTCGGGAAATAGTAAAATATGCAAACTATTTAATCAACTTTCAAATGCAAGCCCAGTTTGCTTAAGTGCACTCAGTCTCTGTTAAAGTGATGTAGAAATAACTGCATCTGTGCTGATGTGGGTTTTACCGAAAATAAATACGACTCCAACTTTACCAAAACACTGACTTAACGCAAAGCCAGTAATCAGAAATCCCTGTAATTACCTGACTACAAACATAAAAACATGATTTTTTTTTCATTAATTCTCATACCCCTTCAATATAGTCACTTAAACAAATTGCACTACGTTCCCTCTGATCCTCCGGCACTGCTCGTCTGGTCCCAGCTGTACACAGTATGATAGGGATCAAGGAAGACGTGCATCTAGACTATTTTTTGTTTCTTTCTCCCAGGTGGTAGAAGGAACTTCTTTCTGATCTAGATGCCCATATAGCCGAGTCTCTCTTGTAGCTCTTGTAGGGATTTGCTTCACCTACCGTGTCCCGTTCCAAGCATACAATGTTGGTAAAGGGTGGTCGTTTGAGTTCCTGTAGCCATCCAGTCAGGTCAAAGCAGTTGACCAAAATTGTCCTTAAACGAGAATTCATTATAAGGAAAATATCGCTTACGAGCAGACTGGCGTAATGATGTGACAGTAGCGAATGCTACCATATTGTGCGGTCAGCTGGAAACCGTTAAAGACTTTGACAACCTTTATTACAAGCTTTACCGTTCAGCCTACACAGAGTTAGAATAACGAAGGCATGACATTATCCAGATCAGCACAAAACGCATCGTTTACTCTGCTTTCTTGTGGTGCTTTTTACTTTTTATAGGGCTTTTCTAGAGAACAGCAGAAGCTGTGGTTTTGGTTAACAATCTTTGGCTGCCAAACGTCTAAAATAAGACCTTATTGGCTAGATCTGCTGAGGAAATTGAGGGATTCTTTTTTATTTTTTTCTAGCAACACACAAAAACCTGTCACATATGTACCATATCTGGATATATATGTGAAATAGAGTTACACTATTATATGTGTGAGTACAAAAAGGACAAATTAATGATTAGGGATAGGAACCATCAAGTGCCAACTGATACGATATTATCAGATGTGCCGATTCGATTTGTATCCTATTGATATTGATTTTATATACATATATTTTACATAGTTTCTTTTCATATTTTGTTACCGTTCTAAGCAAGCGAATTGTTTGTTCCTACCACACACGATGCTGCACTGCGAGCCATAGTGAATAGTTTAGAGTGCACCACCTGTAGGATTATTGAGAAACTGCAACGTTTTACGACTGCAAATGCAAACGTATTTTGAAGTTATTGAGGCAAAACTTTGACACTGGAGATTTGTGCTAAATGAGTTTAATGCTAAATGAACATCTTCAAATAGCAATGTTTTTCTCCGTTTGAAGTAGAAGTGAAATCCTGTACATCCATCCATTCATCTAGGAACCTCTGTAGTCCAGTGGAGGCCAATGGTGACCACTGAATTTATTCCCATTTTTATGACTGTGGGAGGGCCTCCGGTCAACATACACACGTTCATTCACACACTACGGGCAATTTGGAACGCCAGTTAGCCTAATCTGCATGTCTTCGGACCGTGGGAGGAAACCCACCAAGCACCGGGAGAACATGCAAACTCCATGGACATAGACCCCAAGTGGGAATCGAACCCAGGACCTGGAGTGCAAGGCGACAGTGCTAACCACTAAGCCACCATGCCGGCGCTAATATTGATATTTAGCAAGCCACAGTTTGGTTATTTTTCTAAAAAAGCATCAGATTCTTCAGATTCCAGGTGCAGGATATTAATTAACAGTTAAACATTCTTGATGTGTCCGAGGTTTTTTTTTTTTTTTTTTTGTGAGATTCTCTAACACAAAATACCTTTTTTGGTAAATTCTGAATAAAACCATGTGCCAGTGCTTTTAAAACCAGTGCTTTAGTCTTGTTTATACACATTCATCTCATCTTTCCAAAAAGAAAAAAAAAAGCTTAATAAGAAAGACCCCTATTGTTTCTTGGTCTCTCATTATTTGCGTGTTGTCAAAGAGTCCCTTTGTTTCCTCTTGTTTTTTTTATTTTATTTTTTTTGTGTGTGTGCACGCTGCTATTAAATTTCAAATCGAAGCCATATGCAGATCTCCTAAGTTAATTTTCAGGTTCATCGTCTTTATTTGGCTTTCGAACTCTTCCTTCGGTACTCCGCTTTCCCGAGGCTCTGCATGTTATTCTTTAAAATATCTGTCTTTTCTTGAGCGAGGACGGAACGTTTTTACGTGATTAACAAAAATAGACAGCGCCTGACAATTATCTGAAAATATTTTGGTTCCCCGCAGAAATGAGGGTTAATCAGGGCTCCTGAGTGACAGAATCGTCATTCGGCATCTGGAAAAAGCACAATTTAGCATGTTTTTCGAAGGTGGAGAAAAAAAAGGTGGATTAGTCTCTCTTCCTGTCATTTTGCCGTTTCGGGTCGTGTAATCACCAACTTGTGTTAGTCGTGTACATGGAATCGAGCAGTCGGACAGGTCGGCGTGTTCGGCTGTCTCCCGTAACTCAAAATGATGATTGTGATGGGTGACGTGGCGTAGCGTAGCGGAAGGGTGTTTTATCCCTGACCCTTTTATGTCGCAGCTACAAATTTAAGAATGAACACAAGGCTACTTGTAGAGTCTTGTGTAAATGGCTGTATACTATTTAATTCTGTTTGTGCAAGAAGCAGACGTTCGGCCTACTGATGTTTGACTTCGAAAAGCCAATCGTCAGATCTAAGTACATTTAGGGGGGAAAAAAAATCTCATGACTCGACATGAATTAAAAATATATACAGTTGTGATCAAAATAATAGCAGTGTGTTGAAAAAAATGAGTAAAGCTCCATATCCATATAATAACTTTTCATTTAAATCAACAAATGCATTGGACACCCAGCACGTTCTATTCGGAATCACAACATGAAGATAAACTGTGATACATGTATTATTAGCTTACAGAAAGTGACAAATATTAGTCTGTAAAAATAAATAGCAGCATCTTTACAAAGTGAAGAATTTACTGTTAAAACAAAAATGTGTGAAGTTTAATCTTTTTTGTGCATCTCTGAACTAATATTTAGTTGTATAACCATGGTTTCTGAGAACATGTCACAGTTCCTCTGCATTTCTTGGTTTTGCCTCAGAAACAGCATTTTTAATGTCAGCCCACAAGTTTTCTATTGGATTAAGGTCGGGGGATTGGGCTGGCCACTCCAGGACGTTAATCTTGTTGGTCTGGAACCAAGATGCTACTCGTTACTGGTGTGTTTGGGGTCGTTGTCTTATTGTAACACCCATTTCAAGGGCATTACCTCTTCGGCATGAGGCAACATGACCTCTTTAAGTATTCTGATGTACTCAAATTGATCCATGATCCCTGAAATGTGATAAATAGGCCCAACACCATAGTACGAGAAGCATCTCCCTATCATGATGCTTGTGCCTCCATGCTTCACTGTTTTGAATTCAGTATTTGAGGTTCGTCTGACAAACTGTCTGCGGCCTCTAGACCCAAAAAGAACAATCTTGCTTCCATCAGTCCACAAAATATTGCGCCATTTTTCTTTAGGCCAGTCAATGTGTTCTTTGGCGAACTGTAACCTCTTCAGAAAATGTCTTTTTTTCAACGATGGGACTTTGCGGAGGCTTCTTGCTAATAGCTTGGCTTTACATAGCCGTCTTGTAATAGCAACAGTACTCACAGATAACTTTAGATGTTCTTTGATCATGCTGGAACTGATCACTGGCTGAGTCTTTGCGAATTTTGTTATTCTTCGATCCATTCGAATGATAGTTTTCTGTTTTCTTCTGTGTCTTTCTGGTTTTGGTCTCCATTTGAAAGCATTTGATATCATTTTAACAGAGCAGTCTATCATTTTCTGCACTTCTTTGTATGTTTTCCCATCTCTAATCAACTTTTCAATCAAAGTGCGCTGTTCTTCTGAACAATGTCTCGAACGACTCATTTTACTCTGATTTTCAGAGAGAAATGCACAGGGCAACCATTTCGCCATTTATGCTTAAATAAGGGGAAATTGTTTGACACAAAATAATTTTGTTTGTCTCAGAATAATTGACTTCTCTAATTGAACTCCACACTGCTATTATTTTAACACACCTCTTTTCAATTAATGATTCAATTACACAGAATCAGATGCATGCAAGTCTGGTCTGTTCTTTTTCCATTACTCCACTACACCTAAAAGTAAAATATTTACCATGGCGAAATATAATTTTTCCCAAAAACAATTTTGGATCTGGTTACTGGGACTGCTATTATTTTGAACACAACTGTATATGACTGCATTTTGCTCCAGAAATGCTATATGTCAATTAGTTTTAGTTTTCTTGAAATCCATGGAAGGTCTTAGGGAAGAGACGGTGTTTAAGAAGATGTTTCTCTCAGATATTTACCGAAGAAATTCAGTGTAAATTGTCCTGAATGATTCGTCCAGATAGAGAACAAAAACATTTTAGTTTTTTGTCGTCGTCTCATTAATTAGCGAGGAAACACAACCTAAGACAAAGTTCTGGAACTGTATACGATTACGCAAAACTCTCGTAATGACTCCTAGTGGAAATCCCTCTCCACTCTCTTTTTTTTTTATTTTTTATCTGAAAACAATTATATTTCTCTGATTCATGACATCACTACAAAGTAGTCATTTATTTAGTCGTACATCTATCCTTAGTGGATCTTGTTTGTATAACCTGACACATAGAAGGCGTGTTATCGCATCCCCGTTTATAGCTTTCGTCCAAGATCTTATTTAGATTGTTTCGTACAGTGAGTACAATGTGGCGAGTACTAATATTACCCCTTCGGCCATTATGAATAACTCAGGCAGCCTCTGGATTATTTTTATCTTAGGCATTGAAAGCTCAAACCTCGACACCGGCGTATAAGTCAGACCTTAAACAAAGCCCCTTAACCTTCATCTGCTTTTCACTTGCACTGCATTGCCCCAAGGTTTCCCGGAGCCTTCAAGGTGGCACAAGGGCAGCCTACACAATGCTGGGTGTAATGTTTTGTGTTGATCGGTGTACAATTTATTCTTCTCATAATCACAATAAAAGTATCCACAGCAGTACTTCTTGCTCCTTCCATCTGTAAGGCTGAGAAATACGAACGAGAGTTTACGAGCAGACGTCTGAAATGAAAACGCAGACATTTAAATTGCGGATGAAGCGCCAGCACTAGTAAACAAATACGTTCTGATTGCTCGAAACTCTTTTGCGCCGTGAGATTGAGTAACTTTGTTCAGAATATTACCCGAGCGCAGCGCGCATTAAGGAGGTCTTTCCTAATTTATATTAATATATTGAAACACTGATATATTAAACTGTAATGAGCTTGAGAATTCCAACAAGCCCGCGATTAAATTAGCAACAGACGGAGGCTGGTTACAAGGAAAACACAAGGAGTCGCCCCTGAAGCTGATCAGAAGTTTCTCATCAGATCTGTTGTTCCAGCGGCTCTTTCTCTCTCTCTCTCTCGAACTTCTTTTTATTTCTACTTCAGTGAAATGATGCCTGGTACCTTTTTTTTTTTTTTTAATCCTTCCCAAGTTTTTAACCATTTGAAACATCTGCATTTATTTCTTCCTTGTTTTCTTGCCTTTTCCGAGAGCCGTGTGCGTCGTGTAGTCAGACACCAATTACAGCACATATTTGAGTTTTCTTTGTAGTTGTTACAGATGGTGGTTTGGTCTTAAAAAAAAAAACAAAAAAAAAAAACACTTTGCTTGTTATCTGTATTGCTCATTATCCACCACTATCGAACAAACATTCTGCAGAAAGCCCCTCTCTCTTTTTTTTTCCTTCTCTCGCAGTATATGTTATGTATTTTGTATAATGAAGGCTTCACAAGACAATAATCCATCAGTTACATCCTACATGTATTAGATTTGTACCTGTATATGAGTACATTATTTGGAACTAACAGAAGTTGTTCGTATTCATATACCTTTATGCGCATTATGAATTTTTCTTGGAAGTTTCATTTCTGCACCGGCCTTTCGAGCAACCATGCTTCGTCACATGACCCTGATTACTGTACATCTGCACCTGCTTTCTCCCTCTCTCTCTCTCTCTCTCTCTCTCTCTCTCTCTCTCTCTCTCTCTCTCTCTTTCCAATTAGTGTGCCTATTTGTCTCACTTCTGTTGTGTTCTCGAATGTAAGCGCTTAGCTTTGCACAGTTTCATAGTCACACTTCCTGTTTCTGAATCTCATTTTGGTTCCAAAAGCTGATTTCGATACGTTCGTTAAAGTCGAGTCCGCACCTGCGCCCTTGCCTCCTCTTAATCCCGGTGGAAAGCGAGACCAAGATGGCGACGGCTCGGACCTCATTAGGAGCAAATGCTTTAATGCTGCACAATGAATCACTTTACAAAAAAAAAAAATAAAAACAACACTAAATCGTGTTATGGACCTGTACAATTATTTAACCGTAAAAGGCTGCAACTTAGTCAGGAATTTATGTAGAGGTTCTTTTTACGTGATGATAAATATTGGTAATTGTCCTTATAATGAGATAATTTGTGTAAATATGTTTGAATACAAATTACAAAAGATATCAAATATGATTAAAAAAAAACTTTTTTTCATTTATTTACTTATTATTATTATTATTTTTATTTTATTTTATTTTTTTAATCAAATCTTGCAGCCCTAAAAGATCATGCTACAAGAGATCCAAATGGACGTGGCATCAAAAGTTGATCTGAGAGGCCAGAAGACGGACTTACTAACTAATCCATAGTTTTGATCACTCTGATTATTTTAGAAGTTAACTACTCAGCTTTTTTCCAGTTACCTTAGACAAAAAGTTTTCGATTTCTCTAAAGTTCCACACTCTTGTCTGCATCACGGTTATAAACTCGGGTGATGTAGCTCAGGTCGAGGAACTGTAAAAGTTCCTAAATGCATACAGATGAAGATATTTCCCATTTTGTTGCAGCCTTAATACCTATAAATACAGCGCATGTTTGTCTCATGAATATTCCAATAAACAGACGCCGTGCTCTTTTTTTCCCCTCTCTGCTCTCCTGATTTTTCCCAGCCAGGTAAATGGCTTTATTATCGCAGTATGCACTGGTGATGATCTAATTTCAGTTTTTCTGCACGGCCCCGGGCGCTAATGACGGCGTACAGGCTCGGGTGGTAACCTTATTTATGCTGCTGCCTGTCTCTTACAACAAAAGCTTCCCGATGTCGCTTTTCCACGCAAGCTGTCATTGTGCTGAGAGCAACAGGAACGCGGTGTACAATTAGACCCAGGCAACCACAATGGAAAAATATTCTCTTTGAGGTGCAAACATCCGGCTTATTTCCATTCTGAAGTGCAGGGGACGGTGAGGAGGGGGAACAAGGGGGAACAAATAATCGCATTTCAAAGTGAATATCTTAAAGTTTGATCAAAACTGTTGTTTTCTTTTCTTTTTAAAAAAAAAAAAAAATCCAGGTTCATATTTATTGATAAAAAGCACACCCGAGAGGACAAAAGAGCACGCTTGTGAGTTTGCTTTAATTACAACAATGCAAGCGAGTAAGCCTTTGTGTTGCCTCAAACTGCTTTTGTTACAGGTTCTATGTTGTGTTTTACTTTACTGTAATGAATCAACGAATATATAAGAGTCTCGAGCATATATATGGCAAATGATTACAGGCACAGGAAGTCTGTTAAAACTAAGTCTTGCTTAGCTAGTTTAAAACAAAAAAGGGCCATCCTCAGCATTTTTTAATTATTTCCTTCTTCCTTTGCCTCCTTTAGGCATCACTGGGGATTGGGTTATAAATTAGGACAGTATTAAATTTGACCCGTTTGATGTTTGTAACAGGATGAGAATCGATTTAGTATGCTGCGGTGCATAAATCCACTTTATACACGTACTGTAGACAAAGGGTACTAAGTGGTACCATTCCGTGTCACTGAATTGGTGCTCTTTAAAATGTTTAATATTCATCTTTCAGCTAAAATGGTGCACCTTTAAAGCTCTTTGTTTCAATCTTTTTACAGGTACTCCGTATGAGCATTTCCACATGAAGGTTAAAATTGGAAACCGACTTGAATGGAGGTCGCTTAAACACACGGATGGTAAAAAAAAAAATCAGCAGTAAAAACCATAGCTGTGTTGTTGCATAGTGAAAGTACAGTACAAGCATTTCTATACACATACAACGTGATGAGGACTGACAGGACTGGGACTAAACAGCTGTGTGACCATAAGAAAACCATGCGCGAGTGAATCTAATCAGGAAAAAAATGGATTTTGGACCAGTGGAGTGATGAGTGTATCAGGGTAGGAAGGGAAGGGTATAAGGTAATGCACCCGTCATGTATAGCCTCTGGAGAAAGTGTTATGATCTGGGGTTGCTTCAGTTGCTCAGGTCTAGACTCAGCAACGTTATGTGGCAAAAAACGAAGTCAGCTGATGTACTGAATGACCAGCTGATCACATCTGTGGCGTTTTTTCTTCCCTGTTGGTGCTGCCATATTCCAGGACACAGAATGAGAAAGAGCGGTTCTGGGTGCATGAGGAATTATTTTCACACATGAACTGGCCATCACATTGTGTGCTATATCCACAGCTAAATGTGACTGAATTAGGCCCAGGCAGCTTATATGAAGACTCAGTGTTTACTTAAAATTGAACAGTGCAAGTTATTCATTATATCCAGTCATAGACACCATTTAATACAATGTGACACATAACGCCGACCAGTACACAAGCATACAAAAAGTTTCACAAGTTTTGGCTTTTACAAGATACCAAGACATATTAAAACTATTAGAGGTGAAATAGATATTTTTAAACCTTGCAGCACTGATGCACCGAGTGAATTATGGAAAGCCAGCTGTTTATGCCGAGCGCGCACTCTTCAGCAACCGAGACGGTCCGATTTAACGGTGTCGCAGTGTTCCTCACAGCTTTATTAAACTGGATGGACTAGAAGTCGTTCCATGGTGGGCATAAATGTACGCTGTCTTCACCATGTGAGCTATGATTAGTCTTTAATGACAGAAATATGATTTCGCGGGTCATGAATGTTTGTCCCATGTCTCTCTCTCTCTCTCTACTGACCCCCCCCAAAAAATGCAATGCGACACGATTTTTTTTGCCACGCTGAAAATTTAAAAGGTTTTTTCGTTTTTCCGTTCCTTCCTGTCGAAGAAGATAGCCTGACAAAGACTAATGCATTAGTAATTTTTAAATAGAATCATAAACCAAATGTTTGTTATTTGTTCCAGGCCCTGTCCTGTTAGATTTTACACAAAAGCAACCTCTCATGCAGCCTGTTTCTGATCCAACTAATGACATAGCCATATAGAAATAACAAATAATAGACGTAGGACTGGCTGCTTCTCATCCACCGTTCCCCCCCTCACTTTCTCTTTTATAGCGATGATTCACAAAGCCTCACGGAATAATGAGTCTGTTTAGAAGTGAGAGCGCCATTATTACAGTACGGCGAGGCTGCCACTTTGCACATTAGGTGTAAAGGAAAAAAGCAGGGAGAGAAAAGAAGCTTTAAAAGGGGGTCGGTGCAAAAATAATTATAGCATATAAATATCATACGCTGGTAATGAGTCGGTAATGCTATTAAAATGAATCTTTTCATTTCTTAAAGATAGTGAGTGCATTGATTCTTTGGAGAGAATCCCTCTGATTATGATGAGTGGCACAAATATTATGGTACCCCATGAATAATGCAATATCTTTTTTTTTTTTTTTTTTTTGATTTCTAACAGGGCCTGTGCGGTTACTATACACTTCCCTGCTAGATATGCCACGATCATTTCCAGCCTTTCTCAAACAGCGGCACTGGGGCAATTATTGTAATAAAATATACTATAAACGTGTTCTGAAACTTTAATGGTTCCATATTGGACTATTTCTTTAACAAGTCATCGTTGGTCTCAGAGGTCTCAGTCTTTAGTCCCAGTCAGATCATTTTTATACCTCAAACTGACTTTATTTCGCTCCTCCTCCAAATGTGTCATTTCATGCTCTACTGCTGAGCCACGCCCTTCCAGAGAACAAAAGTGATGAGTGTATCAACCCCGGGAAAGGAAGGGGAGGGGGTCTTCTTTTATGAGGTCACAATAGGGGAAAAATCAAGTTGTAGTAGGTTTAGTAAGTAAATTTTATATGTACGTTTTCTTGAAGTAATCCAAATAAAAACATCCCTCCACTGAAACCACTAAACCATACTCTACATAAATGTATTTGTGGATGTGCCACTTGTTTCTTAGCTTTGCCAATATTTAATTTTTCTGACTTAGTAGTGGACAAATTTGAAATGTATTAGCTAGACTGTAAGGTAAGTTAAAGAGAGAGAGAGAGAGAGAGAGAGAGAGAAAATAATGTCCTGTCTAATCCTGTGTTTCAGCTGCCTGGAAGCTCAACTGACAAACAAAGATTTCTAGCTAAAATATATTATTTCAGTCTGACTAGCAGCAATATTTTCTCTTAATGTTGCATTGCTTTGTAATAACATGCATTTTTAAAGATGAATCTGATAAATAATTAATCAGATAGTTCATTAGTTTATTAATTAATCAATAATAAATTAATTAATTACTCAGATAATTAATCTGTCCAACAACTAACTTGGTAAAATTGTCATCTAATACTGGTGCTGATGTAGTTGTTCATGGACGACTGAATTGCGCAGCTAGGTTTTAAACATATTTTTCAACATTATATACTGTATGTATGTTCGCTATATAGATACAGTATGATAAAAAAGTGAGGTGATTAACAAACAAATACAAAGCTTGTCTTTACTCATTAATTCACATTTCTAAGTAGTATTCAGATTTTTTGTCTGTGCGCTCTGGTTGCGTTTACGTCTTGTCAGCTGCTGTTGTGTGTTTGACGACGGGATGAGCTCGAGAATGGATGCATCCGTACCACTTTTATAAAGAGACACCTACTGAGATTACGTCCTTTGTTACCAGCTCTTTGTCTGGGTTGTGTTTGATGCATGATTGATATTACATTATAATCGTTTTTCATGGTCTCCAAGTCATAAATTTACTCAGCGCACAATTCTGAGCTCTCCAGAGCCCCTTTTCCAGCAAGGCAGTACCAACTAAAGGTTTGCGATTGCCTTCTTTAAACCATAATACTGTAGTATTGTGTCATGTGTAGTGTAGTGTTTATATCTATCACAAAATTTAAAAGTGAATGGACTCGGAATGCAATGGGCAGCACAAATGCTTTCTAGTAATGATGGTTTGATTGCAAAGTAGACTCGCAAAGCCAGGAGGACTGACAGCTTTTTTTTTCTCCTTTCTTTTTTTTTTTTGCTGCTTGAATTGCCTCTAGTATGTATACACGGATGTATAGAGTAACGTAATAACGTGACTGTCTGGCCCAAGGAAAGACAAAGCAAGTTCTTAGGGGGTTTGCTATTGAATCAGCTCTGAACCAGTCCTAACATCAGACATGAATTAACACCTGGTTTAATTTGTGTTGAAAAAGGGGTATGGGTCTGTCATTAACGTGACTGCACTGAAATGACCTTAAGCCTTAAGAGATGCATTTTTCTGTGGGACGGAGCTGTATGCATGATTATTGCCACATTCTCCGTACATCATGGCATCGCCAGACTGAGGAAACGTTCTACCTAGATGGTATCAAAGCACGAATCAAACTCTGGGATAAATTATTCTGCACAATCATTTTCAAAGAAGATGGGACTTTTAAAGCCTCATCTCACAACTTACAACACTTACAGGTATTATTGTCAGATACTGTTAAAATATTTAAAGAGGTATAAAGATATTTGCAGAAATTTGCAGTGCAGACGTTCCTTTCGTGTAACTGTACAGTACCTCTAATTTTTAACCTCAAGTGTGAGACCAAGTTGTAATGAGAACACACACGAGGTGCGTAGTCCTGATATAGTGATGCATTTGGAACAAATAAGTCTGCAAATTGAGATGAACCAAAAAAAAAAGTTAATGTTTAGATGAGAGACAGGGTTTATGTGGAAATCCACTAAATGGTTCAAAGTAGTTCCCATGAACTGTGCATGAGATCGATTTGGATAGAAAGAGCATTCCCCTTTCAAGTTTGGAAATGTAATTGAGTCGAGCATAATTGAGCTGCTTTTATTATTCCTCTGTTTGTGCACTCTTTCACCACAGCAGATAGAGATATATGGTTGTATTTATGGTGGTGAGAGAACTGACCCCACCTTGCTCTGGTAATGGAGGAAGCCTTTGATCACATCCACTTTCTGTCTGGGCCTCTTTTCACATACTCCCAACCTTGTGTGCGTGTAAGTGTGTAAGGATGTGGATGTGTGAGACGTGTGTATGTGAGGTGAGAGTCTCGTTCTGGTCCTCTGCTTTGCTGCTCTGTACTTCATCCACACAGAGGCTCCTTAGGGAACACTCGCGGCAGTAAAAAGCAAAGAGGAAAAAAAAAAAAAAAACCAGAAGTTATCACACAGCGCTGCGTTCAGGCCAGGCAGAATTCATGTATTTTTAATAGGCTGCAAATAAGAAACATCTCCGTCTCCATCTCCATCGTCGTTGTCTTTTGCTTTCCGTTTTCTTGTCTCCTCATCTTAAAGACGACGAGGTGTATGCTCAGGATTTACGGTTCTCGGGAGCTAATGAAAGAAGAAAAAAAAGAGAAGAAGAGCGTTATCATTTCCCACAAGAGTTGCTTCAATTTAACGCTGAGCTTTGCCGTCGTGTGGCCGATATTTTCACCCTTCACCGAGTCTGCTCTGTGTTCGTGTGTTCGTGTGTGTGTGTGTGTGTGTGTGCGCGCATGTGCATGTGGAGGCAGAACAGTACCAGAGATACGCCAGCGTTCGGACCTGACTGTCGGATCTCGTTAGGCTGACTTGTTAGGCTGTGAAGTAGAAAGACACGTGGGTGCACACTTGCGTCTTTGTGTTTAGGGGGCTTAACAAACCAATTTCCACTCGACTGTGCTTTTGAATTGTCGAGTTCAAGCTAACCATGATGGCAGGCTGCAGTACTGTGAACCAAAGCAAACTAATGATTATCTGAAAGCTGGAATCACCAAAGCGTTCTTGAATATCAACTAAATAATTTAATAATGTTAGTCTTGTATAACTTTTTTAGATCTCACTTTGTTGTCTAAAACTAACTTGTTCTTCTATCACAGTGTTCTTTTTTTCTTTTCAGAACAATTAGCCATGACCAAAAAATAATTATAGTTAAAAATAAAAAAATAATAAGACCAAGTACCTAGACGGTGGTTGAGCCGAAGCCGTGTTCTTCTCTCTGGTTGTGTATTGACTCTCTTTATTCAGCTGAAAGATCTAAAGTGACTTTCACACACACAAGCTTTGAAGCGCTCCTGATTTTAATAGCTACTTTTAAATTAAGCACTGTCTTTTTAAGGCTAATTTGAGCCTTTAGAGGAGGAAATGTTATAGAGGTGTCAAATGTTAAGTTTATACTCAAGGACCCTCTAAAGGGTCATTATTTTCATTAACAATGGAAGTTCTTTTTAAAGTTCAAAGTTGCTGTGATTGAATTGATTTCAATTAAAGAATAACCTTGATATGATCAACCTATGATGATAAAAAAAAAAAAAAAAAACTCATGAATTATAGGTTTCCAGTGTAGCAGTAGGTTGTATTTGGTCCCTTGATTAATGCAGGGCGTCGCAAAACAAGAAGAACTTTTACTGAAGCAGTTAGCAATTCCGTCATGTATTTTGGCTGTTTGTTTATTTATTTATTTATTAGCTATTTTATGTCTTTAGATGTCTTAGTAAGATATCTTAGATCTAGGCAAATTTATTTTTAAACTATTTCTTTTGATAAGATTGTAGTAAACCAAACATAAGCTTATTAAATGTACTTTTAGACATTGTGTTAGTCTATTTGAGACATTTATGTTTATTCTGTTTCACAAAAAAAAAGTCAAATATTAAAGTGAAAATATCTTAAAACTACTTAAGTGTAGCTACAGTTTCTTTACATGTATACAATAAACCAAATGTAAGATTATTTAGCTTGTTTCTAGACATACTTGGAAAAAATGTTTCGGTGTAATTTTCTTGTTTTATTGGCAGATAATTTTCCTCCTTTTAAGCAAATATTAAAAACAAAAAATAAGAACAATAGAACAAGTAATTTCTGTTTTAAGTTTTTTAAACTTTGTCTTGGCCTTATGATCTTATATGTAGTTTGTTGTAGTCTTATATTAAGACATTTTAGATGAACTTGACTAAATTCAATATATTTATATTTAATATAATTTTTTCAGCATAGCAGTTAATGTAACTTCTTTCTGAAAATAAATAAATAAATTATTTGCTATTAAACAAGAAATGTATGCTTAAAATAGTAAATTATATTTATATTATTTTGTTTTGTTTGGTTTGTTGTAAGAAATTGTAAATAAAATGGCTAGATTCAAGCTATTTTCATTTGCTAAGATATATAATGTCGTAAATAATTTAGCTTCTCTCTGGAAATAAATACTTATGTTAAGAAATTGCAGATAAAATTATTAGATTCAAGTTATTTCCACTTGTAAAATCTCAGCTACATTTTAAAAATTGAAGCAGTACAAGTTGAAGAGTGTTTTTGTTAAGGTGACTATTAAAAAAAAAAACTGTAGCTACATTTTGTTTGGACGATTTTTGTGTATATATATAATCTGATATTGTTTATTACTATTATTATCGAGTGCTACCTCTTAGCTGAGCATGTGCGTTTTTTCTCCACAGATAAATGTTCTGCCTAGTTACACGGCTCGCACGTAGCTAAGTGCTTCTTTATAGCTGTTGTGTAAAGGCTGAGTTCAAACAAGAACTCAGAAAAGACATACGTGTGTGTGTGTGTGTGTGTGTGTGTGTGTGTGTGTGTGTGTGTGTGTGAGGCAGGATAATGCCAGGTGTTACGAAGTTGTCTACAAACTCTGGTTAATGACCAAACCCCCTCCCCCACCTGCCTCTCTGGCACACTACTGTCAGATGGAAGACTTGAAATCTCAGGTTCTCGCTGTAGAGATAACAAACCCGGTCCATATAGTTTCCAAGGTTCTCTCAGAATTCGATTTATCTGCCAGAGCGTTTCCATTTCCATTTCCATATGCATTTACAATTTGCACGCTTGTCAGAGTCGCCACACCATTCACGTGCACTCCTATAGTCAGATCTCACGTACTGTTCAGTTAACACCAATCTCCGGTTTAGTTCCTGTAGCAAAGCAGGAAGTAGATCAACAGACTGGAAGCCGGTCTTTTGAGACCCATGAACTTTGTAAGATAGATGAAGGCACTCACCGAAGCGGGACAGAATGCAATTCACACGTTTGTGTTTCCTGCTGTGGCTGAGAGGTGTTAAAGGCAGGGGTTTAATTATGACTGTTTCTATCCTTATCTTTCTTTTCCTTTCCTTTTTCATTGTGCTCAAAACATTCCATGACACCGTTGTGACTGACTTAACTAGCAAACATTGTCCTCTCACATCTTAGTATTCTTTTGTCTTTCTGTCTTGCTCTCAAACTTGCAATCCAGGTTTCAGTTATGAGATAAACCTTCTAACTAAAGTTTTTTTTTTTTTTTTTTTTGAAACAGCTCACAGTCAAATTGCCTCTTGAATGCTGGTGTCCATGACTGCGCAGCCACTCTCTCAAATTATACGCCTGTGCACAGGAGAGTATCAACGCCCTATTAGAAATACAGAGTGAGAGATTCAACTCTTTTTCCACTGGCATGCGACTTTCATCTACAGCGTGCTCACTCTCCGGTCAAGTGTCTGGATCTTTTCGTTGAAAGTAAAAAAAATGTTTAAATTATGACTCTAATTTTCTTTCTCTGTATTTATGCACCATCATCATCAGGAAATATTCAGAAGTCCGCTCCTTTTGTGGATTGGTTTCCAAATTTTGTGACTCAGATCTTCCATCGTACCTGATGTTAACGTTCCTAGTCACTTCTGTTTGATAATACTAGGATGATTGCACCTCGCTGGCCAATCGTCTAGAGTCCAAATACCAGTATATAAATGATTCCATATCATTTATGGTCTCTGACTCCAGTGATGGCTCGTGATTATACTTTTGACCAGTCAGTGGTCTGCACTATTTCTGGCGCCACTGTTATGTCTGCATTTGGTACTCTTGGAAGCCTGGCAAGAAAGGTAACCAAAATTAGGCACTTGGCTATAATTTATGTTGATCAGCAGTGGAAATAATAATAAGCTGGATCACAGATTTGTTAATGTACCATCGCTAAACCAGTGTATATAGTGTTGTGTACAGATAAAAAACCACTCCTGAGTTATCCCTAGTGCCCAGTATCTACAGATCGAAGCATATGGTGAGCTAGGGTGTTTCATGATTGATATACACTATCAAAACTTCATTATGGTATAAATCCTGTTTAGTTTCCAACTCCGGCCAACCTGGATGCTGTCACTTCACATCAGCCTGTGAGTTCCCAGTCTTCCCAAGTGCTAGTTCTGAGGAATTCTTCACCTCTCACTAAATTCTTCTCTTATTCTCCTCAACTTGTGAAAATGTGCAGGTTCCTCGTTTTCTCTCAGCTTTTTTTTTTTTTTTTTAACAGCTGTTCCTCGTTTGTTCCCATTCTCCCCGCTGTGAGATAAGGAATCGTCCCCAGTTATTTCAAGGCCTTGAATGCCTCCCTTGATATCAATTGCAGCGGGCTCGGTTTTGTTTTTGCCCTTTGCGGAGTAAAGAGATGTGTGCTCATGAGACACTTTGAAGGGGTGAAGAAAAAAAAAAGGACTAAAAGAAAAGGAATAAAGAGGAAAGATGAAAGGAGTGGTCGGTGTGACTCACGGCACACGCGGAGAGGAATATTAAAAGAAAAGAAATAAAACAAGCCAGGCACAAGATTTTTCTGTTCTGCCTTGCAGGCGAACACATTTACCAAAGTCCCTGCCGAGATGAGATACGCCTCTCCAGCTCTGTTGGATGAGCGCATACCATTAAAGAAGCTCCCTTTTGTCGTCTGGGCTCGGGACTCCCGCGTCTCTCCGCATCCCTCTCGATGGTGTCAAATTGATTAGCTTCTGTGCTTGTGAGATGTTGACTTTTAACGTACCAGATGAAGTGGATATCCATAATGTCAGCCGTCCTGCAAAGCCACTTAACGAGACCGTGGCGTAAGCCGTGTGTTGTTTAGTAACCCTGCATTCACACTAGCAGGCAACAAGTCGTTTAAAGTTTCTCTTGTGGGTTTGTAGCAACCACTACTATAGTCGCTTTTTTAGGTCCTGAGGAGAAGTTCTGATAGCTACACTATCATCATTGTTCTGCATTAAGCATACACCTAAGGAGATTTGAAATGAAAGGAATCGGGTTAAGAACTGTTCAAACGTTTGAGGAAGTTGCATGATAAGCAAATCGACAGTAGAAATCAGAGCTGTGTTTAATACTGAAAGTGAGAACAGCTGTTGGTGCACTTGTTGGTAAAACTAATCAGTAAATCAAATCAAGGCTTTAACTTGCTGGGAAGATGTGATCTGATGAATCCACATCGACCCTATTCCAGAGCGATGTGCACAGGTAAGGAAGGGTAAGAAGGGAAGAGGTTGAAGCGATGCACCCATCATACATGGTGGCCATGTACAAGCCTGGGGTCTGCTTCACTGGGTCAAGTCTAGGCTCAGCAACATCATGTGGCAATAAAATGAAGTGAACTGAACGTACCGGTTATTACATCTATGGAGTTTTTCTTCCATGATGGCACAGGCATATTCCTGAGCTCAAATTGTGAAAAAGTGGTTTTGGGAGCATGAAGAATGATTTTCATACATGAACTAACCACTGTGTGGGCCGTAATCAAAGGCAAAGGAGGTCAAACAAAATATTTTAGTGTGATGTATTTATTTATTTATTCATTTATTTATTTTGTTGGCTTTGGCAACTTGTTAAGCAGATTAAAAGATGTGGTAATTGGAATGACATTTGGTTGACTCTGTGCTAGTAGTATGTACTCTGCATGGCAGGATAAGAGGATACTACTGTTGTAAGCTTAGAAGATAAATTGCTGGTCCAGGTATACTACAGGATTGGTCCAAGGAATCATATGATAATCAATGAATCAATCAATATCAATGATAATGATGATATTCAATTATTTGTCAAATGTACATCCCAGGTAGGAAACAGGGATCAGAGCGCAGGTTCAGTCAGCTTACAGCGCCCCTGGAGCAGAACAGGGTTAAGGGCCTTGCTCAAGGGCTCAGCAGTGGCAACTTGGCGGTGCTAAGGCTCGAACCCCCGACCTTTTGATCAGTAACCCACAGCTTTAACCGTTTGAGCCACCACTGCCCTGTTTACCGGGTCATACTTAACTTGTTCAGGTGTCCCTGAAACTCATGGAAAATCTTGCCTGCTAGTGAGGATAGAGCCTTATGGAGACATTGGCACGGATGTCGTCCTGGAGCAAATTATTTCTTTCAGTAGAGAACCGTTAAAAATGCCTTGACCGCAAAACATAACGACACCCGTCTGAGTTGCAATTATAGCCCGAGCAAGTTTTTTTTTTCCCTGTGACAGCTGAACACTTTCACTTTTAACATCTTAAAGTACGCTAACGTCCGATATATGTGCATTTTTACGCTCTTTCTATAATTATACGATTGTTCTCAGTTAGATTTTATTCTCGTTGACAATCTAGAGCGAGTCCAGACATTCGGACAGAGGCGATCATGGTAAAAAAGGGTCTAAATGTGCCGAATGCAGTAAAAAAAAAAAAGTCTCAGCTCTTAAAAAAAAAACACACACACACACAAAAAAATCACTCGCAACAAAATCCAGATTGTACCCATGCCAGCTGGAAGCTTTTAAACCCTTTTTTCATCTTTCACTTCTATTTAGTGTTTGCGCAACAAAGTGCTTGACGAAATGCATGTCTTTATCAACAGAAAAAGGGAAGGTTTTTGTCCTTCCGCCCACGCACACACTTAAAACAAAGTAAATTCTCACACACTGCAGTACATCCAAAAGCATCCCTCAAGAATTTGGGAAAAAAATGAGCTCAATCAGCATGAACACCTTTACTCACTCACATTTCTGGCTCATGAAATGTTCCCTCTTTCGCCACAGCAGAATAAGACTTTGATCATTTGCTTGTTTGTTTTATTGCTCAAACACTACTGTACTAATTGTGATTAATGTTGGTGTAGACTGCACTTTCTGTGAACCACACTTTTTTCGAACATGTCTGCCTTATTTTGCCTACAGTGTCCAAATAACCCTTTCAATGGAAAGCCTGGAGCTGACACGCCAACACTTTCTTGATGTTGCCTTCCTTTGACCTTGAAAACAAATTTCCAATAAAATCTTCTAGAGGTAACAAAAGAAAGGGTGTTTGTAAAGCCGATTGTGTCCATCAGGTCTAGAGAGGTGAGAAACAGGAGCGGGGTTTCGCCCGGGCTCTTTTTTAAGTCACGTTATCGTCCCCGTGAGCGAAGTTACGACAGGCAGACTTGTGACCCTCAGCTGCCTCCGCGCCACCAGAGATCAGAGACGTAGCATCAAAGTGCTTCCCGGCCCTCGCAGCATCTGCTCAGACTCACTCGCCTCGGAACGCGTCATCCAAAAAAAGCACAGCGCCGACGGTGCACGCACGCTTGTGCCTCGGAATCCCGGCATGATCCCTGCGCGATGAATAAATCTCGCCTTTAGAGCGTACGAGTATGCTTGACCTTCAAGGTCTGTGTCTGTGTCTGCTCTTATCTGAATAATGGTGTCCTCTTTGAGATAAAGTGTTTTTTTTTTTTCTATCTTCAAAATGTTTTCTAGATCTGACACTGATTTTTGTGTTTTGTCTCTTTAACAGCGAACTCCAGTCTCCTCGGTGGCGGTGGAGGTAAGGATGCTGAACTTTCACACAATGTGTTTGGACCACTTAGTAATCATTAAGCAAATTACAATTTTATTTGTCACATACACAGTATGATATGAAGTGAAATGCTTATATGATCGCTAATGAAATAAAAAAAATAATAATAAGAAGAAAAGTTTTCAAGTAGAATATAAAGTATGAAATAAGATATTTTTTTTTACTAATTAGAAAAATATAGAAAAAAATCTTTTAGCTATAAAAACAATAAGAAATTTACATGATGTACAAAGAATACAATTTAAATATAATATAATATTCCCAGATATCTAATATAATATAATATAATATAATATAATATAATATAATATAATATAATATAATATAATATAATAAGAATTAAAGTGGAATGTAGAAACCATGTCCATTCATGGGCAAGACAATGTGCAGAATAATGTGTGAAGTCATAGGTCAAAGTTCAGACACCCTAACCCTAGACAATTAGCTGTACAGTATATAGACATTTCTAAATCTTTTATAGTAGTTTTTATTATTATTATTATTAGAGATGCAATAAACCTAGAATCATTAAAACATACCTATGCAGTTGTTTATACTACAGTAAGGAACGAAACCTGTAATGATTTTATAGGAAAATAATCAACAACAGAGATTCTCCTATAACCTTAAAGTGGACTGATTTCACCAACAGCATGTCCCGAATAGTTTGACACTACCAGAGAATTTTGCTAAATGATTAAACTTTAAAATCTTTTTATTAAACAACAGGTCAGACCTTTTTTATTTATTTATTTATTATTATTATTTTTACAAAAATCAATGTACTATACAAATGTTAAAATTAATGTTGTGAAATGGGTGAAATTTCCTGTTAATTGTTACTTATGCTATAGGAGGTCTTTGTTCTTGAGGAAAAAAAAAAACATTGTATGTTACATAACACTAACACTGGAGCCTCCTTCCATAATAAACATATTCATACAGAAAACCGCATAGATTTAGGCATTTGGGTATTTTCTGCTCAGATGTTCATATGAAACAGTATGTATAGAGCACACCATACTATACGCCATATATAACTGTAACGAATGTTGACAACAGCGCTAAAATGAACAATGGCTGTTAGCATACAAATACATTACTGCACTGTCTTCTGTCAGTCTACGTATATCACACTGGTTCATTGACTGGACCATCTTTGCACCTTCTGTAATTTATGTTTAACTTGGCACTACTGTACTGCATATTCCACCCATACTGTATATACTGAATGTATATCGTGTTGAGCATGATATCATAGATTTTTTTTTCACAGTTTTTTGTCCTTATTACCTGCTGCACTTTCTGTACATTAATCACTCTCACCCCTGTACATACAGTATGGACCCATACCCTCATTTACTGTACCACATTGCTATTTATTGTAAATAGGCCACTTACACACTTCTGCATAGATGCTAACTGCATTTCATTTGCTTTGTACTTGTACATTGCACAATGACGTTAACGTTCAATCTAATCTAATCTAAAATCTGCGCAACCTGTGCAACTGACTTTTAATAGAAAAAGTTTCTGGTTAATAATCATCAGGGAAACTTGCACAGTTTTATCGCTCGCTGTGATCAAGCACAGGATCTGTAATGTCTAGAAATATGGAGAGTGTTGGATTTGTAGTTGTTTATATAAAGGCAGAGAGGGCTTTAGCCAAGCCAGGACGATGATGCTTTTCTTCACCTTGAGCACTTATGAAACACCTCGGATTTCACCAGGGGTCCAGAAGCCTTTATGATTACACAGTGCCGTGGATGAAAGAAACCTGTAATACATACATCCTAAGAACACGTTTGTACCATTTCTCGACCCTGAACCTTTTTTTTTTTTTTTTTTTTTTTAAACGCTGAACATAGTTCCTCAAGGGCTTGAATGCCGCCATGTCTGATGTCCGGGTCTTCTCCGGTCTGCCGCCGTGCATTTGCATCAAGGCGCAGACGAAATCAGAGGCAACCAACCGTGTATTACATCCAGCCAGAGTTCCTCTATTTGGCAGAATTTTGCACAAAGTCTGACATGATTGAAATAATAATTGCGCCACGAACTGTGCAGGACAAAGGCGAGGGAGCCGAAGGGGACGGCGTGTACGGATCGACCCAATTATTCCCGGAATTTTTTTTTTTCTGAACAACACATTGGAATGCAAGCTAGTCCCTAGTCGGGAAAAATAAAAAATCAACAACACAGCTGTTTAGCTTTCACGCAAATCTAATGTTTAGTCAAGTGTTCTTATTCAGGTGTTGCTCGAGTCACATCCGCAGCCCTCACGAGGAAGACACGTTACCCGATCCATTTCACACCAGTGTGTTGTTTGATTCATACTAAAACCCCCCAGTTATTGTAGCAGGATCATGCTGCAGGATTGGTGGTCTAGGGTGGGATGTTGAAGAAAAGAAAAAGGAAAAAAAAAAAGGCGCCTGATTGAGATCAGAGGTCACGCGGGCATGACAAAACCACTTACCGGAGCAACTGTCAACCAAATAGGATTGACCGGTCCGAGCGCCGCCGCCCTAGTGCTTTCAGTCCCGCACTTTCGTGTATGTCATCACGGTTCTGTTATTGATTGGTCACGACAGTTTAATCATTCGAGGGCAATTTGCTTTTCTTCATTATTTTCTCGTAATTGCTCTCTGCCTTCTTGGGTGTCTGAGATGGAGCTTTAATAGCAAGATGTGATACAGTTTGCCGTATCAGTGTTAAGGCCAGGAAGACTTACCAGAGCATCTTTTGAGTCCCCGTTGATAGCAAATACTGCTCTCATGCGTACGACAAGCTATAAATTGTACACGTGGAGACGGAAACCCGTCGTGCCGTCCTACACCAAAGTGTCCCGAATCAAATCCGACATCAAGGACACGGTTTTTGTCTAATTTGCGACCCTTGATAACTGTGTCAGAAACACAATTAACCCCCACGCCACAAGATGTCTAGCTTCAAAAGCATCCTTAGTGGCTTTTGGCCAGGAACTTTCAAACACATCAAGCGAACATTTGACATTAAAAAGCGGTAGGTAGCTTTTATAGCAGCTCGGACTTGAAGTCAGGAAGGTTAATCCTATGTGAATAATTGCAGCATCAGAGGAGCCAACTGGAGTGAAGTCAGAGCTATAAAAGGCAAAAAAAAGAAGAAGAAGAATCCGGCTTGGCTGGATGAGCAGACTGACGGACTCTTTGATTGAAATTCTTTGGGTGGCAAAAGATTACTGGTTTTATCATCAGGAGAGTTCTGTCAATAAGCCAAGATGTTTTTCTGTCTTCTTCGTCTTTTTTTTAACTCCCTGGTTCACTCAAAACAAAGCCCATCATCCTCTTTACTTTATCTCTGTGTGTGAGAGAGAGAAATAGAGAGAGAAAGAGAGAGAGAGAGAGAGACTGACGGTTTTATCTCCTCACTCTCCTTTATTGCCATTGGACGACTGATAAACCTGCCTGTTTTCTTTCTCCCTCTCGCCTACCTTTTATCGTTTAGCAAGGTGAAGACCTCCAGCTGGGATAAGTTCATCCTGTCCTAGACCTCTTAAAAAAGACATGGCTTTCTCTCTCTCTCGCTCTTATCAGCGAGCTTTCTCTTCGTCTCTGGAAGTCCACGGGGATTTAGGTTACATTCTCAGTGCTCTCGTAATGGTCTGTAAACTTTGGGTGGGACAGAAAATCAGGGTCATTACGCCTTGTTTTGGTGTGCACAGCGTTCTTGATGATTGGAACGGGATTGTGAGCGAATTGCAGCGCGGTTGTTTATTTTATGTGGTTAAAAAGCTGTGCAAAAGTGCCTTGCTGTTATTTAATGTCAGAAACCGAAGAACAACACAAAAGCACGCCCAGCCGCCAACATAATCGTGGTGCATACTTTCACTCCGAGACGTTTTTCTTTTTTCTTTTCTTTCTTTCCCCAGAAGGTCTGGACCAGCTCTTGGAAGCCACCTACTGAGACAATTTAGCGTCTTAGTTCCTTCTGTTCCTTAACAGGAGGGTTGGAATCCAGCGGTTTGGCGATATCCCTGCTCAAACACACATACTAAACCTGACAGTTAACTGATAAGTTAAATCAGGTGTCTGATTTTTAAACAGGAGAAATGTCTGAACTTGTATCGGACTCCGCCGTTACAGGAGGTCATTCCAGGTTAATGCTGTAGTGTAAACGTCGCCCCTTGATGGATGAGCGTCTTTATGTTTTGTTTTTTTTACGTTCTCTTGTCCTCTTGATTGAAATTTTGGCTACATACTCGACTTAGACTTAACTAGGAGGTGTGGCATGTCATGACGCTTGTGGGGGAAAAAAAAATTAAAAGGCCACGTTTAAGCCTTCTGAGCAAAATCAGCTCAACAGCAACAAGCAGTAAAAAAAAATAAAATAAATAAATCCTTCAAGAGCATGCCAGGCAGCTTTCCTCTATTTGAACCTGATCGCTAGATAACATTCCGCACGCTGTGCCGCATTAACATCTAGCGCTTCGTTTTGGGAAACGGCAGACGTTGGAGATGCCTCGCCTCCGCAGACTTCTCAACTGTAACATGGTCCGCCTTTCTTTCTGTTGTTTAATGCATGCTTCCTGGCCACGCTTCACTAACTCTTCACTAGTGCCTATAGGCAACTCGATCCAGCCTGCTGAGTCTGTGCGTTCAGTTTCCTTCCTCGAGGCCAGTACCATGCCTGCTCTACATCTGGTTGATCTGCTGCTGCTTCTTCTTTTCCCCCTGGCAGCCACCTACTTTCTGCCAAGCTGGAGGGGTGAAAGGGTTATAGTGATCTCTTTCTTTTCTTTCTTTCTTTCTTTTTTCTTTCTTTCTTTCTTTTTTTTTTTTTTTTTAGTTTTGTGAACTGCATGTCTTTTATTTATTTTATTTTTTTTGAACTTTTTGGATTTTGAAAAGGAGGGCATTACAGTTCATCCATCCTATTGATGACTTCTTGTTTATAAGCCGATTCTTTTTGTATAGATTACTGCACTATAGCTTGCTTTCTGTGCTAATGCTTTATTCTTGTGACTTCAGACTAGACTAAATTCTAAACTCCGGGTCAAGTCTGTCTTCTAGAGGTTTATTCTCCCTTTAGCCATCTGAATGAATAGTCTTATATAGACAGTGATGGAGGTATGAGATTTTTTTTCCCCTCTGTTCTCTTTCAAATAGTTATGTAAACTGTCTATATGGATTATGTTTATTTTTAGAATTCAAGCAGGTCTCGTGTATTAATATGTACACGAGCAGGTTTCATCCCGACCCCACAGCTGGTGCAGCTCCGAGACGTCGGAGGAAAAGTCACATAGTGCTGAGCTTCGTAAACCGAGCCTCCTACGCGGTTATGAATGAGGAGGGGCTTAAGGGATATAACAGATGATGACTAAAACAAGCAAATCCTCTTTTCAAATAAATAAAGCGCTGAAAGAAATTAGTCAAAAGTAGCAAAGTGGGGGGAAAAAAAATCACATATGGTCTGTATTAGTGTTGTTACAAAATCATCTATTATTACACGAGTGCATGAAAAAAAAAAAAAGAAGCATGTCCGTGGTGTATCTTGTAAGCAAAAACACCTGTTACTTTAACTAGAGTGAGCAACTTTCAGGCAGATGGGCTACAACAACAAAGAGCAACATTCGGTCGGACTACAAGATAGCACCTGTCTTTTCTTTTTTTTTTTTTGCCTCCGTCCTAGTCCGTTCCTTCACTAGTCATGATTTTCCTACATTTCCTGTTCTTGGCTGACGCAACATGGTCTTCTGCATTGTTGTTTTGCATTCTGAAATGCGTTTCTGATCACCGCTGTTGCAAAGAGTGATTACTTGAGTTACTGTCACCTTCCTGTCAGCATGGGGTGTCCGGTTATTCCACGCCACTCTGTATGCACACGAACTATTTATTTTCCTTTTTTTAAATGTATTTAATTCTGTGCAAACTGTGGAGTCCCCCCTGGAGATCAGCAGTTTCTGAAATACAAGGCTCTTCAAGGCTCAGCAGTTTTTGAAATACAGTGCAAGGCCAAGGCTCTTGATCTGTACAGTAGGTGCACGACGCCTTGCGTGCAACTGTTTTCAAATAATTAAAGCACGACTGTCCAGACGTCTTTCTTGTAAAAGTGATTAGTAAACCCGTTTGTCCAGAACAACTCAAAAACGCTCTCGTATTCAAAACGCGGAGCATTTTGGGGAACGAATCAAAGTCGAGCATGTCGTTATATAGTATGTAGAAGAGCTCACTAAGGACATTTCAGACAGAAATGGGAAAGCCTTTTTTTCTTTTTTTTAAATATGAGAATTCATGTACATGTGACTCTATGCTCCTTTTTTAGTGGGACAGATTTACCCACAGGCCTCCGCTTCGTGCAGTGTGACAGCTCATTGCTGGAGGGAGCCGCGAACAGGCTGCACGATCACACTCGAGTCCAATCAGAAGTGATGGATGGACTAATAGATGGAGAACGATCACACCATTAATTTTTCAGAGACTTTTGTTAGTACTATATTTGGAAAACGTGTCGTGTCGTGATGTGGGGAAGGAGTGAGAACTGTCTGTTAAACGGTTCATCTGCTTTTTTTGTTGTTGTTTTTTGATGGTGAGATGAACTTTGATCAAAATGAGGACATTTTTCAGCAGTTTATGCCTTTACGCTCAGATGGGTATGATAAAATAATGTTTCATATAAAAGTCTCTTTATGAAGAACGTCTCATGGTGTGCGGCAGCGTGCAAATGAAGAACAGTTGTGCCAATTCCACCACTTGTGAACGAATAATAAATAATCCCGTTTTAAAAAAAAAGGATTTGCACCATTCCTTTCTCCTTACTACTTTTTTTTTTTCCAAAAAGTATGCGGACACTTGACTTTTTCTTTCTTTTTTGTTTTCCTGCGGTTCCCTTGAATATGAACAGTGAACATCTACCTTACCTCCATCTCACCCTGTTCTCTGTATCCTCTTCTCTCACACCAACTAACTTCATGTCCTCTCCCACTACATCCATAATGCAGACACTTGACTATATAACACCAGTATGTGGGTCCTCCACCAAATTGCATCTAGGACACACAAATGTCTTTCTCTGCTGTAGCATTACAGTTTTCCATTGCGATTAGTTTTTTTCAAATGTGTTCTGCAATGAGAGTATGTGCAAGATCCAAGACACGATTCTCAGAGAACTTGACAGAACTTTGACCTTAAGACCCCTGGACACCTTTGGGATGAACTGGAATGCTGACTGCACCTCAGGTTTTCTTCCTGCTGCTCTTGTGGCTGAATAAACACAAATTCTCGTGAGCAAAATCTAGTAGAAAAGCCTCTTCAGAAGATTGGCTCCTACAATAACAGGAAATGGGGACTAAATCTGGAATGGGATGTTGAACAAGCCCACTGGGGTGTTATAAGCCCACAGGGGTACACAAACCTTTTTTTGTGTGCCATTTTATGTGTTTCCATCAAGATGCGCTATTAAATTATTATTTTAATTTTTCCGGATATTTATTTATATATCATAAATTACCCCGATGTGCCTTGTTGAAGTCTGTAAACACGACGGACAGGAAGTAAACACTTTCGTTGAACTCTGTTACACAAGGTTACTGGACCGGCGAGGAAAAACTGTTGTCGCGCCTCGTGAAACTCAGCGAGTCTGTCAGAAGCTCAGCTTTTCGTGTTGCCTGTTTTTTTTTGCTTCTTCTTTCCCCCTGTCCAAACTGATGAATAATTTATCATCGGTGTCTACATCCATAAATCACCCTGCATCTTTTCTCCAACAGCAACCGTGTGATAAGAGAGACAAGTCGGTTCATCCAGTGTCCTCGGTGTCAGCCTAATTAAATATACAGTCTCTCATAAGGAAGTAAATAACATTTTATTTATTTATTTTTTTTGCACACTAATCTTGCATCTGAACAGGAAGTAGCACAGGAACGTCCGGCTAAAGCACACCCTTAAGCTCTTGCGGTCTTTTAAACACTGAAACTCTGGTGCTCCCTGTCCTACCAAGGGGGGGAAAGCCCCTGTGTGACATCACATTTGTTTTCCCCTAGCACTTACCAACAGGAAACAATCTATAATCCCGGTAATGAAGTATGCCCCAGACCCAAGTCATTTGTTCAATAAATGCTGACAATATACAGTGGCCTATTTTCCTTTACTCGCACTCGCTACTCTTGCTGAAAGCAATTTAGCCTCTGTTCTGCCACTGTGTTTGCTTGTACTTGCGCGTGCATTTGTCTAGTGCGTGCTTACATGCTACACATTTCTATTTATCTGTTGCGAGCCAATGATTTGTTTACTGTTATCTCACACCTGGCGCTAACAGCTAATGGAAAATGTACTTGAACTGACGCTCAGATAGTGCTCTCTCCCTTCCTCGCTCTGTTTCTCTCTCTCTCTAGTTTTGTAACAGCACTCTCTCTCTCTCGCTCAGAGTGAGCAGGAATGCCCTTCAGGAAAAGGGAATGCGAGTATATCAGAACCAAGTGCTCCACTTCCTGTTTCGCCCGTGGACATGATCTTTTGAAGCTGCGGCTCTGAATAATTACCACTCAGACAAAAGCCAGGTTGTCAAAAGGAATGCATTTGTTTGTTAAACTTTTTAAAGGAAAGCTAAATTTACTTTGCCTCCATGCAGCGTCATTGTTTGTTTTTCGCACAAATTCAGATTTGGCTTCTCGTCGCAAATTAGACGAGACCGTAGCAATGCCGACGTAGCATCTTATCTGTGGAAGCTGATGTCCATTTTGTTTTAAAAGCGTTTTCTCATGCCGTTCGGCCTTCTCAGGCTGGCAGTAACACACCTTATATACTGTATATATGCAAAGGTGCCAGTTTACCCATCCACCATAACAAGTAAAGTGTGTATCCTTTCTAATTATTTTTAGACAAACAAACAAACCAAAAAAAAAAAAAAAAAAGCCAATGAGCGTTCCCCCTAATGTGACCTCATAAGCTCTGCAGTTCTCTGCAGGGGCGTCGTTAAAGAGCAGCTCATTTATGTAGACACTGAAACAGTGCATTCGGAGGAGGAGTGTTATGAAGGGCGATTGAGATTAAGATTGAGAAATCTGAGACCTGTTAAAGAAAACTTGTTAAAGAAATAAGAAACTCTGTGATATTTAAGGTTCATTCATTTATTCATTCATCTTCTACACCGCCTATCCTGTACTGGGTCGCGGGGACATAGTGCCTATACCAGGACACTTGGGGCATGAGGCGAGGTACACACTGGACAGGGTGCCAGTCCATCACAGGGCACACACACACACACTACAGGCAATTTTGGAACGCTAGTTAGGCTAATCTGCATGTCTTTGGACTATGGGAGGAAACTGGAGCACTTGGAGGAAACCCATCAAGCACAGGGAGAACATGTAAACTCCATGCACACAAATCCGAGGCAGGAATTGAACCTTCAACCTATCATGGGGTACAAGGCCACATTGCTAACCACCATGTCACCGTGCCACCCTAAAGTAAAAAAGTATATTTTTTTTAATATCTATTATTTAAAATTTCTCTTTTGTGCATTAATATCCTTTATGCAATATAATATAACAGAACTCAGTATAACAGAACTCATTTTTAGAGTTCATGGTGCGATGATGTTGATTGGCTGATGGTGTAAGTTCTTCCAAAGTGTTTTTTTTTTTTTTTTTTACACTCCTAGGATGATGCTGTACATGTCGTGTTGTGTTTACCCACAGAACCTCAGCTTAATCCAGTCGAAGTATAAATATTTGGAGCTGGTTTTGGGAACAAATTTAAGCCTATTGTAATAATGTAGAATCCTTTAAAACATGTAACCAGATGTTTGTTAAAAATTGAAAAATGTGTGTAAAAAAGTAAAAAAGAAAGATGTACAGTATGTAAAAAAAAAAAAAAAAATCCAATTTTTTATTTAAAATTTTTCTCTATATCTGAAGGATTTTATAGTAAGTTATCTTAATTTAACAAAAATATAATGTTTACACAATATGTACTATAAACATTTGGGAGGACAATAAATAAATAAATAAACCAGATAATACGTCCAGAATAGGAGTGGACATCTGGAGCTGATTTACGGCGAAAGTGAGAAATCAAAATGGCCCCAGGTGACTAATAAGATGGTTTAGCTGATAGGTTTGTACTTGTCCGTGTACTCCCAAAGTATTGGGCTTGATCGTTATCTGGGTGGAAATTAGCTTCACCCGGTCTGCAAACCATTAAGCCGCGCTTAAGATTTGGGAATCTGATCAATAATGGCGCAATGAATCTAATTCTCAGCCTCATGAATAAGCGTGAGGCATTTATCTTCATTCATTGTGTGTGTATATATAGTATAAATAGAATTTAAAATTATTAAATGATATTGGTTAAATTTTTTTAAAGAACTTTAAAGAAAGTATTAAAGAGTCCCTGGTTCTTAGATTATTAACCAGAAGCAAGGAGCAAACATGAAGTACTGTTTCTCATCTCTATACTGTATATTCTCTCAATATTTTCTCAGTCAGCCACCTGCGTTTATCTTTTCAGCACGTTTATCCAGAAGCTACCTCCTGCTGAGGCTGAGGAGACACACATGCTCTTAGGTTACTCTCTTATCTCTTTTGCTTTGTGCCCTAGACAGTGAGAAGAACAGGACACAGGGTGGAAAAGAGACACCGAGGCCGTTATTGTGTGTGTGACGTCGGCTTGGCACCTGAGCCGAGGCAGAATGGGCACTGTGCCCTTTGGCCAAGCGGTATGAGCCAGTTAGCCTCTTTTAGCTCCATCTAGGGGTTTCCATCCAAATATTGCCATAATCCCCCCTGTAAAAAAAAAAAAGGCTAGGAAAAGAGAACATCTTTTTTTCTCTCCCTCCATGAGGCGCATGTTATGTAATCATTCTGCTGTGGGACAAGTATGATGATATAATCAGAAGAGTATCGGACTCTTATAATTTCTTCCAATAATCAGTTGTTGTAGCTGTTCTGGTGACCTATTTCTTCTTCTTCTTCTTCTTCTTCTTCATCTTCTTCCTTGTTGTTTAACGTCGACTGGAATCCAGTTAAGTCGTTCACATTACCAACACACGTACTGTGGGTCTCATTCTCCATCATCTTCCTGGCATTTTCCAGACCAGCCATCCTTAAATCATCTAATGCATCCTTCCATGATCTTGCCTTGACTTGTTCTGTGTCTTGAACTCTTCGTCTGCTTTATCCCACACTATCTACTCCCACACACTATTTCTTCTGGACACTGGTGAGTGTATAATTATGTTTAAACTTGTGTCCAAGTTCTGATGCCAGCGTGCTACCATCACCTGCGAATGGAGTGTGTGGTCAACTCGCTGCCGCTCCTTACGCTGCTCCAGTGTTTCATCAGATAGATTACCTCATGGTATGACATAAAAGGTGTTGATGACGCCGTATACTGTTACTAGGTGACGGCCGCATGCTACACCGGCCACCCAAAACAGAATTTTTTAAAATATATACACTGTATCCATCCATCCATCAATCTAGGAACCTCTGTAGTCCAATCAGGGAACATGGAGGCCAATGGTGACCATCCCATTTTGTGCGACCGTGGTAGGACCTCCGGTGAACCTTCAAACACACATTGGCAATTTGGGAACGCCAGTTAGCAGAAACAGCATGTCTTTGGACTGTTGGAGGAAACCGGAGAGCCCAGAGGGAACCCACCAAGCACGGGGAGAACATGCACACAGACACGACATGGGAATCAATCCCAGGACCTGGGGGTGCAAAGCGTCAGTGATAACCACTAAGCCACCAAGCCACCAGAGAGGTATTAGCATATACAGTATAGAGAGAAAGAAAGAGAGAGAGAACAAAATAGGTATTCAAAGACAAACAATTGGTCGTGGAATTCTTAATGAAAAGGAGTCTCCGGTGCCAGTGATTTGTAAAACTCGGTAGGTTTTCCACCGCAGGTACGTTTTTTTAGGATGAACATCCTGTGTAACATTAGAGAGAGAGAAAAAAAGAGAGGCTGCTGGAAGAACTGCTGTAATGCCAATATTAACAGGAATCGGAACCTAAAATAAAAAAGAGAATGATGCATCATTAGTATTAAATTTAATTTTGTTATTAAGGTTGAATATTTTCCTCTTACAGCACACCCATGTATGTTTTATGCCTTATACAATATTATTACTGTGTAATTTATATTTTAAAAGCCTTTTCTGTTACAGCTTCTGTTAAAGCTTCTTTTTTTTTTAATCTGTGACAATACATCAGGTTCAGTGAGTGTCACTGTACTTTAAACGATAAACATTCACACACACGTGCACACATGCACCCTGGAGGCCCTACTATGACATATACACACCACCTCTGTATGTGTGTGTGTGTGTGTGTGTGTGTGTGTGTGTGTGTGTGTGATGAGTGACTGCTCCCAGGGACTGTTCACCAGCATACCGGCCCTAATCCTCTCCTCTCACACACTTCGTTATCATCTGCGTCTCTCTAAACCCCACCGAGTAAACAAAGCGCCCTGAGATGCCGTGGGATTTGTAGACAGAGTGAGAAAGGGAGCATGACAGAAAAGGAGGGGGAAGGGGGGGGGACGAAGAAATGAAATGTAGAGAAAGAAGAGGCAGAGATACGAGGACAGGAAAGAACATTTGTTAGATTCGAGCTCGGAAAGCAATTTCGAAAAAAAAAAAAAAGGAATAAAAGTCTTGATTTATGTTTTTGTCTTCTAGCATCGTATCCTATACTGTTTATATAAAACTATATCAAATATTTGTTTAAGGAATATGAGCTGAATAAAGCATGAGGACTCTCACTTAAATATGTCCTTTTAATAAGATTTATATTCATTATGCTTCCCAGGACGTGGCTTTAATTTGTCTGTCGCCAGGGAGCTTAATCATTAAAATGATAAAGCCTTTCAAATGAAGGCTGTTGCTTTTAGGCCAGGCAAAACACAAAGCCAATTTCTCTTCTCGTTCCTTTGAGCTGCGAAAAAAAAAAATACAGCGTGACTCATTGGCCATTTGTTTCATTCCCTCACGAGAATAAAAACTTCGAAATTGATGAGTTATAATGGAAACACCATGGGATTAAAAATAACCAAAAAGGGATTCTCAGGGCTTGGGCTTTACGGTACCGAATGTGCGACGAGCCGCTAGAACTTTTAACAACTTACTATTTTCAAGGTAACTTCATTTGGGTTGGAATAATCATTTCGTGTCACGGCAGATGGGACGGCCAGTCACAGGTTAATAAGTTTATACTGCTGTTATTGATAAACTCATGCCCTAGTTAACATACTTAACCAGCCGATAGAGCTTACACAATTGTTGCTATGGTTACGTCTCACCTCGAACACTGCTTCATACTGTAGCGTCAGGGGCATTGATTAGGAGTTAGAGTAGCTGGTAGCATTGTTGCCTCAATCCTAGCAATTACCATCATGACAAAAATGGTTATTGGTTCATAAGGAAGTGCGAATCATTTTATTTAATAAAAACTTAAATGTATCACATTGGACATGGATGGAAACTCCCAAGTCATCAAGACTTTCTTCATATACTGTACAGCGGTATAGAGGAAACCGAGACCTCCTCAGATCCCTGTGAATAATGGAGCCTAGGACGAAACCCCAGGGGAGGATCATGGTTTCGAGTCAGAAGGTGGACTCTTCCATGGTGGTCTCGGTGCTGTGGTGCAGCCCCTGTCTCTCTTGTGGCCTTGCCTTTTGTTTACACATACCCTGCAAACTCCACAAGGCCGGCTCAAGTACCCGACTTTGATGTGTTTTATCGCTTGGCCTCTGGATCGGTCTTCAAAGAGCCACGGCAGCTCTCTCGGCGGACTGCACAGGCCCTGTTTACACAAGGTTGTGTGCGTGTGTGTGTGTGTGTGTGTGTGTGTGTGTGTGTGTGTGTGTGTGTGTGTGTGTGTGTGTGTGTGGGAGAGTTCTCAGTAAGGCTCGGTAGAGTCAACCAAATTACCACCTTTTTACTAAAATGAGCTTTTACTGTGTAATAATTAAGTGGCCAGGTTCATACTGGGAATTCCCAGACAAACTGTTCCTGAAATTATTTGTTTTGATGTATTGGTTAACTAATAACTAGTAACATTTAGTAAGGTTTTTCTAAGTAATAATAAAAAAAAATAAAATAAAAAAAAAACGAACACAGCTCCTCGAAATGGACCGCTCTTGTAGTCGCGAGTGCACTGAAAACAGAACCAAAACTGCAAACCCAGGTCTAACGCTTGTTACCACATTTTGTTGTCCGGAATGTGTCCAAAAGATCTACTGCATGCCTTGTGACCGTTTAGTGCCCTCCAGAGCTTTACCATGGCAATTCTGTCCAGTGCGATAATAATGATTCCTTTAACACCGCCGGCCAACGGCTTTCATAATCTGCCCTTTTCCAAACCCTATCCATTATTTTAAAGACCGGCATCGAGACCGGCGTTGCGGAACGAGCTGTAATATTCAGAAAGCCGTACAGTATTTCTTGGACTTCTGGATTCTGATAGGATAAAAGCTGATTAATTTGCTATAAAAGCATCTCTGACAGCAGTTTCAGTGGATTTATATTAATGCACTGGCACTAATATATTACAGTTTCCATAGTAACAGCTTAATAACCAACTTGTATGGCGGTTTTCCCAAAAATACATAATATATGTGGATAATATAGTATAATAAAATATGTAAATGTGTATAGTATAATATACAGAAAAAGTATTTTTTTTTTTTTCAGAAAAAGCGATCGTTTATGATAACTGGCATTGGCCTTTGACATCTCTGTGGAGGAATTTTGGCCCACTCTTCTTGCAGAATTGTTGTACTTCAGCTGCATTGGATGGTTTTCGAGCATGAACGACCTGTTTACGGATCTCAATCGAATTTAAGTCCAGACTTTACTAGGCCACTCCAAAAGCTTATTTTTTTCAGCAGTGGACTTGCTGGGTGTGTTTCGGACCTCGTCCTGCTGCAAAGCTTTCACAGCACTGAAACTTTGATGGCAAGTAATTGCTGGTGGTATAAGAAGAATAAAACCGGACTAATCACCCCATCTGCATCATCATCATCAGCATTATCATGGCTGAGAAGTTCAAAAGTAGCTTGATTCCATGTTAATGTCAGCGAGAGGTTATGGACTGGTGACGTCCACGTTTCTCTGTATCTCCGCTCACAGTCTGAGTGAGCATGACCCATTCGAAACCTTCAAAGATGCGTTGCGATCCGAAAACACCACAGGGACGTTACTGCCAGGTCTGTAGCTGTTCCGTGTCGTACCTTGTGTGAGCTGCTCTGCAGCGTGAGCCTGATAGGTGAGAACGTAACGCCTGTTTGGCACGGCAGCCACGGTGCCAGATTCAACACTTCTGTTGTCGAGGGACATGCAGAACGCCGCCATGTTTCAGAAAGTGAGAATGTGTCAGCTCCTAGTGTTTGTCTGTGTGTCTCTTGTGGACTGTCAAATTTGCTTGTGTGGATGTGTCTTTGTGTGTTTGTACAGTATGTGCAAGTTCTGATTGGCATGCCTGCTTTGCTGCATTGAGTGTTTTTTAGCGCTCGGTGTGCAAGCTGTGTTTTTTGTACTCGTTTCACCACGGGCAAAATATTAGATCAGGTAAAGGTCAGTGCCCTTGTTTTCAAATTCATTCAGTTTTTTTTTTTTAAATTTTGATAGCATATTTAATGCCATGGTTAATATCAGACGTGTCTGTGGCAGGAAGCAAGGAGCAGGAGTGTGTTTGCATGTGAGGTAATCCTCAAATGAAACCTTTCTGCAGTAGCACTATTAACCGAAACCTAACTGATTATCATACCAGCCTGACTGTATCTACTTTGGAAAACAGATTCCCGCGTGAAGACAAATAAGACACAGCTTTTACTTGTTTACTGAGTTCAGCAGTTGTGTTTGTTCTTACTGTGCTGTTTGAACAAGGGGCCTGTAAGGGGCTGATCCCGGCAGTACGTTTGCTCAGAGACGGGGATCTCCGCTGGTGGTTGGTTAAATCTCATGGTTCTCTCGCTAGTCGAGCCGCTTGTGATGGCGGTAAGGTCTTTGATCGCACACGAAACGGCACACACGTTACACCCCTCTAGGTCCGCCGCCGCACCAAACAGATGGCCATTAAATTCCACTCTCCTTTGTTTTATTTTCCCGAAAGAATTGCGCCTTCTTTTATCACTGTCACCAAGGAGGGAGAAAATGTGCTGATTAGAAATATGCACGACTAGAGAGCACGAGTATTGTTTCTTGTGCGTTCATGTTAACTAATGAACCCGTGAGTAAATTTGGAATGGGTAGGTAAATAAGGGCTCGTCCATCCTAACAAAAACTGCATGCAGCCATCTTTAATGTGAAACTACGAGGGGCGTTCAAGTCAAACCGGGACTGGGGAAGAAATTTCACGTTAATTGAGGCGTAAAACTTTTAAGCAGATTAGCCAACAGTGATGAGACTCTAAGCCACAGTAAAACTAATGAAAGAACGCCGTATGTCTGCAAACATCCACAGAGTGAAATGTCTGATCTTTCAGAATCTATGGATAACTTTGTGGTCCAGTTTGTGGAAGAAACACGTCTGTGTAAACATAATTGTTCAGCAACAATTCTGAGTTTTTTGCACATTGCAGGAGCTCATGTGGAGGTTACGGTCACATGCCTCGTACAGCCATGACCTCTCTCCAAGCCATTTCCACATGCTTGGGCCGCTAAAGGAGTTCCTTGGAGGCCAGCGTTTCAGAAAGCAGTCTGATCATGGCCACGGTGTACTGAGAAAACCTTGATTATATCCAAGCACTAGTGAAAATCTGTGATAAGTGCATTAGCATAGAAGATGTACACTACACATATAGACAAATAAGGGGAGTTTTTAACTTTAATAACTGTGTTATTCTTCTGCAAAAATCAAAAGTCCCGGTTTTGAACGTCCCTGTTGTTCCTCACTGAAAAACTGAATTTTGAAAATACAAGGTAAAGCAAGGAAAAGCAGTCCATCTCCAATACCGGTGTACTTTTTCGCGGCCTACCCTGGATTTTTTTTCCAAATTCAATTTTTCAGTCTTGTTTGTTTGTTATAGGACCAGAATGCACGCATCATGCGCCAGCCCCAACTTTTATGCCTCATCATGCTTGAAGGTAGTGCAGCCAAGGACCCACGCCCAGAACACAACTTCGACACAGAGCCGTAGGCAGAGTAAAAGAAAAGTCTTTTCCCTTCAATTTTCAGCTAGATAGCTTGAAACTGGCCTCAAACAACCCCACAGAGCTCAGCACACAGCTCGCAAACTCACTCTAGCACATGCTTTCATTACAGAAAGAAGCCTTTCTCTTTCAAGAAGGCTAGTTCGCCACTGTGCTGAGTTCTGACCTCACACTATGAACGCGGTTACACCGAGCACGCTATTAAGTGTACGTCCTAAACCACATACTCCTGTACTCTGTACGGTGCAGCACCACCCAAGTTATCAAATAGGAGGATCTCTCAATACCTCCAGAGAGAGGGAAATTCCCAACTCTTACATATTTCAGCTTTAAGCAAACAACAAGTGATATCTCGATTGAGCCATTTGAGCTCGTGGACTGGGACACCCAGAACAAAAAAAAGACCACACCAATTAGACTCGGGTCTGTGTCAGAATCGTGCGCGCACTCACTTTGGCCGACGCCGTGCCGCTTTTTCGCGCACGCCCAGGCAACGTGCTTCTAGTCCACTGAAGCGCGACGAAAAAAAGCTTGTTAATCACTGAATCAGTCTAGGACTGTGCAAGCATACAGGACTAATTACACCAAGCTTGATTAGTCACTGAATATTATGTGGAAAGTGGGTGGGGATTAATAATGTCAGCCAGGAGTTCACGGCTGCTCTAACTGCCCACGGCGCTAGAACAAAGCACACAAATATGAAGGAGAAGAATCCTTTTTAGATAGTGTCACTCCACAGGCCATCATTAACTATCCTGAACAATAACAGGCCCGTATTATTCTTGAGCATTGAATTACTGTATTTTGGCTCCTCCTTTGTATTTAAAGCTTAACCGTGTGTACTTTATCATTTTAATACCGCACGATGGTTCCAAGTGAAAATAGAACATGAATTATTCGCAGCCGTTCCTTTCTGGTGTGAAATAAAAGTCGACGTATGGTTTAGCAGACTGCGTTTCTGTCGCAGTGCCACAAGGCTCCCTGACATCCAGAATGAATTGCGTTCTTTTCTGGATCCGAGCCCGGTGCAGAGATTGTAGCCACCAATCTTTATACGCCAGATTTTGGCGTGACATCCTGGTGAATATTATCTGCGAAAGTTCCTCGCATTGGCCGCTTCCCCCCTTTTGTGCTTCGTCTGCCGTACAAAAACTAATATATGAGATGTCTGGTCTATTGCTGTCCTAGCTATCCATCGATTGCTGATAAATGGCGTAGTGTGGAATCCATCACTGGGTTTCCTGTATGACTACAATAACCTTCTGTGTCATCCTTGTAATCCACACACTCGCATGCTTTCTCCCTCTCACTGACATCAGCGTATTCGAGATAAAGTGTTTGTTGTGGCCTTTCTTTATCACGCCGCCTTTTTTGTACCGTACGTTCGCTGGTTGAGGTCAAAGGGGTGACGCATTATGGCCGAGCGAGATGAAGAGGGGTCAAAGTTCCCGACAGGGCAATTTGTGGTCTGGCCAGCAGGAGTGAATTCTCACAATGGACTCCTGTGAAGTGTGGCAAAGGAACTCCTGGAGATTCTCGCGTAATGTCTAATGAGACTCGGTCTGCTACGTCTACAAGCCAGCGTTGGAGAACCTTTGAAAAAAAAAAAAGTGCACAGCAATGCATTACCTTACATGCATTTGAAAGCGGAAGACTCAGTGTTGCAGAAAGACTCCCTCACTCATTCATTCACTGTTTGCTATCTAATCTCTTTTAAATAGACTACTATATTTAGCAGCACTAGGGGAGACACCAGACCTACTAGTGAGTGCTATGGAAACACATGGTTTTCTTATGAAAATTATGAAACTTCTATCCATCTATAGCAGAAGCTGAGCAATGTTAAGAATATAAGCAGTAGATAAATTAAATACTTAAATGCACGCTTTGGCTGCTTTGAGCACTTCCTTGTTTGTTGCTAGCTTTGAACGAGGAACAACGACTACAAGCACTAGCTATGTTTACATGGACAATATTTCTTCAACCTGATTGAATTCATACCAGTTAGAGATTCTACCTTAACCCCTAACCCATGGACGCTGATCCTGATTTTTACAAAGCATTAAATCACATGGTAAATTTTTGACATATGCAAAGTCATTCTTTGCCATGAATTGTGTAATCTTATTTTTTCCTCAAACTTTGACGTTAGTTTAGGCTTCCCATCTTTTCCGATAAATAATGCTTGCTACATTACAATCGGTTACAAGGATTCAGTCTCATCTACGATTGGGTAGATGGTTTATGGAGCGCTAGTCCTTGTCAGTGACCCACCCACTGGATGAAAATCTGAAGTAAAGCCTCTGGAGAGGGAATTGATCTCACTGAGTTTACTGATTAGGAATGAGAGCGAAATTTCTTCCTTAGAAACTCAAGTCCATCATTAGGAGGAGCAAACAAGTGCAGAAATAATCCATTTATTCCAACAAGAGAGAAACAAAGGATGAAGCCTTCATGGCTAATATTTTCTAATGAATGGATTACGAAAGCTTTACATCGGCCATCTCATTCCAGTTGAAAGTTCATCAGGTCGGACTGTTTCCTGATTGAGGTGTTTCTGGTTGTTCTGATTATTAGTGCGATGTTTAATAGGTTCCATGTAAACGCACCTAGTGTTGGACACCTGATACTCTCTAAACGGCAGTTGACCACCGGCACTGACAAGTGGCTTGGTCGGTCAGGACCCTTAACCTGCATTTCCTGAAACGAGTTGACAGCGCTGGGAACGAGAGAAGAGCAATCTATTAGGCTGGAAAAGTTTGAGACATCTGGGGAGAAAAAAAAAACAGCAAAAAAAAAAAAAACAGCACTTGTCTTGCCTCAAATTTTAGCTGATGCAGTAAGGAACCAGTTTTCTTTCTCACAGTATGGCAGGCAAATATTGTCTAGCAAAGCACAGGTGTTTTGGGTGCAGTTGAAAAATGGGGCAGGGATTCAAACCGAGGTTCATGTGGGGAATTGTTTTCCCCAGTGCACTATTAGAACGAAGTGTGGCCAATTCATGAGGCACAAAGTCCTTGTCATAAGTTCGAGTGGGTTTCACGGGGGAATCATCAGTCTCAAACGGAGAGGGATTCCTTGTATCGAGTCAAGCTCAGTACATCAGAAGTCTTTAAAATACACTTTTTAGTATTCATTATACAGTAAATGACACATTCATTAGTTTATTACAGATTTATTTGCTTAGATTTGGTTTTGAAAATCTATACAAGGTGGAGTTCAGATCTGTGCAGTTGTCAAATATGCCAAGTGCCAAATACTGTTGTGACAAGTAGCTGTCGAAATGTTTGTCTTGCTGTTCATTTGTCATCCACACATTCGTCCATCATACGACCGAGTTATGTGGTCACGTCGGATCAGAAGACAATATCCTATTTGTTTGCAAAATGTCTTTCACATGATTCTGGTGATTGCGCAATGAATCTTTTCATGACCACGTAACATCATACTTCTTTTTTTTTTTTTTTTCCTGGTCAACTAAAGACATTGTTAATGTTTTAAGCTAATCTGAAATATAATTGCCTCAGCGATAGTCTCGTTTTATCGAATAAACTAAGAAAAAACTAATCTTGTTGTTGTATTATCTCATTACATTTTTTGGAACATTTTAAAAACATAAAACTACGGTTGACGTCTTGTAAAAATCATTATTCAATTGTAATTATAAAAAAATATATCTTTTTTTTTTCTTTTCTTTTTTGTGCCTGAGCATGCAGTGTAACGCAAATTAGCAGTCTGTTTGCACTTTGGGGACTCGTAACCAGCCACAGAAACTTGATATTGGGTCATAGAAGTACAGAGGGAAGCGAGGTTTAAAGCATCATGCACAAAGCAGATGATATCCCTGACATATGTTTTAAGATGTCTCGCCTCAGAAGCTTGGCTTCCCGAAGGCACGGCAGCCGAGAGATCATCGTTAAATGCTAGACGGAGAATCACATTAGCGTTCTCTTTATCAGTTAACATATTAACTTTATGATGCTTTTGGGAAACTGGGACAGTTACCAGTCAACAGAAAATGTAGTCTAGAGCACTCATTGGCTTTTTAAAGACAGTCAGTGATATTGGCGGGCATACTTTGCTACTGTGATGAATGGTGGTATGTATGATTGGAAAAATGCATTGATATCTACGACTTCCTGGAGAACCTTTTCAGGTTTGGCAGAAAAAAATATATATATATATATATAACTTAACCTTTTGCTCAACTAGTCAAGTTTACCTCAAATGGTACAGTTTCCATCTTGTTCAACTTTTCCATTGACATTTCTCAATTAGGCCAGGCAAAAAAAATCAGGCAGGGGAAGAACTCTTTTTTTTTTTTTTTTTTTCATCCACCCAGAGATTAAACTTGATTAAAGTATTAAACCTCCCCATTTAACCCCCTGACACAGCACAGGCGGCTGCGCTATCAGGGCTATTACACTGCAATAATTTGGAGATTGTCCATTTGAATGGATCCCCATCCGGCAATAAGGGAAGTTTTACTGGCTCTTGGGGTGTGCTCAAAGCCCAGTTTAATAAAGCTGGTCTGTCACGAGCTGTTAAAGCTTGAGAAGAGAACAATAAACAAAGGTGTGCTTTTTCACCTCACCGTTTCAGCTAGATAATCGCACTACCAAACTTCATTTATCCAATACTGTATAAAAGCTCTGCCATTCACACAATATCTCGCAATATCTTCAATGGCATCTCCGTCTCAGTGGTTTATTGTGCATTCCGGAATGGTGTGCGGGGAAAATGGATGCGCTATCTAAAATGCTGTTTAGGTTGATTCCAGCGTGGCATTTCTATTTTTATTTCAGGGGCTACTGTAGGTGCCTGAAGGTGTAAACAGGCCACTGTGCTCTTCTACCATGGCCTTTTCATCATGGTAGAATGATGGAGGCCCATCTGGCTTATGCAGATAGGGCTTATCGGTTGCAGGGGCGGATGGGATCTTGGTGGCAGGTAAGGAGAGGCTGCAGCGGATCAGCCACTCCTACCCTGACTCGGCGACCGGTGTTATTTTTATTTCTCCGAACCGATAGGAGGATTTGCAGAGACAGCTGATAATGCCTTATATTAGACAAGAACTCTATAACCCTCCTTCTGCAATGACGGAGCCGAGATAGTCTTCAGCTTAGCGATTTCTCTTGTTGTTTCCCAGGCTCTATACCATTGGAGAAGGGATCTGTTCTCCTGAAGGAACGATCTGAAATTGGATCTTCTTAAATGCGGGTCTCGCGGCAGCCCAGAGTTAATGCGTCTCCACTCTCGGTCGCCGCCCGTTTAATTTCAAGGGGGTACAGGTGCTTGGTGAACTGAAGAGTGTTTGTGTGCTTTTGCTGGACCTGAATGAAGGGGTTGATTTATTGCTCTGTGGGATTAAAGATCAACAAGATGCCTGCTGACCCAGCATATCTTTTCTTGTATGAGATTAAAGGCAGCCCTAAAGCTTGGTAGGATTACTTACTTTCTCCAAGTCAATGATTAAATAAATGATTGTTAATTAGCTAGAGTTGCTAAATGCAGCGCTTGGCAGATGACTTGACTGACTCCACTCGTTGGTAAGAAGTAAAAGCATCACTCGTTCTCTGCTACTTTGCCGTTCGTTCATAAGCACTCACCACTGAGACCCTGAGTCTGGTTCTTACAGCCAGATATGGACTTGCCTGAGCGCATAACTCACAAATCTTCTGATGAGAAAAGAGATGAACAGGGTGGGTGACAGTTTCAGTGTTGGATGTTAGACAACCTTGTCTAATATGTATGCCCCAACGTCCACCCAGCTCTGTATTTGCTTTCAGATTACTGATAATAGTCTGAGTATAAAACGGGCAGCTTTAACCGATGTCGGGTGCACATAGCGCTTGGCTTTATGATGCTATAACCTTTTATAGCCGTGCTGGTAGAGCTGAGGGTAAGAAAGATTGCAGCAGGACAGACAGTGTCAACTGCTCAACTGAGTGACCAAAGCAGCGGGCCCGGTCCTGAGCAACTGGAAGGCGCAGTAACAAATTATTGTCAAATTAATAATTAGAACATGCTTTCATATATCTGTTATATAAGCTTCCAGTGGGACTGACTGGTAGTAAAGTTTCTCTTTTGAGAAAATCTGTTTCTGTAAACCCCTCCCTGACTGCGAGGCCCCCTTGATGAATGACTGAATGCTGGTGATCAGTGTGTGTGTCAGAGGCTTGTTTTCCTAAACAGAAGTGTTGCCGGAGGCGTGACCTCTCCACCTGACCACAGAGGGAGAGAGACATGACGGGACCAATCTCCAGACTGCTAAGGACATTATCTCCCCCCCTTTTTTCTCTGTGCATACCTTACCTTTGTCCGTGGGCGATGCCCAGGTGGACTGATGACCCCCAGATGTCGGACGACCCGCCATCCATTTGCCAACACTCCTATTATTTTTCAGCTTCTTGAAACTTTACCTGGGAAGATCAGTGTTACAGCTGGCCTCGCTGTTTTGCCTTGTAGGGGGAAGAGGTCAACAGTCAGAGTCATTCCTCCTGGTGTGTGTTTAAGAGAAGACGAGGCACACCGGAGCCTGCCTCCCATGGGGCAAACCAGCTCGAAATTCCTCCGCCAAGGTCCCAGATACGAGCACCTGTTTATGCCCCCAACCTCCCCAGACCCCCTCTGTGGCAGACTTGCCTTTATGTTTCTTAGTGAACTCATGGTCTTCTTGAATGTCTTTTAATGTCAGCTCTTTGTGCCAGAATCTCGGCTTCCTCTCGAGTCTGTCTTCGCACGAACCAGCTTAGTCGTCGGATGATAAGTGAAGTGTCAGATAGGGCGGGAGGCTTTTGATGGAAGTCATTCTCAGTGTGTGTTACTGAAGCACAGAGCGGAAATGAGACATCATGACGGGATGGGAAGACCTGCAGCTTTTGCGAGGTATTTTTTTTTTCTTAAACGTCCCACGCTGGCAACCCTGTCAAATCCCACTGGTTTAGGCCAGCTTGCTAGAACAGAACCACAGACAGATCCTCTTGCTACAAGGGCATCCCAAATTCTTTATCAGAGACTACAAAAACAAGCCAGAGAGACCGATTTCATGCTATCAGCTTCTTAATGGCATTATGCAAAAGGCCATTAGTCTAGATGGGTGCTTTCGCCTAAGATGAGGCTCAGGGGAGAGCGATTTTGCTCATGCTTTCAAAAGTTTAGACTTCCTGCACCGTTTTCCCCTTAAAGAACAACAACAACAACAACAACAACAAAAAAGCACATTGCTTTTTGTTTATTTATTGTTTACTGTTTATGCACTGGCTGGCTGTTTATTCGTCGTCAGTTCTATTTTTTTTTCTTTTTTTCTTTTCTATCCCATTTCAGATCCTTTACTTCAAGGGCACCAGCTGTTCTTGTCTTCATCATGTGCTTCCAGTATCTGTTGTAGGCAACAGAACAATCACAGAGATTGCTTAATTGATGAGAACAGTAGACTTCTTTGTTTACTCAGGTGTGTATCTCTGCTTCACCGTCTCCATCTTTTGTCTCCCTCTCTGTCTCTCTATCTGAATAATGAGCAAACCCTTTCAAAGCAGATGTTCCCTCTTCATCAAGCTCTTCAGACAGGGCCTGTTGAAAAACACTCAGAGAGAGAGAGAGAGGGGGGAGAGAGAGAGAGATGAGAAGTATTAAAGAGCTCAATTGATTAATAAAAAAAAAAAAAAAAAGGTTGGTGTCTGTCACGCTGAATGCAACAATGCACTTAAGCATGTTATGCGAAGCACCCTGCGGCGTAATGCCATTCGACACAGATGAGCAAAGGTCCTCAACCTCTTCGCCAGCCTCTTTTGCGCTTCTTCTCTCTCTTTTTTTTTTTTTTTTGTGTGTTGTCAGAATAACGTCATCACACTTGGCAGGGAATCGAGTTCAAGCAGCGCTTCTCGCATATTTGTGCAACCTGATTTGCTTATTTTGACCTAATTTAGCAAGTCATACTGCCAACCACTGAGTTTCTTTTAATAGTGTTTATGTAGGTATGGGTCACCTTCAAGGTAGCATGAGAAAGAGAGAGAAGGATGGGAAAAAATTAACAATCAATAAAATACGAGGGTGGAAACAAAAGGTCAAGTCAAAAGGGTAATCCTTAATGGTAGAAGAAGAAAATCCATGAAATTATAGATTCTAAGAAAGTTTCTCCTTTTATGGAGACACAGAAGCATCTGTGGAAGATTTGGTTCTTGTATTCCGGTGTAGATTGTAAAGAAGGTCTTCACCTTATAGATTTATGTTTTTTTTAAATGGAGAGACCTTTGGCACTGAATTGAGTTTACGTTTTAGATCGAGACCTGGTTCTCAAACACACAATCCAATCTAGTTACAGTACTTAAAATGTAAATTGACAGATCTTCATCACAGTACAAACGGCAACATTGTACCATCTCGAATGTTACCAAATGTATAAAATCGGTTCCGTGTGGCAATACGTGAGTCGCGACATGAAAGAATTGCGATACAGCGATGAAACGAGTCTCTAGTTAATAATTATATTAATATTGCAGAAGAGAAGACTTGTAAGAACCATGTAGCATCTATGTTGAGAAAAAAAGAAATCTAATTTGAAAAAAAGCACAGGAAATTATATAAAAGCTGCATCACTTCAGGATTTGCCTTTAGAAATGCTCCATATCACTTAGATTCATGGCACAGCAAGTTTTATCCTTTGTTCCTTGTTTATAGTCAAACAAAAAAAACAAAAAAAAAAAACAAGCTGACTACAGCTCTGGTTTATGTATCAGGTTTCTGCTGGCTAGGTTCAATATCAATGTTTCATAAGTGTTATCAGCTGTAATGGATGCTGAGCGGTAAACTCCAGTTACTCCAGAGAACTCAGTGCAAATTGGTGCAATGGTTGCTATCAGTATCATTGTTTTATATGATGGTCTGAAATCAAAGCTTTATTTTGGGCGGGTGGGAAAAAAAGGAAGAAAAAGATGTCTTTGTTTTCTCTGATCTAAAAGATAAAAAAAAAAAAAAAAGTAAGATTTTTCTTTTGACAGATTAAACAAACGTCATTAAGGTGATATAGATGACTGTGAATAGGCACCTTGTTAACCCATAATGCATTTCATCTTGTTCGAGGTTCAGCGGGTCACATGCACCCTGTAGCGGAAGACCTCTGACTTCCCATATTGAAGCAAGCTGGGTTTCAGTTCGGCCGCGCCAACTTGTCAGGTTATCGTTAGCGTAGTCGCTCTCCCTTTGTGTTCCCGTGCTAATTTTAAAAGCCTGACTGTCCCTTCCTATCACCTTATATGAATGAGCAGCATGTCCGTAATGCTTCAGATAACTTTTTGCCTAATGAGACCTTAGCACTTAGCACAGCAAGTCAAGCTGAAATTGCTGACCTGATGTATTTTAATAATACTTTCTTTCTAACATTTGAAACTATTGACAAGGGTTTTGGATCCTTTTAGATCATGTCTATATTAGTATACATCTGATTCTTTAATATTACTATTACTATATATTTTTGTTGCAATTTCACTTACAACACGTACTGGCAAATTCAACCATCTTGTTATAGCAAACTTTCCACCGCGTGCAATGGAATTCTCCTTGAGCTTCTTCCTGAACAGTGCTGCTTGACTACAGAGTGTAAATCATGTTAAATGCCCTGGCAGGGGTCACTTGACAAGGGGTTAAGCAGGGCAGTATTTCTTACCCTATGACACCAAGGCCAACAAGAACCCCAGGCCTGAGGCATGTTTTAGCGGTTCAGTTCATGCAAGGGGTCATTAGCTTAATCTTTCCATCTGGTTGAGGCCTTAATCAGATCCACAATGCTATATATATATAGTCAGGCAAAAAAAAAAAAAAAAAAATTATATATATATATATATATAAACACACTAAATGCATTGCTGTATGTTATATATTAATGTAATGCTTGTATTTTCCTGAAGTATGTATAAATTTTTTTGGCTACATTTCCTGCAAACCGAAATCACACATTAAGCTGAAAACTATATAAATCTGTATCAGACACTACTGATTTTTACATGCAAAGAGTTTTCACACCATATATCGTTCATTGTATTCCCCTTTTTGCTCTTAGACGTTCCTTTCATGCAGAAATGTTTTCAAAAGCATCTTTCTTAAGTCATTTTTTGTATATTCCCAAGACGTTTGCACAGTCCTGCAAGTGAAACAGGTTTTACTGAGCGTCCTGGAGAATATGCCAGAATTCTTCTGGTAACTTTGTCTTACTTGCTCCTTTATATTTTCATGCAAAACATTAGGTTTGCGTGAAAATATAAAGGAGTCTACATTAGGTTTGTTGTTTCCATCCAAAACCTGGCCTGTATTTTATTGCTTTCTTTACAGACATGCAATTATTCTGCTGTAATGTTATTTATTTATTCATTTTTAAGATGTGGAAATAGCGAATGGTTTTGTACATAATACTATAACAACAATTGTACTAAAGATAATACAGTGCAAATAATGTACATTATTATAACATTATATTGGCGAAAGTCTTCGGCAAAAATGTATTCACACTTATGGAATAGAAAAATAGTGCGATATAATACTAATAATATTATCATATTATCATCATAATACTATCATACATTTCAATGTATAATGCATTGCAATAAATTTAGTATTAAAAGTTGTTCTTTTTCTGATGTGTGTATACATTTTTGTGGCCGACTCTTTATACAGTATGTATATAAAATCTAACTTTTTTATGGTGTAGGCAACAATACTTTTCTTTTAACAAGCCGGTTGTTATTAGATGCCAGAACCTTTTAAGTCTATATATGCGAGACCGACCGTCACTTGTGTGTGAAAACCTGCTGCACGATCCCAGCATTCTGGTGTTGCTTTGTATTCGTGAGCGAGTCGGGAGTCACCGCGCGTGTCACACTGTCTTTCTCACTTGAGGTTTTTGTCATGCTGCTGCTATCTCACTCCTCTGGCCTCCTGTTCTCACACACTCACACTTGTAGCCATGGCTCGAAATATATTCCCTAGCTCACCTCAACACTGTATTGATATTTTTACATCCATAACCATTGTATGAAAACTCATACAATGGTGACCATTAGTGCTACTTTACCATGTTACTTTATCCTCTTCCTTGTGATAAGCTTTATTTGTAGAACGTAGCCTCCTCAAACTCTCTGGCAGTTCCCGGAGTCCCTGGTTCAATCCTGAGCTGAGACATAGCGATTATGTTTAAATTCTTGCCCTGGGATTTCCTCCTGGTTCTCTAGTTTCTTCCTACCCAGCCCCCCCCCCCACAGTAAACATGCTAAAAAAAAAAAAAAAAAAGGCTTGGCTATATTGAATTGCCCGAGGATGTGATAAAGTGTATGCATGGTGCCCTGTGATGGACTGGCACCCCATCGAGGCGCTCTTTTACCATGCTACCTATTGCATTTATCAAGGCTTAGCAGCAGCAAACATGTAAGATTATATCACGGGTCTCTGTAAGCGCCCCGTCTAGACACCATCAGGGTGTCTCATAAAGTAGCTGTAATGGGAGGTGGGAGTGGGCTGTTTACCGAACACTTTGTAGATGCTCATTTATATGGGAGAGAGAAGAAAAGAGAGAGAGAGAGAGAGAGATGGAGGAGAAGGTGGGGAATTACTTTTTTTTTTTTTTTACAAAACTGTTATTGCACCTTTAAGTGTAAAAACAAGGCCATTGAGAGGCGGCTGTGCCCAAGGTTTACAAGATGTCCCAATAGAGAGAGAGAGAGGGAGGAAATGGCAAGTACGCATTAAAAGTAGACTCGAGTGAAATAATATCCAGGGTTTTAAGTAGAAGGTCACTCTTTAATCAAACCTTCTGACTTTCTTACCTTAACAGACGGCATGTCCATGGATTATTACAGCATTACACTTCACATGTCTAGATTTTTCATTATCTTGTCTCATGGTATGTCTAGATGACCTGAGTTCAGGAAGTTCAGAAGATGAGAACTCAAACATCATGGAGGTGTAATGCAATGCCTCTGTCTGAATATGAATTCGATCATCCATTATGCAAAAGATAAAAATCTCCTTAAAAGGCGCGTGCATGCTACCTGTGTAGTTGATAGCATACTGTAGATGAGCGATTCAGTATATGTCTATATATAGAATGAAAATGTCATGTGAGGTCATATGAGGACATTTGTGTCTCAGGAGGATGTGGTACAAGCACATAGTTTGCTTACTTTGTTTTGAAATAACACCTATAGCGAGTCATTCTACAGAGATACATGATGCTCTGTGAAATTTAGCTTTTTTAAAAAATATATAGATAAAAATAAATCCTTGTATTTGAATTTATTTTGTATTGTTTATCATTTAATCATTCTACATTTAATCACTCATGATCAGTTCACTTGTGAATCTGCTGAATAAAGCTTTAAAGTAACGACCCATGGTTTTAAAACTGTAACAAAACCAGAAAAAACTTTATTTATCGAATCAGAATATTCCTAAAATTGTGATCGCAATACGAATCAAACCGCCACCTGGGTATCGTGATAATATCGTATTGGGTGGTCCTTAACGATTCTCATAGTCCCTAGTTTATAGCATGCAGAAGTTTAACATTTATCTCCACACCTGTAAATCCAGAAGTCAAGGTGGTTGGAGATTTGCATTAGTTTTAGACCTATCTCTCCAAACTACTCCTCTAATCCAACGCTTTCAAAATCGGCCCATAAGGATTACAAAATGCGTCGTTATCCTGGCTGTTTAACATATCTAATGAGAACTGGTTCACATGCACCGATGCACACATGACACGGTTACAGATTAAGATTCAAGCCTCATTTACAACGAATCCTTCAGTCATATTTATGACACTATTCTGCTCAAAACATCACCAAGATTTGAATCCTGAAATAAGTCATTTTTTTCCCCATGTATACTGTATTTTTGTCAGGTTAGGCATTACATTTAATAATGCCATGTTGATGAATATTACGCTACCGTATGGTACAGTCCTTCACTATATTTTCAGTTTTCTCATTTGATTTATATCTTCATGAAGTCTAACTAGCCTTCATGTTTGCAATGCTGTTATCTATGTGATCTGAGTATTTATTAATGGGCATATTTTTTTTCCCATATAACTGAAACTGAGATTTTTTTTTTTTTTTAAATCACTCGTCTAAGTTTAGATCTCAGCAGGACAGCTTGTGCGAGGTTTTTCCACAGCCAGCCCGGCGCTCATTTCATATTCCTTGACAGGGAGGCGGACAACTTGTCATTTCTGTAGCTCTTTTCTTTTTGTCTTGAAATGACTCAGAGCTCTTTAGTAGCAGTAGCTTAACTGAAGCCTACACTTTGTCACTGCTCAAGAACGTCAGTGTGCTGTGGAAGTTGTTCAGGCAAGGTTAGCATCATTTCTACTCCCGTTTTGTGTCATATAGGGAAATTGTTATCAGCTCTACAGTACTTGAGCCACCCCTCATTTCTACGTATTAAATGCAATTCAATTAAAGAAACTGCCTGTAGATACAATTTAACAATGAGTTGTTCATGTAACCTCAGCAGCAACCTCATTTCCCCTCTTGTCTGTCCAACCACTCAATAGTCAAAGGTCACCAGGTAGCTCAATAAGTAAAAAACATTCTTCCGAATCTGGTCAGGTACAGAAGTGACAAAAACCGTGTCAGAAATGATGACTGAGAAAGACTTTTGCTGAGTACTCTATCAGTGATAAATGGAGATGAGAAAAAGAAGAAGAAGCATCTTTATTGTTATTGTAGCAGTGAGACATTGTACAACAAAATTAAAGCGCAATTTTCCAGTGCAGAATAAAAACAGTCACTCAAATGAACAAGATGAGAGCCTAAACACTACTTTATCATTAATTCATACATACAACATATTACACTTGTCCCTTAGCCAGTGTTGGCATGAAACTTTATAGCTGTAATATAAACATAAAGCTGAATTGTACTGTAAACATTAATGGTGCACTAGCTCAAATTGACCACTTATCAGTGTTCAGCATCATTATGGCTGACGGATAAAAACTGTTTCTTAGTCTCTTTGTTTTAGTCTTTATGGGTCTGAAACGTCCGCCTGAGGGCAGACGTTCAAACAGTACATGTCCTGGGTGTGATGGGTCCTGAAGAAATTTCTTTGCATTCCTGAGACAACAGGAGCTGTGAAGGTCTTCACGTGAGGGGAGAGGACAGCCAACTGTCCTCTGAGCGACCTTAATGACCCTGTGCAGCTCTTTTCTCTGTACCACTATGCAGCTGGAGAACCATGCACAGGAACAGCAGACCATGATGCTCTGTACTGTGCAGCGGTAGAAGGACACCAGCAGTTTCTCTGGGATGTTGTTCTTCCTGAGAACCCTCTCAGCAGAGTCTCTTTTGGGCCTTTTTCACTACCTCTGCAGAAAGTGTCCCCAGGTCAGGTCCTCGCTGATGGTGACTCCCAGAAAGCAGAAGTGGAGACCCTCCCCACACAGTCCCCGTTCATGATGAGTGGCTGGATGTGGTCTGCCTTTTTCCTAAAGTCCACAATGAGCTCCTTAGTCATTGCTGTGTTGAGGCGCAAGTTGTTATTCCTACACCACGCTGTCAAATCCTGACCTTGATGGAAATCATCATTTCTAACGCAGTCATCATGAAATTCAACTGAGATCATTGTTACATTTTAAGGCTGTGTTTAAAAAAAATTGACGTAAACTTGTACCTAAAGAAGGGTTCTACCTAACCACTGGATCTGTATTGTTTAGTCTGATACCATTAACCACAATATTCCTGTATTCCCATTGTACACCAGAAGTATGAGCAATCCAACTACCAGTGCAGAACTGTGTTATTAAGAGGCCTATGAAGCCTGTTTACACAAGAATTTTAATGTTTAAATGATGCACACGTAGTGAAAATATTTTAGGATTTTGTAGTGTTGCTAGTCATTGAGTAATAATCCTACAGTACAGTTTAGGGTCTGTCAGTGTGTATATATATATATATACTTTTTAACTTTTTAACTTTTTATATATACTTTTTTTTTTTTAATACCTTGACCGCCGAGACAAAAACAAAACAAAAAACTGCTGTTTCAGACATGCTCGCATTAAACTAAGGGAGCAAAAAAAAAAAAGAAAAAAAAGGAGATTGTTGAAATTATTTAAAGTGTGATTATTTAAAGTGCTAAATAATGTGCAAATACATTATTGAAACTTGGAAGGATAGTGCTGAATAATTAACTTAGTGGAAGAAATGTAGTCAGAACAAAATCATGCATGAACGTGATCACTTTTGAAGTTACATCATAAAACAATCAGCAGTAGAAACCATAGCTACAGTATGTTTAATAGTTAAAGTAAGCATTTCCATATGCACACAATGTGAGGAGAACTCACAGGATTGGGACTAAACAGCGTTCTGTCCGAAAGAAAACTATTTGTTGTTGCTGAGACTAATCAGGAAAAAAAAAACATGAAAATGAAGATTGTACTTTGTACCAATGGAGAAAGGTCATGTGGTCTGATGAGTTTCAGATTCACCCTGTTCCGGAGCCATGGGCGTGTCAGGGTAAGACCGGAAGCGCTTGATGAATATCATGCCTAGTGGCCACTGTACAAGCCTCTGGAGGCAGTGTTATAATCTGGTGTTGCTTCAGTTGGTCAGGTCTACACTCAGCAATGTTATGTGGCAAAAAAAAAAGTCAGCTGACGACCTGAATGTACGGACTGATCAGATTGCATCATTTATGGACTTTTTCTTCACTGATGGCATGGACATAATCCTGGACTCAGATTGTAAAAGAGTGGTTCTGGGAGCATGAGGAATCATTTTCACACATGAACTGGCGACCACATTGCACGCCCTGATCACAGCTAAAAGTCATCAAAAATATTTATTCTTTTAGGCGAGGCAGTGTAGTACAGTATAATATTTGCTATCTTGTAGCAAATGTTTACCATAAATTTACCTTTTTTTCAGTATCGTATAATCTTTTAACTTCATACACATACTATGATTTCTCAACCTGCATAGTTTACTACATTTGATCAGTTTTTCTCCTGCTATATTTTTATGCAAAGCAAGTTTTCTGTCACATACTTAGCCTTAGTACTAGCCTACTTTGCATAGTCAAATACATCACTGGACTTGCTTGGTATTTTCAAATATGTATTCACACGATGGGTCTATTTTACATAAATACATTTTCTTGCATTTTCCTAGCAATTATATTGTTTTACATGGTCTCGTTTAAACTGTTTTCAAGCTAGATAAGAGCGGTGTTTAACTAGGTAAAAGATAAATTATATTGTATTACTTAGAGTATTTTCACCATAAATTCAGATCCAGTGTAGATTCAGGAAGACTTGCACCTTATCATCAAGAACATTTCATAATTTATAGGTTGCATGGTGGTGTAGTGGTTAGCACTGTTGCCGTGCACCACCAGGTTCCGTGTTCGAATTCTCGCCTCTGGGTCTGTGTGCATGGTTTGCGGTTTCCTCCGGGTTCTCCGGTTTCCTCCGACAGTCCGAAAACCTGCAGATTAGGATAATTGGCGTTGCCCATAGTGTGTGAATGAGTGTATGTGTGTGCCCTGCGGTGGATTGGCACCCCATCCAGTGTGTGTCCTAAATCTCCTGGGATTGACTCCACGCCCCCTGCAACCCTGTATACAGGATAAAGCGGTGTAGACGATGAGTGAGTAAAAGTTTTCACATCCCAGTCGCTCACCTGTAAAAACCCTGCTCTAACCCAAAGGACCAAAATTCTCTGACACATAATATATATTAAATTATTTGTCACATGTACCTTACAGCACAGTGAATAGCGTATCTCAGTTAGGAAGCTGGGGTCAGAGCGCAGGGTCAGCCAGGTTATAGAGCAGATTAGGTTAAGGGCCTTGAAGTGGCAACTTGGTTGTGCTGGGGCTCGAACCTCCGACCTTCCAATCAGTAACCCAGTAACCCACAGCCTTGACCATTTGAGCCATGTGATGCTTAATATACCATTTCATCCGTCATATACTGCTGTGCATTGATATTGTTGTACAGTATATTGTGTTTGATTCCCTGAACTGACATTAATTATTATGAAGGCTTATAATGCTTGTAGCATTTGATTTCATACCCTAATTACATGCGTTGATACATTTTTCTTTCTTTCTTCTCTTTTTTTCGGTTTATTATGACCCCTAACCCTGGTGCATATTACCTGAAATTCTCAGTAGGCATGTAAATATAGTAAGGTCTAAAGATCTGATGAGGCTCTGGAGGCCCAATCGCAGCCGATCTAAAACTCCATCTTCCCGTGTCACCGCTGCCGAGTTCAGCCTTCTCCGCTAGACACAATTATCATTCATTTAATGAAATTGCCCCTGCGTTTTACAAACATGTTATGAAAGGATAGTTTCCATTAGAACTGGGACACCACCTCCCCCCCCATCTCTGGAGGATCTAATTAAACTAAACTAGTTTCCAGCCTGTTCCAAATGACTTCAGAAAGATCCATTCATTATGTCTGCCCTCCAGTCCTGTTACAAATATACTCAAATATTATATTTATCAATTAAATAGGTTATTAAACGGCAGAGTGTTGTCAGAAAATCTGCTGTGTCCGAGCCACTGGGAATTGGGTTATTTCTAACACGGGCTACTGTACTATGTGTGCACACGCACACGCACGCACGCACGCACGCACGCACGCACGCACGCACGCACGCACGCACGCACGCACGCACGCACGCACGCACGCACGCACACACACACACACACACACACACTCAGGTACTATTAAATACAGACATAGTATTCAAGTCTGCTGTATGTGTACTACATTTGAAACATACTGATTAGTAAGATTAGTCAAGAATATTTATGATTTTTCTGAATAACTTTTTCTGTTTGTCTATTTTATCTAAAGGAAGCTCCAATCGCTGATTTTTACGCTTCCCACTTTATAGTTATTGCACTTAAATTAGTGCCCACAGGGAGGGGGTCAGTGATTTATTTAATTTATTTGTAAACATGATGGAGTATTAGAAATTATAACCTGCTGTTATCAAAGTTATTCTATTTATGATTGAAGTTTTATAGTTATTAGTCTGACTGTTCACGCAAGGTGTAGCTCATTAAATCGGCCTGAATGAAATGACAGTTTTGGTTACTGGGCTGTGCAAAAGTCTTGCCCCCCCCCCCCCCCATACCCCCACTATTTCTTTATGTTTAATTACATTTAAATGATGTACATTACATTAGTTGCAAATTGCATAAAGATACAATTTAAAAATCGGTTGGTTATGTAACAGCAGCAATGTCATTTATCTTCTCGTCTGTTTCAACCACTCAGCATTCAGCATCACCACTATACTCACCACCAGCCTGATCATCTGCACCTGATTCTTACTCATTCATGCTTTAAGTTAGATTTAAAAAAAAAACATTTATAATGATTAAATGATTCATAGGTCAAAAATATTCCTCTGAAACTGACCAGGGAGTAAAAAAATAAAAAGTGAATCAAAAACTTGCCAAAAATGAGGGATAAAATAGTTCTTCGGGAAGCCTAGACAGGTATTCCTTGGGACGGCATTAAAAATCTAAGAAAGTCCGTCTCTGGAAGCAAAATATAAAGAAAAATTTCTCTCTCTCTCTCTCTCTCTCTCTCAGTCTCTCTCTTTCTCACTACCACCTCAGGTAGATGAGTGTAAAGTGGTCAAATCGTTTTCATTTACCACAAAAATGTAAGAACGTTGTGAGAAATGGTGCAAATCCAAACCCCACATCTGTTTTTAGCTTAACCATCATAACCTTCTTACTTTTTTTCAATCATATTAAGTCATTCAATTTATTTATCTAAGGAATTCCTCATACTTACTTAATTGCATTTCTGAGTCAATATGAATTCTTCATTGTGTGTTTCATTTTGCGTGTTGTAGATATTTCCCTTAAAATTTCCGCCTTATTATTCTTCTACTGTACATGATCTACTTTTCCATTAGACAGCTTTAGATTTCCATCACCTCTCGCTGTATATTAACTACTTAAAACTACTTGAGATGTTTTTTTAAACTGTATATCTAAGAACTGCTCTGGTGAAAAATAGCACCTGTGGTTTAAATTGAGCTCTGAGGTTATTAATTTGACAGCTTTCCTGTGTATTAAAATGATAAATCAAGTAGAAAGTATGTAGAAAGTAACTTTTAATCTGCAAAGTGGACAGGTGTTATGTCTAGGTGGTTTTATTTGCTTTAGATTTATAGAATTTTTTTTTTTTTAGCATGCTAACATGTAAAGCCCTTTTTCTGCTGTCTTCTTAATATTCGGGAGGATTCCTCCTTTAATTTAAACCCCTGGTGTGAGCGGGATATCAATCCTCTGTACGTATGTAGATGGTGTAAACCCACACCCATATTGCACTTTAGACTAAAATCCAAGTCCCCCTCCGTATGCTTTGCTACTCTCCAGATTTCTCATTATTCACTGGTTAGCCTGTCAAGAGTCCATTTGGCTAATGGTTCCCTCCTCAAACATGGCGGCCGCCAACTCCCGAATCCGTGCAGCTTTTCCGTCTCCGCCTCAGACCTCCCCAGCTGAGGACATGGAGGTTGATGTATTCTGACAGAGACAAATGGCTTTGGGAGGGGGTAGGGGTGGGGGGGCACGGGGCATTGTGGGATTGGGAGATAACGCCGGAGTAGTTTGAAGCTCACCCTGCTGCACTGGCAGGCCGCGCACTATCGATTAGAATTGCAGATAACTCCGACTATCAGGTGAGACGGCGAGGCAAACACCAGTGCTTTGAGTGGCAGGATCGTGAGCTCGGAAGTCCAGCGAGTGTGTGTGCGTGCGTGCGTGTGTGTGTGCAGCTGCCCAGCAGACCTTGTCCGAGAGCCTGTAGCTAGAGAAGAAAAGCCCTATTTCTTGTGTAAGGTGTGCTTGTTTTATGAATTGTTCTCCAGCCAAGAGTTTATACCACAATCATGAGCTACAGATAATTGTTTAATTTATTATTATTGTTATTATTATTATTATTTTAAAAAGTTTGCAGACAAGCATGTTGTTTTCCATCAGTGTCATAAATCTAATAACAAGAATTAATTTCTCACCTTCAACATGGTTTAAGTTTTTATTTGTTCTTTTCTTAAGTCTTCACGCATTTCTACAAAACTGTTAACAACTTAACTATTGCACTACACATTGAATCAGATGAAGCTATGGACTCGACCCTAGTGGGCTATATTTGTATATAAAATAATCTACACACTCGGATACACACGGTGTGTTAAATGTCACCGCCTGTCATCTTAAAGCAACATGCTGGACATGTTGGACGTGTGGTGTGAAGCCCAGAGGAGTCCCTGGATGAATCCAGCAGTGCTAAATGCAAATGCAAACTTCCCCATGCCAAATGGCTCAGTCTGCCAAGTCAAGTCAGTGAATACTTAATACATGGGCAGTCGTCCTGGCTGTGTGTGTGTGTGTGTGTGTGTGTGTGTGTGTGTGTGTGTGTGTGTGTGTGTGTGTGTGTGTGTGTGTGTGTGTGTGTGTGTGTGTGTGTGTGTGTGTGTGTGTGTGTGTGTGTGTGTGTGTGTGTGTGTGTGTGTGCGAGTGTGTGGGTGCGAGTGTGTGTGCGAGTGTGTGTGTGTGCAAGTGTGTGTGTGCGAGAGATGGGTAATGATTAATAAATGATTTTCTAGTAGTTTCAGCATATAAGAAAATCAGTATGATAATCGCACAATTCGCTGCTATAGTGTCTTTTTTCATTACAACAGCATAACTCGAGTTGTTTTAGAAAGGCAGATTAAAAGTAGGCCAGATGATCCGTCTTGTTACTTTCTGATTTTAGCTCATTACCTCATTTAAATGTCATAACCTTTAATAGAGCTGATTATCGCTCTGACTGAAATATTGCCATAAAGGTAAAAAGCTTAAAGGGCAAGGAACAGTGACAAGGTTTCATCAAATACTGTTCTTTTTCATTCAGTTTAATTAACTGTTGTTTTTTTTTTTTTGTATCCGCTTTTGATGAGTTCTGGGTTAATGGGTCAGTGGAAGGTGTTTCAGGTTTGGTTTCAGACTCAGGCTAAATCCGTGCCACCGAACCGTCTCCGACTCGACAAGACGATGCTCCACCTGTTATGTTGCTTAACAGCAGGGAACAAAGGGACCCTGCTGTCTTTCTGTCTCCATGAAAAAGCAACCAACCGCGTTGTGGTCAGACAGCTGGAGCTCAAATCTAAAGAAGCCCTACTGTTGCCCTACAGGTGTAGGTAGGAAATTTAACAGATAACGGGTTCAGATGTAGATTATTTATTTATTTATTTATTAGAAATCTTGGAAACAGGGTTTCAATAAGAAGACGGGAGCTTTTATGTACAGTATATTTATGCGTTTGTTCATAGTTTAGGAAAAACATGTTCCTTAATATAAGGGGGGAAAAAAAAATATATATATATATTTGTTTGTTTTATTTTTGTTTTTTGTTTTTAGGCTATGGGATTTTATTTGGGATTTAGATGTGACTATCTTGAGCATTGATAAGTATAAATACAGTATATATGCATTGTTGTGCACTCTTTTAAGTAGTTTTAAGAGCAGACAGACAGACAGATAGATAGATAGATAGATAGATAGATAGATAGATAGATAGATAGATAGATAGATAGATAGAGAGATACTTGAGTTTACTTCATCAGAATGTCATCATTTATCCGCTTCCGTTTTTTGTTCCCCACAAGGAAACTGCTTTACACAACAGTTTCGGTTCTGTGAATAGACGGGGGAAAAGTGCAGCTCCGTCCCCCCTTTCGCCCTCTTGAGTCTGTGAATCTGAAAACTGGAAACGCCATCACATTTTTCAGCTTCCTGTTTTAAAAGAAATAGCAGCGAACCTGTTTCGACCCGAGTGTGCACTCTTGAATTAATTCCTGCGACGTGATCATACATTTAAAAGGAAGTAAGGATCAAATAAGCAAGAAAGAACAGGTCTATTCTTGTTTACTGTGAAGAATATATATTATGTATTTACCTGATGTTATAATTTTGTTATGCATTTTGTTTTTTGAAACTGCTATTGAGAGTCAGTGATCTGTCTCATAGTGTGTCTAATACTGTTTACTCAGTAAGTATTTATGTAAGTTTTAGTAGGGAACTAAATAGAAGGGAAATTTGTAAGTAACCAAGAAATAAAGGAAAAGGAATCATTTTAATGTGCCACGGAGAATAATCGCCTTCTTTATTGTGTCTTTTTTTATGTTTGAATTATAATGTGAACAGTGATTTTATTTTTCTCTTTAATGCATTTTTGTGCTCTTTGTAAGCACCTTCATGATGCACCGGAGAAGTACGTCTGGAACGGTTTCATATAACGGCCATACATATTAATAATCTCATACGGTATAACACGGACAGCCTTTGGGCACGTTTCATTTTCGAGCCATAAACACAAATGAAAATACTTTTTTTTTTACTTCAATATTATGTACCATTTTCTTCTCCCTCAATCCCTCATTCTGACGGAGGGTAATTCACATCCCCCTCCAAACCCCGAGGCCAGCGAAGGGTGTTTGAGTGCAGGAGGTCTTGCATGGCTGCATGCATCTAGAGAAGTGATGAGTCAGGCATGGAGGAACATGGCTGAATGAGGGAGAGCCGATGCGTGACAGTCTTTAAGTGCATCCTCCCTGTCCATCAAAGCCCGGGGTGACAGAGCGCACAATTACTTTCACAGATTGTCCCTGGAGAGAGGAACTGCACCCTTCCTTTCTCACCCCACAGAGAGAGAAAAAGAGAGAGATAGAGAGAGAACGATCCGATGAGCATGATTCTTCGGTCTCACTACCTACCATTCTACAGCTGTTCAGATTAAATCTCTTACATTTGTATCGCAAGACTTGATTTCTTATTTAAAAAATGAAGGAAAATAAAAGAAACCAGAGTGTTGTTAAATTCTCTATGATGATCAGTCTGTAGGTGTTGACCGTTGCATTGGCAGACGCTCCAAAGGCAAATAAATAACAGATGAAAAACGGAAGATTATGGAACGTCTGATACTGTAAACGCCATGTTCGCCAGCAGGGTCCGGGTTCGATTCCCGCCTTGGGGTCATCACGTTTGCACGTTCTTCCTGTTTTCCTCCCACAGTCCAAAGACATGCGGATTAGGCAAACTGGCGTCCAGGGAGTTCCTCGCCTCAGGTCTCATGGGATAGGCTCAAGCCCCTGTATACAAGATAAAGCAGTATAGATGATGAGTGAGTGAGTTTTAAATGTTTTAAAACATTTAGAGATGGAGTCACCAGAACAAGTATTGGAAGTAACAGGAAGTATTTTGTGTTGTAGAAGTTCATCAAATGATGAACAGTACAGTACAAATGGATGAAAGCGAATGATCTGGTATTCAAGACAACTTTAACTGATGGTCTGAAAACTGTTATAGTGCTATATTAGAGGAAACAAACAAAAAGTTTTTATAAAGTTTTAAAGTTTTTGCACGCAGTCGGGAAGATTATTCTTTCGATAACAGGACTTTTAAAAGTGCGTTCTACTTTATGTTCCTCACTCGCACTACTCAACTGCCCCGTTAGTCATCAAGTAATCAGAATAGTGCACTTACTCGAGTTATTCCAGGTCAGAAGCAGTGACTACCATTAACAAGTGTACATACAGTAAGTAAACACAACACTATTCATGACTTACATAAAGGTTACGGAAACACTTCCCATGGCTTTTTTCCCCCTCCCATGCAGGCGTAAGCTGTCATAAGGAGTGCTTTTGTCATTTTTGATGTCAAGTGACAGATTTTTGTGATATGACAGTTTCTTGGCTGAATCGTGTTCGAGCGTGATGACAAGCGACGTTGTAGCTCAGTGTACTTCTGGCATGTCAAAGACTCTCTCTCTCTCTCTTATTCTCTCTATCTATCTGTTTTTTTACGCTACCACATAAATGCATAATCAGACAGGTCCACAGATGATGTACATCATTCAAGAACGTCATTGTCGTGAAAATGTGAAATGGCGGATTTCTGGGGTGATGGCGGATTCATGACAAAAAAAAATTATTACAAGCAGAAATATGATACTTGTATTGTTTAGGATCGTAATCTTGTTTGTTGCTGTGTGATGATTATCACCTCATCTGCTAAAATATGCTTTTTAATAAGATTTATTCGTTTTAGTCGATTGAAGGATTCTGTATGAGGCATGTAACCTTATAATCCGTGCAATTTTGGCTACACTAGTTTTTTTTTGTTTTCTTTGATTACCGAGTGCCTTTTGCTGATCCTACTGCTTTAGTGGAAGCAGTAAGAAGCAATAAGTGAACCCACGACTCCTACTATGTTTGTGTCGGTCTGTCCCAGTCAGCACAAGGTCAGGATTTCTGCTTTTTTTTTTTTTCCTTTCTTTTTTTTTTTTTAACCGCACAGACTTTCTTTGAGAGGGCAGCAAGAGGTTTAACCGGGCAGCTGTTAATGCTTAATCTCTCTCATGCTGACACCAGCTGAATTAATTGATAGCACTCTCTGGAAGTCTGCATGAAAGTTGTCAAGGCTCATCAGATAAATCACAGGGCGGGATTCCACCGTGGCGTTTACTGTCTCTGGCTTCAGCCACCCCGTCTTTGTGCGCGCACGGAGTTCACGATAAGAGGGACGGAGCGGCAGGCGGGGGTCGATGGGCTGGTTTGGTGGTTCAAAGCACAGGCTTGACCATGTTTGTGTGTGTGTGTGTGTGTGTGTGTGTGTGTGTGTGTGTGTGGTGTTGTGTCTTATTTAATCATTAAAATCATTGGACGTGTCTTGTTCTAAGGCAGTCTGTAATTTGTGACCAGGACATAAGGAAATTTGTACATGGGGTTAAATAACCGACACGTCTGTAAATGAGATGATAATAAAACTAAGCATACTTACAGTGCAGTAATTGCTTCCTCTTGATGATTGTTTCATGCCGAGTACTCAGTTAACATAAAATAAACAAATCCGTATCCTAACACATTAAACACTAACTATGGACATAAGTGACGCACACGCCTCCATACACACACACACACACACACACACACACACACACACACACACACACACACACACACACACACACACACACACCCCAGTTTGCTACCAAAACATGCTGAATGAAGCAGTTGTGTATTTCTTTCTTTCTTTCTTAGTTTATTTATTTTTTATAACTAATAACTCTCTAAGGGTTTGCATCATACGGGGAAAAGAAAAGCTGACCATAAGGTCTGTAACATTTTCTCACCAGATGTTATATAACAGCCTCAGACAGCGCAAGCAGAAAAAGCACCATTACTTTAAAAGCGCCATTAATTTGAGGTGTAGCTGTTTTGGAGTTACGCGGGGAAATAAATCTGCCACGCATTCATTTTTCACCTCCCATGTTTTACGGCCTTTAAAGCCATGTCGGGCCATCCGCAATCACAGCAGCCATCAACAGCCGGGGTTTTTTTTTTTTTTTTAATGTCGGGATCCCAGGTTATCCTGTCGTACATCAACCTGCCGTTGACGATATGTCACTTTGTTGCGTCAATGCAGGACAAAGCGGTTTAATAAAGCATTGGCGCTTTGTCATGATGTGGGTCGGCAAAAAAAGAAAAAAAGAAGTGTACAGAGTGTACGGGTCGTAGGAGTTTCAGGTTTAACAGACAGTCTTTTACGCTTTACACAGCTGACACGTGTCAAGTGTTACAACAGGTGAGTGTGCAACTTTGATCTGAGATCAGCTGGAGTTCAAGGCGAAGACTAGACTACAGGTGACTATTTTTTTTTCTTTTTTCAAAAGCAGCATTTGATTGTTTAAATTTTTACCTCTTTCTCAAAAAATGTACTTGATCTAATCAAATATGCATGCATTTGCATATGAAAAAAAAATCCGGTGTTATAATAAAATTATTTTTATTTTTTTTATATACTGTAGTTACATTTTTAAAAATATACTAAAACAATAATGAGCACTTTGAAAAGTGCTGATCTCATGGCATATATACGTCTTTAGAATTTTCAAATAATCACTTTTTACAAGATGGGTCATAGATAGATAGATACATGCGTACATACTTGCTTACTTACTTTACTTACTTTACTCACATACTTACTTTATTGATCCTGAAGAAAGTTTCAAACATCCCGGAGAAAGTGTACTAACACAATAGACAAAAAAAAAAAACACTCAAACGTCTTAAGTGTAGCCCACCAAAAAAAAGTCCACATGGGAGAACACCATGCTTCAACAAAAAAACAGAATATCGTAAAATTCCGAGAAAACAGAATATCATAAAAGCTATATAATATACATTTTCTAAATTCTACAACAATACTCTGGATTTCAAAACTATGAAGAAACACATGGAATTAGGTAATTATATAACAGCAGCAACAGTCAGTTGTTATTTTAAGACCTGAAGGTCAGCTGTTCTGGAATAGTTCCTGCAAGAACAGTATGATCAAGTGCATTTGCAAAACCCATCATGATGAAACTGGCTCTCATGACGCCCTTCACTGGAAAGCAAGACCAAAACTTATCTCTGCTTACTTTAGAGTTATCAGCCTCAAAAATCACCAGTTAACAAACAGCAGCTCGGATTAGAGCCGTTATAAAGGCTTTACAGATCCTGAGTAGCAGATACATCTCAATATAAACTGTTTTTTAAAAGGAGATTATTGTGTATTTTGGACACGATAAGTATAAATGTATACATACTGTAGAATGACATGAATATGCACAAATATGGGTGAATGAGGGTGAATATCAGTGGATAGACCTGGTGCAAATTGAAAGACGTAAGAGTGGCACTTTAGGCTACTATCATTTTTCTAATTAGGAAAGTCTTATGAATGGAGGTCATGTAGAAAGCAAGATTTTATAAAGTGTCCATGCAGCAATGGCACAGAACAAAACCCCTGGTTGTAATACATTCTGTCCTTCAGCCTAGCCCTGCCTCTCTCTCTCTCTCTCTCTCTCTCTCTCTCTGACAGACAGCCTGCTTTGCCCATTTGGCCCATAATTGCATGAACTAGATGGCCATCGTCATTTTTTTTTTCTTCCTGTAATAACAGTCGAACAGAGGCCCTCTGTCCCCGTGCTCACCTTTGACTGCGCTTTATTTACCTTTGCGCCACAAGGCTGAGCACACATTCATGAGAAACTCGCTTCGGTATCATCCCCTCGAGCTGTGCTCACAAAGCCGCAGAATCCTTTTTTTGTTGTTTCTCATGTATTTATTTTTATCTTATCACCTTATGATGATTGAAGACGTATACCTGATGTCCTAAACTGATTACTAATATAAAAATCCCTGCACTGTCGTGTATGCAATTTCAATATCTTCTGTATATACTGTAAGTTTCATGCTTCAGAGAAAGTCAGAGTACTGGAAAAAAAAAATTATTAGTGCACATTCGATTTGTGTGTAATTGTATGCATTTAAAAGCTGTTATCTATTTGTTACAACTTTTTTTATCCCTAGTGTTTGAAAAAAAAAATGCACGTTTTTTTTCCATGTAATGTCTCAAAAGGTTATTAAGCAGACTCTTTAAAACAAGATTCCAAAACATAATAATCATTTTCACATGATATTAATAACCTGCTACTGTCAGCTGTCTCTCAACCAGACGCTTAAAGAAATGTGAAACAGCAAATGACCTGGCTGTTTATATAGTGTCCACTCAGTGTGTGTTCATGTCCAAACCAACGCAGCATGTGTACTGTATGGGCGATTGAGTGATTGGAAACGTGCCCGAGGTAACCGGCCCCGCCCCGAGATCATGCGATGATGCACACGTCAGCAAAGCGCTTGTTTATAATAAGTCAAGTGTGAAAAATGACTCCTGTATCGCTGGAGAAATGGCAGATGATGCTGTTTGTGTGTGTTGTGTTGTGTATACACATGTAGAGACCCTGTGATTTACGACCCACGTGGACGGTGTGGCATGTCTCCTGCGTGTCTGCCCGAGCACATAAGGTGGATGCATTCGTACAGCGCAGTTGATGTCATTTTAGACGGACGGGTCGGCCGTCCTTGTTTCCAAAGAGAAAGACCTGAAACCCGAGTCTAGAAAAAACAAGCGTAAAACAATCACAGCACCCAACGAGTGTCAGTCAGAATCCAGCTCAGCCGGGGGCTGGCACCGGGCCGTCCGCAGCTGTTCCAACCCTGCCAGTTCACCACCAGGTCTCGTAACCCAACCTGGACGCTTCAAAAGCTCAGGAATGAGTTTTTTATTTATCTCACCAGCCCATCCCTATAGTCATAAAATTGTTAAAACTTTTTAAATAACTTTTAGATAACTTTGATTCTTATTCACCAGTGCGAAAAAGTTTTTGTGTCCCATCTTCCAGTGTAAATGCAATACTACTGCAAAGTGTTGAACAGTTTGTTTCATACAGAAGAACCAAACCTAAGATGAATACAGAGGCATCATCGAAGCATACCTTAAAAAAAAAAAAAAAAAATTATGCATTTAGTAGAGTTTAGCTCAAATACCATGAATTTCTTTTATTTATTTATCTTTAACCATTTTCCATTGCATATTATTTAAAAAAAAAAGTCCTTTTTGTTGAATTTTAAACGACCGTTTCGTAACACTTGACGGTATTTATGCAACAAATTGAGGCAATTATCGGGCCATTTGTGAGTCGAGGTGGTCCGAAAGAGCAGGGGGGGAAAAAGTTGGAGAACCTACAGATTTTAAATTGTGCTTTGTCGAAATGTTTGCGCATGCCAAAATCATTTCCAAGTCAGCGATTTGCTTTGGATTCAGTTAATTGTCTCGCAGCGATTAAAATTCATGAGTAGATTATGGTCACTAATTACAGACAACTGCAGCAGCACCTTTTTTTTTTTCTTTTTTTTTTTCTTTGGGACAAGCCTTGATTTTTAGATTAACGTCAGCATTTCCACTTCATTAGGAGTCACTACAGCTTTTCTCTAGAAATAGTTTAAAGTCTTGCTGAACACACCTCACCTCATGATGATATCCTTGGATTCATGATCGGTCAGCATTTATGTTTTTACAAAAATAACGATGCTAAAATGGGACGAAGTTTTCTTTTAGCATCTTTCAAAACTTTGCCGAAACCTGTTCGCGACTAAGTAGCGGGATGAAAAAAAAAATAGGGAGTGAGGTTAACCTCCTAGAGATATATTTGAACTGGCTTATGTTCCCAAATTAATTCCTGGCATAATCAAGAATACAATCTGAATATAAAAGCTGTATCACATACAGGGAACACATACTTAAGACATAAACTTTTTGTTGTTCATTTTTTAATCACTGTATTTAATTATTAATCATCACAATGTATTGTATATGGCAAGCTGTGTTTCAACAGTAATACGTTATTTATTATAATGCTTTCTAATCACACTAAAGTAAAATATACAGATAAGGAGCATCTTCTTGTTTATAAAGAGTTCTTGAATAAAACAAAAAGGTGTCCCTCCTATCCTGTTTTCTTTCTTTTTTTCTTTTTTTTTTTTTGTTTTCCCCTTCACAATCCCTGAGTGTAAGCCGATCTAGTGACGGGGCCGAGACGTGTAATATCTGACATTTACAACACTGAGAATGCCTGATTGGCACTTGATTAGGGCTTAATTCATGCCATTATCTCCTTCAGTGCAATTAGCCGGGTAGAAAATTGTGCGGTAAATCACAGGGGTTGGGAATCCGAGGACTGGATTCGCTAACTAGCCCCGAATTCATCGGGGCACGCAGACTGGAAGTGTATTGCGATTTTTTTTTTCCTTCTTCCTGTCATACCACAGGCGTGACGCTACCTCTGCCTGGCAGATTAGCATGCTATCAGAGCGCCTCTGCTCATAATCAGTTCATGCAGGCCAATTTAGTATTTTCAGGCCTTGTTTCTCACCCAAAACCCACCCTAACCCACCCTTCTGTGCACTTCATGGCAGCTCTTCCCCCAGGCCTGATCTCCGAACCTCACCAGGGACGGAAAATAATTAGGGAGGGAAAACTGTGCCTGACACCATTTTTGAAAGGCAGGGTATTGTAATGAAAGCGGAGCACGACTTCTCGGTATGAGAAGGGGCGAGGCGAAGAAAAAAAAAAAGGAAGAAGAAGAAGAAGAGCGGTGGTAGCGGAGGAAAGAATAAGTGAGCGAGGAGGCTCTATGAGAAAAGCCTGAGGAAGATTCACACGGCGTTAGTGGCTAGTTAGAATGCGTGCAGGAGATGGCACCATCCTCAGCATGCCAAGGTTACGCTGCCGCTCACTTTATCTAATAGGGCCACTGTCAAAGGTGCAGGAAGAGAAGAAAGTGGGATGATGTGCTCTAAGAGGGAAAAAGCAATGCCTGAAAAAGATCTCATTCCGTCTTATATTCACGAATTCCTTCACTTCTCGTCATTGCACCGTGGTTCACTTTAGTTTAGCCTCGAGCGGTTTCTCGAGTGCGTTCATCTATTCCTTTCAGAAACTCGAGATGCTTTTGTTAGTGTCAGACTGAAAGGTGACCAAGGCACTTGAAATGAAAAGCCACTGTCCCACTTAGGAAAGCATCCCGAGCTGCTAAAGAATTATACGATGTGAGAACTTATTTCACAAACAGTCAGCGTGGGTTTGGACGGTGGAGGTGGACAGATGAGCTAAGGGTTAAATATAGCCCTGGGTAACGTTGAAGGCTTAAGCATTGCTTTTAACTACTGTCTTTCAGAAACCGGTTCCTTCTGCGTGTAGCGGATGTTCCGTGATGGCGCCGCTGTTATTATTTATAACCCAAGTGAACATATGGGACAGAAACAGATCTCCTGGCACAGATCGCTAGTTTTAACCACAATATGGACGTCTGCACAGCCGTAGCTTCATTAACACGTTGATAAAACACGGTTTGAATCTTTTGGGGAAACTCCTACTGTGGCTGGGTTGGCACGGATCGAGTTCATTTTGTTTAATTGACAATATTTGCGTCGCATATCCTACAGAAGGATTTTTTTATTTTTCTTTTATTATTTTTTTCTATATATGTGAAAATAGCTTCAGACTCCCTACTCATACAGAAACTTTTCCCCCGCAGCTGAGACTGTTGGCATGCAGGCTCGGTCCCTGCTGAGAGCAGATTTATGTGACACGTTCAGCTCTCGAAGGTGACAATAAACGCCACACTTAGCTAATGAGGATCAGGCATCGCCTCCATGAGTTCGCACTCTCATCTTTAGCATCGCAATCAGCAGGGAATTCCTTCTTAAATCCCTCTTAGATTAGAAAATAAATTGACAGCCTGTCTTGCATCTGGGTCAGGCTTCTCCTGCCACAATAGCTGAGACCTGCTTTCTGTGTTGTTAATTCATTTATTATGAGCAGAAATCTTTTCGGTCACCAGGGAGTCCCGTGTTTTTGAGTCCTCCCCCCCCTTCTCGGCTGGCTAAGAAGTTTTATCGATTCTTATGCTTACATTGTTCTGGATCGTGCATTGTTGCCGTTAAGTTGGGCAACAGCTGTGCCAACCGAGGCTCAGTGCTTGCTCTCATTACGCATTCAGAACGCCTGGCACTTTCATATCCGAATTCATCTCTGCATATTCCTGCCGAGGTGACGGCGGGATGGGATTGAAAGATTATGGTATTGAACCGCCAGAAGAGTCCAGCATTAGCGCCTAAAGCGTTTTCAGATTGCCTGTCTTTAGAGATCTGTGAATTCCTATTTTGACGCCTGTGCTCAGGCTACAGAAGCGTGCCGCCGAGCTGCCAGTCATCCTCGAGAAGCCTTTCTCGGAATGTAGCCCATTCAGACGCAGCCGAATTAAACCGGTGTCACTTTAAAGTAATGGCGCAAAAAGCCATCAGCAACCCACTCAGTCATTATTTCCAGGGGTAGCCAGTATGCAGAGAATTAATATCAGTCTGGTTATGGCTCAAGAATCATTTTTAATATATCCCTGTAGTGTGCGCTGACAGTTTCTCAACTGTGGTTATTAGTCTCTAGGGAACTCAACAGTCTGTCCTGATACCAGTATCCTACAGGGAAGTATTGCAAACTTTATTGTTTGATGACAGATGGTCATTTCACAATCGGTCACACTTTTGTACTTTGGGATAGTGTCACGTCTTTGCGGTTTTCCTTCCAGAGAAAAAAAATGTTCCCGTGTCTCTTCTGCTTAGCTTTGGTTGGAACTGTATTAATTTTTGTGAATGGGTGTCTTAATTCATGTGGCTTGTGGCATAGTCCAGTATCTGAAGAATTAGCCCATTTCAGCACATACTGTAGTTGAGTTAAGCGTGAGGACTTGATAGTTAAATTGTACAAATTAAAATTCAGACCCCACAAATTAGCCATGTTCTTAAATACTGTTCGAAGCAGCATGAGTTAAAAGAAAAAATATTGAAGCAATATCACACGAGAGGGAGTTGTGCTGAATTTGGGCTTGGCTGTGAAGCGGCCGAGGGCGCAAAGCTGATTATCAACAGATAATCCAGTAGTAATAATCTGGATATAATATGCTTGTTTATTTAATCAGTTATTTCGCTCCACCAACATACAGTATATCTTTATACTACTAGTGGAACAAAGTAATGAAGAATGACAGAGCTGGCGACCAACATTTAGTGTAAGACTAAATTTACACTTACAAGGGGTAAAGGTAGTTCTAAAATCCTTTAGTACCGGTACTATAAGGAGAATAAAGCATGAGGGTTGTGTACAGTCCTGAGAAACTTAGGAGATTTGCTTGATATTTCCCCTTATACTACTTTAGAATATCAACAAATTTTCGGGGGTTTCATAGTTGAATCCCAAATAGTGTTCAATGGAAAGCTAGTGCGCTATGTAGGGTGTATAATCCCTTGTTCAACACACACCAATTAGTGTCTTTGATCAGCTGTTGGAGAGGTGCAGTACTTGGGATACAGCCTTGGGTTTGAAGCTACAGTAGTTAGGTTTATAATGCAAGTTAGCCATGAATAGACCAATGCGGTCGGTTCAAAGGCAATTTGGAGTGACTTAGAAGTGCTTATTAAGGAGACAATGTGTTGCTTAATATGACGTAATGTTACCAGATTTGTTTTCTTGCTGAAAGTGCCTCTGTGTCTGGTTTTAAATGTGGATTTTTGCAGGTAGCTGCACTCTCCCCTGTCCTGCACTGCGGACTACTCTTGCTGTCTTTAAACATAGTGCTTAATCAGAACTAACTGTTGTACCAGTTACACTATAAAACAATAACGACATGGTTTGTGGAGCAAGAGATTCTACGCTCTGCATAGTGCACAACAGTACCATTGTATTTTACAGTATTTGGGATTCAACCCCAGAAGTGTGCATCACAGGCATGATGATATTCAGTACAGTAACACCAGAGGTGGAAAGTAACGGATTACATTTCCTCACGTGACTGTAATTGAGTAGTTTTTTTGTGTACTTCTACTTTTTAAAGTAGTTTTTAAAATCTGTAATTTTACTTTTACTTAAGTATGTTTTGTTTGAAGTATTGTAATTCGCTACATTTTAAATCATATTCGCTACTGATTTAAGTGACCACTTTGATTTTTAAGCACAAAAAAGACAACAACTTTATTATGCAAAGGTGTTCCTTTAGTTAAAAACAACTAGTTTGAGGTTTATATCTGCTCATCTTTTTTGAACTACGCTAGAATGCTTCATCCCACCCCTGCTGTAAAAAAAAAAATATATATAATAATAATAATTGAGCTATTTTTTACTTTTACTTAAGTAGATTTTTATAATGGTAACTTTACTTGTACTTCAGTAAAATTTAACTGAAGTAACTACTACTACTAAAAGTAACTTCTACTTTTACTTGAGTACAAAATTTTAGTACTCTTTCCACCTCTGAGTAACACGCCCTCTTGTGTGATATTGCTTAATTAAAGTCAAAGTAAAAAATAAAAAAAAAAGGCGAAATAATAGGATGTGCTGGATCAAGTGCTATTGAATAAACTGCTAAATTATAAAAGTGAAAGCTGTATTGTTAAATTAAACCAAACTCGGTCACATCTATTAAAAAAAAAAGTCAAAGAAGTAAAACTCACAAATTTGCTTAATCTGAATAGATAGCACAAAAAATTAATTTAAGCAGGTGCATAACCCAACTCTGAATACTGGGAACTTTCCTCAAAAACATTTTAGATTTAGATTGCCAAGCCTAAATATGATCCAAGAAACAGAACATATTCTGTTGATATTGTATTCCCCTGGGGCATTTTGCACATTGTCCTTGGCTAGGAAAAGTTGACTAGGCATCTGTTGGAGGTAATCTAGCCCCAACAGAATTACTACAATCACTTATTTCTGCTGATCCACTTAAGCACTCCGGTTTAAGCTCAGTCTTGTACACTACCATTTAGTTAGAACCAAAAAAAAAAAAAAAAACGCCTTCCTCCTTTAGCTTCAACCCAAATTAAATCTTCCTTGGAAACTCCAGCGTCTGTTGATGTTAGTAATCCGACCACACAGCACTCATTCCTTTATGTGTCTGATGTATTAATGCATCCTTTGTTTTATAGCTCTGCTACATGATTTGGAAGAACGACAAGGTCTATATGATTTACTTTTACCGCCAGCTTGCGTCCATCACAGCTTTAACTTTATCGCTAAAAAGTAAATTCTGTAAACTCCCACTATGTCTTTTCAAGCCATGCACAAGGAAAAAAAAAAGGCAAACATTCGACAAATTTGTTTTCTCCTCCCCAAGTTGGCTTCCTTGTATGCAATTTCAGTCTAAGCTGGTATGGGGAATCAAATCAAACGTGTTCAGCCTTTTCCAAAGATGAAAGCTCTAAATCCAGCAGGGAATCCGGCTCCCATGGGTTGAGAGCGAATTGAACATATATTGATGTGTGTATCAATTTGTAGCAAAAAATACTCCTTACAGTGAATGGCCTTGTACGTGATAGAAATCAAATCTGATTTGTTATAATGATATTATAGTGTGACTGTAGTTTTTTTTTTTTTTTTTAGCAAAATGTGCGAGATGAATTTAAATCATTGTCAGTAATAGACTACAATGACTTTCAGTCAATGAATTCATTCAGTGAATTAATATTTGTGTTTAAGTATACAGTAAATAGAAGGAATAAATTCTACTCTGAGAAACTCTGCCAGGTCAAAGTATCCTTATACTTTCACATACCACGGTGCATTTGCTCGGATTGACATGGGAACATCAAAGACTTCTTTTAAAATGACAAAGTTGAAGGAATAGGAGTCGAGTAATTGGTTGATTCCACACTATGACACACGGGTGTTATAGACTCGTACATATATAATTCCTACAACAGTTGCATTATATATAGTCACTGGATACTTCATTAGATACACTGCATCTATACATTGTTTGCCCGCTGACGCAAAAATATCACATCACATGACAGCACCGCATTTAATGCATCGGTCTGCTGAAGTTTAACCCGAGTAACAGAATGTGGAAGGACGGTGATTTAAGTAACTTTAAATACGCTATGGGTGTTGGTGCTGGAAGGGCTGGTTTGAGTATTTGTGAAATAGCTGATCTACTGGTATTTCTACGAACAACCATCTCTAGGGTTTACAAAAAATGGTCTGAAAGTAGTTCTCTGGATGAAAATGCCGTGTTGATGCCAGAGGTCAGACAAAATGGCCAGACTGTTTTGAGCTGAAAGAAAGGCAAGGGTAACTCAAATAACATCTTGTTACAACTGAGGTATGCCGAATAGCATCTCTGAACGAATCTCTGAATAGTCGGACTTTTAGCTGACGTTCTACAGTAGCAGATCATCACACAGGCGCCACCCCCGTCAGCTACAGTACGAACAGGTCACTGAGGCTCACCAAATTTGGACCAGAGAAGACTTGTGGGTCTGATGGGAAAGGATTTCTGCTGCGACATTTAGGTGGTAGGGTGAGAATTTGGTAGGAACAACATCAAAGCTTAATTCTATCCATGGTTCAGGCTAACTTGCCATGTAACAAAGCTAAAATCATGTCGAACCGGTTGCTTGACCATGATAATGAGTTCACTTTACTCAAATGTCCTCCACAGTCACCAGATCGCAGTCCTGTAGACCACCTTTGGGATGTGAGATTTGCATCATGGATGTGCATCCAACAAATCTACAATGATGCTATCATGTCAACATGGACGAGAATCTCAAAAGAATTGTTTCCAGCACATTATTGAATCTATGTCGTTAAGAACTAAGGCAGTTCTGAAGGGGTCCAACGCAGTGCTAGAAAGGTGTACCTATTGAAGAGGCTAGTGGGCGTATGTCTGTGAATCGGATGTTTGGAATGTCTGGTGCATCTGCTAAGCATTATGTTTTTACTGCTTGGAGAACAGTGGTAACAGGCACAAAAGAAACATTTCTGTATAAAATGGACAGAAATAAAAGGACATACAGTGCCGTATCTGGTAGTCATAACACATCAAGCCGGAGTATTGTTTACTTGTTCTTGACTTGTGATCAGTCAGTCATAAACATAGTGAATTATTATCATAGCATTGACAACATCTGAATTGAATCGATCAATCATTTGTCCAGCTGCTAGTTTGTATCCTGAGGAAATCTTAGTGTTGTGGAAAATAGATATTTTCCAATAAATATTCTGGAGTACATTTACTGTGAGAAAATATTGCCTGAAGTTTGTAAGTTTCAGGTTTTAATAACGGAACAAGAAATTTCCTGTTTTCCAAATTGTTTCTACTCAAAACACAGCAGTCGTAATCATTTTTTCTGCAACCCTTACGTGAAAACCGGATTTTTACAAGAATAGAATAGCCGTGACTGTGAAATGATGAGATGTGGCTGTGTGACTTTATAATGACTACAAAACCAAATAGTCTAGCTTGGAAGTTAAATACGCTATACACTCTGTGATTCAGGCAAGTAACAACGGCGTTAACCTTTCACTATGATGTGACAGAATATTCTCAACTGTTGCTTCATTCTGACTGATTTATTATTTTTTTTAAATATGAGGTTCACACTTTCTTGTTGTTTTTTTTTTTTTCCTTTTTCTTTTTCTTTGCTGTTAATTTTGCTCATATGTTTTCTCTGGGCCTTGTGTGGAAATCTTGAGATTTAACAGCTTTCTTGGGTAAGAAATGGTTGTAGTCCTGCCCAGATCCATTGGCTTCCATTTTTACTGGCATTGATACTTTGTGAAATTAGCTTAAATGAGCAAAAAAAAAAAAAAATGTTTTGGCCCTTACATGTGCATTGTTAGGAAAAGAATTTCAGGTTAATTATGAAATCAGTGGACCCCAAAAAGCATGGAACCAAAGTAGTAGAATGTAGTTCTGTAGTATGTAGACAACAAGGAAAGTTGTTTAAAAATGTAAAATTCTTGAATACATACAGTACAGTAGGTATGTGGGCTACCTTATTCGTGTTGTAAACTTGTTTGCCAGTGGTTTGAATCTATTTGAGTAGCATGGCATGAGTTTAAAATACATTACTCAGTGTTTTTGTATTTTATTTTCTTGCAGGAATTTCTCCCGAGGCATTTTCTTGAAGATAAATGTATATTTAAAAAAGAAAAGAAAGAAAAACACCTGCTAGCAATAGAGGATGTATGAGGCAAATAATGCTGCGGGCAAAGTGGAAATATGGGGCTGTTGTTTTGACAGGTGATCGCGTTCATATGAAGTGGCACCGCTTTTTATATGCAAACCCCATGGACAAGACATCACCTCAAAGCAAAACTCAGTGACCTTAAACGTTAAACAAAGCCAGGCGGTGAAAATGGAAAGGTATCGACTAATACTGGCTTGCGCAGTATTGATTTTTCTTTCCTCGCAACTTACCATTTTTAATCGTGATTCTAATTGTCCAGAATAGACAGCCTGCAACACCAGAAGCGCCAGATGAAAACCCAGATAGATGGTGGATTCGTAGACGAGTCTTGTGAAGAAAAAGACTGTCTTTGACAATATTTTGAGCTTTTGATTTTGCAGAGATTATGAATTTGTATTATTAGCCTAGTAAGAACTAGCCAGTTTCCTCACCAGAACCACAGTGAAATGTTTTTATGTTTATATCATTTGATAGACTTCTGTCTATCCAGAAGAACTTGCTTTCATACAATTACTAGCACTGTTAAGCCCAAACCCTGGTATGCAGGAATTTGTGCAATGAATTTGAACAACCCTTTTCCCCCCTAAGGTTGGCCTTTAATCTTCAATTTCAGTCTCCAAGACAGCCTGTGGTGTATCCAGTGAAACACTTCCGTCAGTAAAAATATAGAAAAGAGGCTTGATGCATATCTTTCTTTTACCTTAAGGGCTGGTTGGTCGAGTTGATGCGCACTAGAGGCTTGACGGAAGCGCACCTTTGCATAACAGGGATGTAGGGGTCTGTTTTTGACTTTAAGGTCAAGCATTGGTGTTTTAAATCTGTTGTAGGTGGCTAGAGAAAGCCAGGAAGCCAGAGTGGCGTGGGAGAACTTGGCGAGATTGCGTTCTGGATCAGTTTCAGAAGTGGATGGTGCCCGGGGGAAGACCTGCCAGGCACGAGTTGCAGTAGTCCAATCTCTATATGATGAGGGACTGAACGAGCACCTGAGTTGTCCCTGTGGTGGGAAATGACCACAGCCTCCTGATGTTGCTGCTTTAAACCAGCAGGAACTGAAAATGCATGCTTTAAAGGCCGGGCAGAATGTCAAGCCAGTCTGATACCCAGCATCTAGTGATTTTCAACGCTCCCAGATTATAGGACGTCATTAACTTGCAACTGTGCACTAAATATGGCGTTTTTGATCATATTTATCACACTCAAACGAGCATACGATTAATGTCTAATTGGTAATAGACTGAGGGCAGTTAATGCAGTTTAAAGACTGCTTAATTGGTTAAACTGCTTACTTTAAACATGAATGACCTTAGCATTTTTCCCTCCTGGTGTTTCAAAAAATTTGTCTGGAAATTGAAAAATTATCTAGACGCTACGATTTTAACTCGTTTGATGAGTTTGTTTGCTTTATTCCAAGCTTTGTTCATGCTCGTTTGCCAACTCATTGCCCAATGAATGAGAGAGGAGATAGAGTGGAACATTACATTTGATTTCTCTTCAGTCTTTCTCACAGTTCTGTATTCACAGCCTGTCTACTTTGTGATATTTGATGCCATCTGATGGTGTCATTACCCTGCTGATATCTATTTGCCTCCATCTGATTCTGAGCTGAGCCAGATCCATGATAATGACAATAACGCGCATGTGTTCAGATTCACCAAGGTCTTGGTTCTGCTGCAGTGTTGCTGTTGTAGTCGTCATGAATCAAGGTTTCTTTTTTATTCAACTCGGTAGCTGCGGTTTTTATCAAGTCCTGTCGATCCCACATTAAAGCAAAACCACAGCTATGGAGAGATGCGCCGGTTTGGCCAAGGAGAAGCGTTCTTCACGTGAACTCCCTTTGTGAAGAGCAGAGCGGATGTGTCGATAAAGTACATAAATCAGTAGAGGCTGTTGGATTTGAAGGTTTGAAGTTAGTGAAGACCAAAAGAGAGGAAGAGGAGGCGGAAGAGGAGGCAGGAGAGGAGCGTTGACTGGAGGAATCTAATCCTTTTTGCTTCCTAACCCAAACACCTCTGTGGAGATATCAGAGATGCTAGCGTCATCTTCTACTGTCAGGCCTGTTTCTATAATTGCCTTCAGCTTCATAGTCTGATGTGATCAGCCCTGCTTTTACTGCGGAGGTCTGCCAGGAACATTTTTTTTTGTTTTGTTCCCTAGGCTGATTTCACTTTATTATGCTATCATTAAAAAGAATCTCATAAAAATGAGTGTTATTTCATTGTGTTACCTTTTCCTATCCTTCTTTCAAGAATTGCTATGTGAAGACTCTTAGAATCTTGTATTAACATGTTTGAACCGGTTATGTAATTTTAGCAATATTGAATGGTCTGTTTCTTTCGCAGTGGACGGCTGTATACACAGGGCAGCAGGACATTACCTCTATGAAGAGTGCCACTCACTAAATGGCTGCGATACGGGCAAAGCCAAGATCACCTGCGGCTATGACCTTCCTGCCAAGTGTAAGTACCATTCTGTCAACCTTATTTACTCAAGGAAACAACACTGTGTAATGCCGCGGCCAAGTCAGCATTACGGCTCTGCTCAGCTCCCAGATGCTGTGTCACCTTGCTCTGCCTCGAGATGATGGCAACCAATTAACCAAAAAACAGCTCATCACTCGATTAATTAATGACTCTTCCAGCCTGTACCATCTGAGTTTTTTTTTCTTCTTTTTTTTCTGTACATTCCAGCAAGCGTCCCTGATTAATGAAGTTGTATTATTAGGAGGATTATTATTATTATAATGGCTTACTATCATATGACTAGTTGAAGGAGCCATCTGTACCCAAACAAAGACATTAAAGGAACTATTAGCTTGTAAAGTGATTGATTTTTCATCCGTGATTTATTTCATTAGCTAGTGCCTTTCTTGCTGTGCCTTTCTAGAGAGAGTGTGAGTGATGAAGATTGTCGTTTCTGGTAATGGTGGAAGGAGGACAGAGCATATCCACAGTGTTGGGGTCAGGGATTGGTTTTGTAGTGTCGAAGTGCAGGTTGCTTACATGCACAGATGCAGAACAGTGAAAAGAATTGTGGGTATTGAAGTACAGTAGGTGTCATGGTAATATTAGAAGCTCTGGGTTTAAAAGGGGAAAAAAAGACTGTTATTTCAGTCTCACATAAGATTCACATGTAGTTATCAGACACATAAATCAGAGATTGTATTTTTCTCCCAGGTAGCTTTCAATGTCAGGCAGGCAGCATAGAAGGAATAAGAATCCCTTGCCAATTTCCCTGCTGTCTTTTGATCTTATATTGTGAGCATCAACAATTGAATCGCGTGTAATTTTAGCCAGAAACCTTCAGGCAATCCAGCCAGAGAGGCATCAGCAGGTTTTTATAGGTGGACCAGGCCTCTCTCTCTCTCTCTCTCTCTCTCTCTCTCTCTCTCTCTCTCTCTCTCTCTGTGTGATGCTTTCACTCAAAATGTGTAATACTGACTAATGAAAGACAAGTTCCCAGGCTGGTTTCTTGAGCCCTAAGGAGCCTCATCTGGCCTTCCAAGAGAAAGCAGTTTTCATTCTGCTCTTCCCACAGCCGTTTTTCTTTATTGTTTTCATTGCTAGTAAACTATCAGAGTCAAATTTTTGCTCTCTCTTTCACTTTTCTCTCTTTCTAGCTTATGATTTCTGTTTATCCTGTGGTAAATAGTTCCACGTGCCAAGACTGTCAGTTTCTTTTATTTTCTATCTGATTAGGAGTTTGTAGAGCAACATGGAAAACTGTATCAAGACATCCACAAGAACCAACAGAGCCAAGGGGATTGTTATAGTCACAGTGACTACTCCTTTTTCTCTAGAAGTACACTGCTTTAAATTCCCACCAGTATCCCTGCATTTGTTTGTATACCTGACCATCCATCCATCCATCCATCCATCCATCCATCCATATCTTTCCATCTGTCATCTATCCACCAATACAAACCCCACCCACCGTCCTCCAATCCATCTATCCAAAAACTAGCTAACCCATCTACCAATCCATCTGACCAAACACCAACCCACCTATTCACCAGTCCATGTACCAAAACACCAACACACACATTCACCAGTCTACTGATCGAAACACCTAAACACAATCCAATCCATCTATCCAAACACCAAAAACACAATCATACACCAGCCCACCCATTCGTCTATCCAAAAATCAGCTAACACATCCACCAATCCATCTATCCAAACACCAACCCACCCATCCAGCAGTCCATCGATCTGAACACAATCCATCTATCCAAACACCTAAACACAATCAAACACCAGCCAACACATCCACCAATCCAGCTATCCAAACACCAACACACTTATCCATCAGTCCATCTGTCCAAACACCAACCTACAATCCATTCCTCCAAACATCAGCTAACCCGTCCACCAATCCATCTATTCAAACACCAGTCTGACCATCTCCTAATCGTTCTTTTCAAACACCTGCAGACCCATCCTTCAATTCATCTATCAAAATACCAATCCATCCATCCAGCCATCCATTAATCCAACCATCTAAGCATCCATTTCTTTATCTATCTTTATCTTTTTTATCTCTGTCTTACTGTTCAATCATCTGTCTGCTGTTTCATTCATTTCTCTTGTTGTCATGGATCTCTTGCACTGGGTGTCACTATGAGAATGTGATTTAAAAAAAAATTTTTTTTTTTTTAGTAGTCTGTGAAAGTTGTTTCCCTTCAGAAATGGGCCACAGCTAATGATGTATTAATGTGCAGCGGCAGAACAAGTCCAGAGGCAAGACACACAGTCAGAGTTAACAAAGCTTAGGCCGTGCAATGACACAGCAACACACAGCATCACAAATACTATATTTTTTTCTAAGTATCTTTTGCTAAGCACTCTGAAATATTATTTGCCAAGTCCTTATTTAAGCTAATAAAATGATGGACTAAGCATAAAGCGACTTGTACCACAGACGAGCCACTTGAAGCTCCTGAAGTCGTCCAGTTGTATTTCACCCATTAAACACCACACAAATGATTTCCATCTGTATTCCTTTCATACGACAGTGAATCAGATTATTGTAATGGACAATGGAAGCATAGAGAATGCACAAAGAACAGCACATAGACAAAACAGACTGGATCTGTTGCCATGGTTATGGAAGCTCCATGATGCATAGTAAAGCGTGCATTTATAGTGTGATGAGGTGGGTCAGATGTCTTTTTGGGAGAAATATGCACGGGTTTGTGTTTACATTCTGCCGACATCTGTAAGTGGCAGATTATGTTGCTCTGTTTACCAGCCAGCGAGTGCAGCGTGTACGAGACATATGGGCCGTTTACTGTTTATGTCCTGGCAAAGTCACAAATTTGCGACATTAAAATTACCTTATTTTACACACAACCCTCCCTCTGTCCTGTTTATGCCTCTGTTTTTTTTTGAGCTCCTCCTTCTCAATCCTTTTGTGATCATAACCTCTAGATGATAAAATGACCATATTCATCATCCCCTCCCTCTTGCCACAGTGCTCCCCTTCTCGCCCTCTCCATGCAGTTTTATTTGGCTTAAGAAACCCTCTGTTTACCATTATAGCACTGAGGAATTAAATTACTCTTGCTTTAAGAGCTTCTTGATATGCTGTGACTAGTAAGAAGTTATATAGATGAAGTGGCTTTCCACAGAATGGTTGAACAGGAAGTGTCCCCAGATGTAGCTTCCAGAACACTTTGTACCGTGCTCATCGTCTTGCAATTTAATGATCCTGAGTCCATCTGAACTTAATTATGTTTACAGAGAAGTACGTTCTAGTGATGATCGATACAAGACCATCTCCTGAGTGTTGCCCTTTTTCATGCTTCCCCATCTCGACTGTCAGGAGGGTTTCTGTCTGAGTAGCTATGATTAAAATTTTATTTGTCCCATCAAAATAGATCCGAGGATGCATCGAAAGCAATAAGCAAATGGAAAAAGGAGCGCGAGATGAGTCAGAAGACTAGTATCGGTACGTCTTCAAACGCAGCAGTCGTTCGCACCTTAGCAATCTGCCAAGGTTACAAGGTTGATTTCAGTTCCACTAATGTGGACTCAAAAAACAAATCGGACACACGGTGAATGAAACATAATATATCTGTGAGAATAAATGGCTTCCTTGTGTTTCAGATAGACCCAAGGGACAAGGCCTCGTGCTGGCCCGAGAAAAGTGCCTGAGAGTAATAATGTAAAATCAGATAGTTACCCGCACAAGCAAAGCTTGTTTCGCGTAGAGGCAATGCAATCAGACATTCTCTCTCTCTCTCTCTCTTTTTTTTTTTTTTGTAAAGACAAGAAAATTGGGTGCTATTAGTTTTAAGCGGGGGCGTCCATGCCCGCACAAACTCCCTCCCACCCAAAAAAAAAAAAAAAAAAAAAAACCTTTTAAATTGGTAAATCACAGGACTGAATGACATGCCCCAGTGAGAGCACTTAACATGTGGCACACATTAGTAAAATTGTGAATGTAAGTATGTGTTTAACGCAGCGTCATGTCATACTTTCTGATCTATCTAAATACTCTGAAACATGTTTTCTGAAGGTATTTAATGTCTAAGGAAAGCATAAGAGAAAAAGAAAAGTGTGTATAAAATAATTTATATATAAAAAAAGGCAATAATTTTCTTTTGAACAGTTGATATTGAGATGTGTCTGTTACTTATGTTCTGTAAGTGCTCTAATCTGAGGTTCTGTTTGTTAATTGGTGATTTCTGAGATGAACTTCTCTTCCACAGCAGAGGTAAGTATTGGTCTTGCTTTCCTGCGGAGGTCTTCATGAGAGCCAGTTTCATCATTGGTACTTGATGGGTTTTGCAAATATTGTTCAGAAAATGAGACAATACTGTTCTTACAAGAGCTGTTCCAGAAGGGCTGACCTTCATGTCTTAAAATAACAACTGACTGTTGATGTGGTTGTTGTTACTTAATTACCCAATTCCATGTGTGTTATTTCATAGTTTTGAAATCTCCAATATTGTTATAGAATGAAAATACATTACTGAACAAATAGAATTGATTCAGAAGGTGTGTCCAAATTTTTGACTGATACTGTATACAGCTGAAGTCAGAAGAGTCAGAAGTTTACATGCATCTCTTTATTTTAAGAAGTTTTAATTATTTTCAGAATACTGTAATACTTTACAGGATTGCCTTTAATTTGTGTAATTCAGGTCAAACGTTTCAGGTACTGTAGCTTTCTACAAGCTTTTAACAATAAGTTGCTCGAATTTTAGCCCATTCCTTCAGACAGGTCAGGGTTGAAGGCCTTCTTGCTCGACACTCTCTTTTTCAGTTCTGCCCATTAAATTTTCTGTTGGATTTTTGCCACAATTTGTGTTAGGGTCATTTTCCTTTTGCAGGACCCATTTGCGACCGAGCTTTTGCTTCAATATATCTACATAATCTTCCCTCCTCATGATGCCATGTATTTAGGGAAAGTGCCCCGACAACATGATGCTACCATCTCTGTGCTTCATAGTTCGGATGGTGTTCTTCAGCTTGTACTGTAGCCTCAACTTTTGTCCTCCAGACATAACGATGGTCATTATGGCCAAACTGTAATCACACCAGATGACGTTTCCTCTAAAACTAGGATCTTTGCTCCCGTGTGCAGGTGCAAACCATAGTCTGGCTTTTGTATGGTAGTATTGGTGCAGTGGCTTGTCCCTGCTGAGCAGCCTTTCAGGTTATGTCGATATTGGTCTTGTTTTATTGTGGATATACAGATACTTTTGCACCCGTTTTTTCCCGGTGTCTTCGCAATGTCCTTTTCTGCTGTTCTGGCATTGATTTGTACTTTTTGTACCAAAGTATGCGTCTCCTTCCTGAGCAGTTTGACGGCTGTGTGGTCCCATGGTGTCCATGTGATATATATTCCTTTTAGAATAGTGTTTTATTGCAATATATGTATATATATATATATATAATGCTTATTAGAGCATCCAGAGATTTCCGTGAGGTAATCAGGAAGTCTCATAAACATTTTTCTTCTGCCTCATGCAAGAATGTTCATATTCAAAGCCTCTTATGAAATATTAATATACGCTGATGGCATTTGAGCCAAGTCTTTTTTTTTTTTTTTTTTTTTTTTTCCAAAGTAGTCATAAACAGCCCTGTAAAATGCAGGAAGACAACACAAGCTCAGGTGGTAAATTATTAAAACCGTCACAACACAGCTAGTTAAGCAACTCCTTAGGGCTGTACAGTAGCAGTGAATTCCTTAAAAATGTGATCTTCCGGAAAATAACATAAATGAGAAGGAAAAAAAAAAGTTGCATTATATGATTTCGTCATGGTTTGTTCCCAACGTACATGTGTTGCGTGACTGCAAAACTTAGTCCTACAGAAACTGAATGAATAAGAGTAAAGTAAGATAAATGTCTTTCCGTCCAGTTGTTGTGTCCAAGCCCGGTGGAAAGCATTTTATTTTTTAATGTCTCCGCATAAACAAAACCCGTTTGCCCGAGGCCCTTAGTGAATGAATAGTTAACGCTAAGGTCATGGCTGGGAGGTCTGACGTCCCTGAGGGGCGTTTACAGCGCACGAGAAGAAGGAGGAGGGATTGGCTGGTGGCTTTCATGTGATGAATTGGTATTGAATTTTTTTGTAACACTGCCACAGGTTTTTAACCTGACCAAGATAAATGCTCCCAGCTCACAAAATGCAATAGAGTATTGCTAGCTAGTTATCACTAGCCGGTTAACATTGATACTGACGAATGTGAAGGGCGAAGGCTTTATACATACAGTATATCCGTAGTCTTTATCCTTTTCTGATCCTCGACAAAACAATCCGCAAGTCGTTGTTGAACGTTTCAGTTATGAGCTCTAGCGTTTTGGTTACATTAGAGCTAAAGATGATATTTGCCGTTACTGCCGAGTGTATTCATTTTGAAAAAGCTGGAGAGGAAAGATTTGTTTTTGAGAAAGTCAATAAGAAGTAGAGAAGAAAAGCACTTTGATTATTATCCCAGGTACTCAGGCTGGTCGTTTGTTCACCACTGCTCTGTGTGCTCAGCTTGAATGTGTAAATGGTGCTTCTAGACTCTAGACTCGCACTGAACATTTGTGATTGACTGCGCTTGGGTCCCATATCTGCATCACATCAATCATAAAAAGAATGAAATCATAAATGGATGACGTACACTCGCCTTTGTTCCCTGTTTTCATTCGTTGTCTCACCAGAGCCTGAATTTGGACGTCCTCCAAGTGGCCATGTAAACTAGCAACATGCAACCTGATTTGCCGCTCACTGACTACTGGTTACTGGTTCGTTTGACTCGACTCGGTTAGTAGTTAAAAGTCGGAAACCTCTGTGAGATCGAGCTGCAGTTAAAAGCAGAAATGAAAACTCCGATACAGTGTATCTCAACTCTACTCCAAGCAGTTCTAAGTAAGAAGAGAAAGTATAGTCGATTATATTCGACTGCTCTACGAGCGTTTTCACATTAGGAACAATTGATTCGGGAACTCTCAATTGAACAATTGAACTCAGGAACGATTGCACCTCAATCCCCACCCATCCCGATTCCCCGACATTCACATTGCTCTTTGGTCTCTGTTTTCGAGGTATTCATAGCCTCTGATACAGCAGGTAACAGCATGCATCTACTTGGTGTGTGAGCCGCCATTAAGCACAAGAGAAGAAGAGAACAAGGAATTAAACTTTCGCGCTATGTCTGTTATTATTGACATTTCAGAAGAAAAAAAAAGTTATGGATTTGTCTGTCAGAGGATGAGGTTGGCGTGTGGCTACCTTTTCCCATGCACTCAGGAACAGTTCCCAAGCGTGGAATGATTGTGTTCTCACTGATCAAAATGAACCCGATCACGCTAGGAGCCCTAGCGTGAAAACGCTCCGGATTTTAACATCATTATGAAGAAATCTTACCACTTGAACCTAACTTTGTATTAAAACAGATGCTCATATGTCTGATGCCAACATGCACATGCAGTTATTTGTCATATTATGCATAATGAAAAAATTTCGCGGAAGGGTGTTGTGCTATTGCAGATTTATCATAAAATTTTACATGAAAAAGTCCATCACTCGTCCTAATTGCATGTGTAATTAATTCACAATATCCTGATGTCTAGAAAGGTTAGCATGATGAGAAGCATATGGCGACCAAGCCCAAGGTATGCCTGCCAATTTTAATATTTATCAAAGGTTCTCAACTCTAACTCTACTTCTATTTATTCCTTTTTTTTTTTTTTTGGTAGTAGAAAGTATTAGAGAGCATTTCCTTATGTAAAAATGACCAGAGAGAATATCTATATACATATATACAATATATGCTTGTGCCTTATAATGATCAGGATGGTAGGACTGTGTGTGTGTGTGTGTGTGTTTCTATGGCACAGCTCTTTTGCCAGCCCGGGCAGATGTTGTATTTCAAACAGTGTACTATTAGATCATGTCCGAGGCTCAGAGTGATGGATGCGCAGGAGCCATTTAAAAGAGCGGTGACGACGGGCAAAACAAACCACCGAGACGGAGTGGAGAATGCCGGGCTGTTTGAGCTGTGCCACACTTGACCTCGAGCACACAGGGGTCACTGACAGCAAGTGAAGCTTATATGACTCTCAGAATGGCGTTTCTTTTTTTTTTTTCCCTCTCCCCCTCCGGCTCGTCGTTTTATTACCTCTCCGTTCACACAGAAATAAAATGCTGAATGATGGAAACTCACGGATTGAAACCGAAGGCAGGAAGGTTTTATAGCCTGCAGCATTTTATGACACCCAAAGACAAACAGAATGGCTTTAATGCGCTAACAAGAAAAAAGGATGGAGGCGTTTGTACATGCAACTTTAAATTCACGTTCCTCTGCTGACGCGGCACCGGGATTAACGACCGTTAGTTTGTTTGTTTGTTTGTTCGTTCATATTTTTCCTTAGTTGTACTGTGCATTTATTTGTTTCTCCTGTCTAAGCATCTCTCTGTTTATCTTTCTGTATGGCTATCTATTTATCTTGTCTATTATTTTACATTAAATGTTCATATACATCTTTTTTTTTTTTTTTGCCTATTTGTCACACGTAAATGATCAAGATCATCTAGGTAATTTTAATATTACACAAAGATATCTCGCGTAAATGCACAATGCAGTTTTTAAATGATGATTTCATTTATCAAAGAAAAAAAGCTGTCCAAACCTGCCAGGCCCTATGTGAAAAAGTAAGCGGCCCTAAACGTTAATAACTGGTTTTGCCTCCCTTGGTGGCAACAACTGCAATTTAGAGTTTGCGAGAAGCGGCAACGAGTCTTTCGAGCATGAACTTCCGTTTAATTCTGGTTAAATCTGGTTAGTTTGATGGTCTGAATCATTTAAATGTGATAAATAGGCAAAAAATTATATAAATAAAGGGGTAAATACAGTACTTTTTCACAACACATAATATCTTTATATTGTTTTTATTCTCATTTATGTTGTTTATTTTTTTGGTTAATTTTTTTCCCCCCATTTTTGGACATTTTGGACACATTTTTGTCATTTAGTTGTTTTTTAATTCATTTAATGTTGATCAATCTTTTTGTTTTTGTTTCTTTTCTCTCAATGGTCTTTGTTAAGATGATTTTTGGGATTATTTATCGATTGTTTCAAAGAATGAACAGACAGCATTTTTGTGCCAGACAATTTGGAGATAGATTTGTTAAAGGAACGCTAATGAAAAAAATATATATATACACACATTTTAATTGATTGCATTTTGATTTGATTGAGGATTCAAATAAACTCTCAGAAGCCTGATGCAGCCTCTACAGATAAACTCTTGTGATAAGAACTTTAGAGTGTAAGTTTACACAGTCTGGTGTTAAAAGTTTACTATATAGTTTTTGTAATTATCCTTAATGAAGACCCCCCCTCCCCCACCTTCTCTCTCTTTATTTCTCTGTAAAAAAAATTTTAGATGTGAAGTGATAGAGCTGAGTAGCCGACGGCACCCACGCCACCGGAGTAACGGATCTAACCGGGTGCCGTTATTACTTTCTAATCTCAAACAGTACTTCTGATGTGCTTTGTCTTTAATCTCAATGTTCAAGCGGGTTCATTAGCTTCTTTTCTCTTTTAGAAGCCTGTGTTAATCTTATCTATTTCCTCTTAAAGTAACTGAATGATTAGTGTGCGTGAGTGTGTGCGCGCGTGTGCGTGTGTGTGTGTGTGCACACGCCTTCAGACTCCAGAATCCAATTCCTCCCTTCCCGTCTGTCATGAATAAGTTTGATTTCGTTTTACCCTGGTGCGTTTCCTCACTTATTTCTGTTTCCTTGTTTATCCAGCGCTTTTGCTCATCACCGTCTTCTCCGTCAGGGTCAAAGCCCCTCTCTGGAGCACATGCCGAGCGCCTGATATTTACACCGAGCACACCTGGAGCAATAATGCTAATCGTTAGCCTGTGATGCGTTTTGAGCTCGGCTGAGAAATCACGCCTGCTTCTGCTGGAGTCTCTCCACACACACACACACACACACACACATACACACACACACACACACACAGCAAAAACAAATCAATCACAACAAAGTACCTACTATTAGTAAGTGACATGTAGTTCATTCTGATTACGCCTCCCCATCCACTCCCCAAAACATACACACATACACACACACATGCACACGCACACACAAACACACTGATTGGGATTCAGTGAGGTTGTTTTTGTCACTGCTGGCTCCTCCTCGCAGTCTGATTGATCAGCATAGATTAACCGCCTGAAGCCGAGAGCGACTCACTTTAATTTGGTGATTTGCACTTTTCTTCTTGCCTCCCCCCCCCCCCTCTTTTTTCCCCATGAAAAAATTCATTAACTTTTGGCACCTGTGCTGCCATTTTGAAATCAGCCCGCTAAAACGCGCAACGTTACTTTCTGCCCAAATAAATGCTTAAGATAAATTGATGAAGCCATTAAAGAGTAAGCAGAATATTTTACACGGCTAAATTACATGTACTTAGCCAAGCTCCTTAATGAAACTTTAATGCGTCTGTCGACGGTAAATAGGTCTAAACAAAACTGCTCGATCAATAGCGTCAGATTTTCTCGGGGATAAACGCGGTGCTGCCGGGGATACGGTGACAGAACGCCTTCAGGCAACAATTGCCAGTGTTCAATCAGCTCTCGTGACTCTTGCAGAGGAGAAGGAAATACATGTTTGGGAAGGGGGGGGAGGGGGTTGTGGGGTCTGGGAAATCCCTGCAAGATTTTTTTTCATTTTTCCACCTTTTACTTGTAAAAGACAGCATGTACTCTAGATTGTACCAAAATAATGCAGGAATGTTTGTATTTTGTCTCTTGTTTTTTTGTCGCTTTTTTGTTTTTCTAGTGGTCTAAAAAAAAAAAAAAAAAAAAAAAAAGTTGCGTGGTCTTTAAATATCCCAGGTTGATGAAGTTTTTGGATAGCTTTATGGCATAGTGGAGCAGATTTTTATTTTTTTTTAAAGAATCAGTCATTATTTCCTAATTTCCCACTAATGCCTCCGTCACACTCCAGCGAAGACCATAAATTTCACAAAAGATATCGACGAGTGCAGCGGGAACGGGGTCAAAATGGAAAAATGTGCGTTGATCAAATTCTTACTACCTCCTAGGCACGTCCCTGTTGTGTTCTCAGTGTCGTCACTGATTTCTTATCAGAGCGCGTTATTACTCTGTCCGGTCGTAACACTCTTACACGGCGCTTATTACTTTGTCATTTGCCTTGATGACCTGCCGCATGAGCGCCACAAACGCGGTACGTACCGGAGAAATGTAATATGAACATAATGTGGTCTTCTACAACGTGACATGGATGGTCATGGCACAAGCCTGAAGAGGTCCATTGACATAGCGACAACGCAGTGACATTTCAGTGACAACTCAGTCATGCAGTTTAATCTTGTACATCGGCGCCATGCTTATAGTACATCAATAAAGTCCGTAGAAGGTGTTAGTTACATCGTTACCTTTTCTTTTTTGGTGGGTCAATCTCATCATGACTACATCTTTATTAAATTCTTCAGGTGTCAAAGAAGACAAAACCATGTCCTTACCGTCCTTAAGTTTTTACTGCATGTTTTACATCCAGTTCTTTAAGGAAGTCCAGGTGTTGGGAACGTGGCTCAGTGTGACGGAGGTTTAATCAATCGAGTAAAGAGACAAGAGTGATAGAGGTGTCAGGGGTAGCCCAGTGGTTAACATTGAACTATAGTTTGGATGGTCACAGGTTCATAACCCAACACCACCAAGTTACCACTGTTGGGCCCTTGAGCAAGGCCCTTAACACTCAGCTGCTCAGATGTATAATAAGATAAGTCGCTTTAAATAAAGGCGTCTGCCAAATGCCTGAATATAAATGATACTAGTGAGTGATTTATTTATTTATTTATTTATTTATTTATTTATTTTACATCATTCATCATTTGATGAGACGGATGATAACTGCGACATGATAACTGAAGTCCTTATATTCTCTTATGGTGTATGTGAAGGTAGACGTGGCATCTTTCAGTGCAATTGGAATGAAACCTTTTTCTTTTTTGGTGGGACGCCCTACATGTTGTAGACGACAATTTCAGTCCAGGAAAGGCTTTAGTTTTTCAGAAATAGCATAAAATCTCAGCAGCTGATCATCTGCCGCATGTGTATACACGCAATACTTTCCCTATAGTGTTTGCCTGATGGTACTTAATCAGGTGTAAGAATCTATCCAATGACAAAAAGTTCAAGTCACTCTGAATAAGTGCGTCTGCCAAATGCCTAAATGTATTTCAAAAACAAAAGAAAACTCTCTTTTTGTGACGAGCAAACAATGAAAACGTCATGCTCAGTCAGATCATCTTGCTGTTACCGCTGTATTCTGTGTGTAACTCTGCATTCGCAGACTTTCCGTGTAGCCGTGTAAATCCAGTGCAAGTGCTGCTGATGTAATCATGAAGATGGGGAAACAAATTTGGAAGTAATAAAGACATCTGAAAGAGATGAAACACCATCAATCATTTGACAAGTTATTATTATTATTATGCACTGTATTATGCTTAAGATGTTTTAATATATTTAGAGGTTTTCTTAAGCTCTTTAAAACAAAACAAGAAGAAAAAAGGATGCTAGGACAAACTGACGCTGACTAATGTAGCTTCGGATCTCCGTGTTCCGCCGGCTGCGCTCACCCGAGCCCCTGCAGGACCTGGCACACTGCTGCACTTCGGTAAGCATCATCTCATCATGTCATACCCAAAACATACCCAACAAGGACCGTAACTAGACTTTAATCAGTCTAAAACACTCTTTAGCCGGACACGCTCGCTCTCGCGCTCTGGGAAGACGCTGCAATTTAGCGAGCTAGTCCATTAGTGAGTGGCCCTCGATGCTGCATCAAACAATTTCTCACGTCGTGATGTAGTCAGAGCATCGCCTCAGGACCTCTAGTCTCTTCACGCTCATTTCAGAGGCCATGATAGCGCGACAGTGATTAATGGGTTTGCTAAAAACTGACGCGGTGATAATTCCATACTGTGGCTGTGGCTAATTATATGCTGTTTATCGTTAATGTACAAAAATGATTTTTTTTCCCCCCTGCTTTCTGTCTTTTTTTTATTTTATTATTTTTTTTAAACAAACTCGCCTTTTATCATCATCATCATCATTGTGTGATTTATACAGATAATAATAATAATAATAATAATAATAATAGCACCAATGTTTAAAGCTGCATGTAGTGTATGTTCGGTACATACATTTTTAATTAATTATACACTCTGAACGACTAAATGAATGATTATATTTTTAAATTCATACGATTTCACAAAGAGCCCAGATGTGAAGCAATCACGAGACAGAAATTACCTCAGCATCTGTGCGCTAATCAAGAGCCTCTCCACTGCCTTATTAGACATAATTAGTTCTCTGTCAGCCTCCCACCAAATTGTGCCCCCACCCCACCCCACCCCACTCCCCTCTTTTTTAAAAACTACTCCTTATGGTCCTAACCTTCCGCTTTCAACTTGTCTATGTTTGTGTTTTTTTTTTTTCCCTCAGCCGGACTTGTCACTCAGAACGCTCCCCTTTGGGAGTTCGGTGTAATTTGGTAATTTTGTCCGGACGACGATACAGTAATTATGTGGCATCAGCTGCAGAGCTGTCAGACTGATGTCCGGCGCTCATCCATCACCTCGAAACGCATCAGAAATGCCTTTTTATTCATGCAGCCCCTCTGGATTAACACCGAAAGCTTGTTTTTACTGACGACGAGGAAATACCCGTGTTGTCGCTCGCTGATTTAAACTGGATGACAGATAGAGGAAGCTGATGTCTGAGGTTTCAGGATTTCGATTTGTGCTGGTTAGAGATGAGGGGAGGGGCTGACGGCCGGAACCAGGAATGCGCCGAGGTCACCGTGTAGACACCGTGTAGTGCGGCTGGGCTTTTCAAAAAGTGGAGCAGAAACACAAAGCCTGTATCTGTGTCTGATTTCAGCCTGAAGTGAGCGTGGCCGGATCCTGCAGGTTTCTTTCTTGGCCTTTAGAAATATCACGAGGTCACTGTGCAACTCTGCAGAATCTGTCTTTCTGTCTGTCTTCTTCTCCTTTTTCCATCTTTCTTTTCTCTTTCTTTCCTATTACTTTTTGGCAGATCCCCCCCCCCCCCTTTGTATTGTTGATTTTGTTTTTCTTTCTCTGTGTGCTTTTTGCTTGTTTTGACATTTTATTCTTTCTTACTACCGTTTCTTAATTCATCTGACTTTTGTTTGTATTTTCTTTCTTTCTTTCTTTCTTTCTTAGTTTTTATTTCACATTTTTTTCTTTTCTTATTATTTCCTTCTGACTTCATTTTTTATTTATTCCTTCCTTTTGTCCTTACTCATTCTTTCTCTCTTTCTTTTTTTCTTTCTTTCCTTCCTTTATTTGTTGTTTACTTTGACTCTTCTCTTACTGTTTTACTTAATTTTTCTTGTCTTTTATTTTTTGGTTCCCTATTTGTTTTACTTTTTGTTTGACTTTGTGCTCTTTTCTCATTTAGTATTTTGACCCTTATTTCTTACTGTTTTTTTTTAAATTATTATTCTATTTTATTTATTGTTTCTCTGACTTTATTTTGTTTCCTTTTTTCTTTTGTCTTACTGTTTTCTTCCTTTTTATTGTCCTTTTGACCTTCTGTTGTTTTCTTTCTTTCTTTCTTTCTTTCTTTCTTTCTTTCTTTCTTTCTTTCTTTATGTTTTTCCTCACTTTTTGTTTTGACCTTTTTTTTTTTTACTCTTACTGCTTTTTCCCAACTTTTTGTCCATCTGAATTTAGTTTTTGCTTTTTCTATTACTCTTACTGTTTTTCTCCCTTTCTTATTGTCTTTCTGGCTTTCTTTTGTTCTTTCTTTCTTTCTTTCTTTCTTGTTTACTTCATTAGTTCTTTTTTTTTCTGTTGTTTATATTAATATAACAATGGTTTTATGAGATAAGATGAATGTAGTTCATTATCAGCTCCCCATCGATTTTAAGTAAACACCTAAAGGTTTTTACATTTTGTACCTACTGCAGATTACATTACATGAGCTTACATAGATGTTTAGTTGTGATCATTTCTTAAATAGAAATTTCTCTGTATTGATTGCTATATATTAAGACAAAACCACAAGCTGCTCGGTTCCTTTCTACTAAGCAGCAGTGTAATAAATTTGTGTTTTTATATAGTTTTGTCACGCAGATGAAATCCTGAACATGATTACAAAAAGAATTTTCCATTAAGTTAGACTTGTAAGAAACAAGAAGGCACAATGCATGCGCTCACCCTAAGCCAAAAGCAATGCAAGGTAATGCAGTTAACGATTAGAAAACAGATGGGTGCACTGGAAACCTCGAAGCTGACTAATGAGTAAGTATTAAAGCTGTTCAAAGTGTTCACGTATTACTTTGAAGTTGTGTTTCCAAATCAGCAAAAAAGTGGGGACAAACCTGAGAATCCTAATGTGCTGTGAAAATATATTGCATTTGTTTGCTTCCTGATCAAATTTGAGCAGCACTCATTACGATGTGGAACTTTTTCAGAGTGTCATTTTCTACATAATTATGTCTGAAAGCAGACTTCAGAAATGGTATTTTTTCCCCCCAAGGCCTTGATGTTCTTTTTGCTACATTTCAATTGTTACAGCAGTTTTGTGAATTTAAAATTTCAATACTTGATGCATTTAGTCAATGTTTTTATTTATTTGCACCTGAAATGTTTTTTTTTTTTTTTTTTTTTTTGCAACAGTACATTTTAGATTTATTATTATTCTTTCTTTTTAAAGGCTGGAGGTTTAGGAAAATGCTCAACACTGCAGTAAATCATTTTAAAGGGCAATTAATAATTTCTTTTCTATAGCTTAAGCTGTCATTGTGCTGGAGACTGATTACAGATTGAGTGCTGTACAGGAAGAGAAGAGAATGATTAGGACCTCTAGGCTGTTTTTACAAGCAGAAATTTAACTCGTGCCGCAGTCAGTACTTAAACAAACCCGGCCCCGTCATGGTCCCACGGTGCCTCTATCGTCTTTCCTATGTTGTGGCTGTAGACCTCCTATGCCCCCTTTAAATGGCATTAACCTGCTAATAAAAGTACGTGGCTGTCCATAAAGCCTAATGGCTAAGCCAGGGGACACACTACAGCCTCGTGTAGGTTTAGTCAGCACTGGAACCTCTGTGAAAATACAGTGCTTATAGTTTCACTGTTTGCTTCAGAGATTCTACAGATATTGTTTAAAAGAATGTAAGATTACAGATGACATAGGATCGTTAGCTTTAGTTTTTAATGATCTCTTTTGCCTCTGAGTATATCTGGCATTCTGAGTACAGTACAGCGTGGCTTTGGTAAAGCAATGAACACAAATCTCAAATTAATTTCTAAAACAATATTTTAACTTATGAATGTTTTTCTTTCTTGTTTTTTTCATGCAATTTATTCTTACTTAGTGTTTTGACTTTTGTACTTTCTTTTTTTTTCTTTTTCCTTTCTTTCTTTGCATGTGCTTTTGTCTTACTTTGTGTCTTACTTTCTTGCATATGCTCTTTTCTTTCTTTCTATCTTTCTTTCTTTCTATCTTTCTTTCTTTCTTTCTTTCTTTCTTTCTTTCTTTCTTTCTATTTAGACCCTTCTTTCTTACTGTTTTTTCTTTCTGTTTGTTTCCTTTCTTTCTTTTTGCTTATTTTTTTCTGTCTTAAAATTGTCATTGTGACTTTTTTGTCTTTTTGTTTGCTTCTTTCTTTCTTTCTTTCTTTCTTTCTTTCTTTCTTTCTTTCTTTCTTTCTTTACAGTTAACTATTAATAAATTGCAGATAAAAAAATCTTTTTAAGAATCTGATATAATGCTTTCGCCATTAGATACACTATATAACTTTTCAGAGCTAAAACTAAAATTATGACAGAAATAAAATTCTATTAGATTTAAAGATAGACACTAAAGGCTAGGATTAAACTCGCACAAAAGAAAGTATATAAGAGAGTTTTATGATAATATTTTGATAATTTATTCGTTAAATGCGTTATGAACAAGACTTATAATATTTGTTGTTAAGAGTCTATAAGGCATAATAAAGACAGTCATAAAGTGTGATGCATTTTCATGAATGATTCTAACCCTGTTTAAGATACTTGCTTATGTTTTCTAACATGTCACATCATTTAACCACGCCCACTATAGTAGTATATTGTATACAGAATGGAATTGAATACATTATCTTGGCTTGTTGAGATGATTTATTTAGTTAGAACAAACTTGAGATTACTTCTAGCTCTATTTATTTTTCTAATAAGCATGTTTATTAGCCATTAAACACAATAATAACTAATAATGTCTATACATGGATAAGTGGTGCTGCAGTGATGTACAATATTGATCGTGGAAACTAATTAGTGGTAAATTATTGTGTGTTTTTTTGTTGTTGTTGTTTTTTTTTACGTCTGCATTAAAGCGTAAGTGATTACACGGAAAGCAGCGCTAACACTCAGACTGCATTTGCAACCTAATTACTGACATCCTGCTGTGGCAGTAGATTGAGAGCTTAGACAGACCATTTATACATCCACACCATTAATATCCAGCCATTCCAGCTGATAAACGGCCATCTTCAGTCTGAGAATGTTCCATCGATCGGAGAGAATGTCAGCAGTTATGAGTTATCTGTTGATAATTTCCTCAAATGACCGTCAGCCGGGTTAGCGGCTGCTGCTTCTTAGAAGGAGGAGAAGTGGGGGTGGGGGGGGGGGGGAGGCAACTCATTCCAGACATTTTTAGGACTCCCGTGCTAATGAATTTAACTTGGCAGTGAGGAGTAGAAAGGGAGATGGCCATGAAAGCTTTTACGGCCATCACCGTGAGCTGTTTTTTTGGGATGGAGAGCGATGTTCTCAATGGCTCCAGAGGGACTTGGTGTGGATTTATCATCCCACCGTTCCTGCCTTTAATCTCTTAAGAGCCAACTGTGGGTTTAAAAAAAAAAACAATACAAAAATTATTTTTGAGAACATTCCCAGCTAATTTCCTTTGTATGTTGGACGTTTGATGGGAAGATCATACTGATGGAATACCAAGATGTTGGACTACTGATAGGAAGATCGCTGTTTAAAACCCCATCATCTCCATCATCATCGGGCTCTAAGAGTTAAGATCATTAACCCTTAACTACTCAGATGTATGCTGTCTTCACCCATAAGTGATTGTTTTGTGTACAATCAACATTGTAACTGTAAATAAATAACAATTAAAAAGTTTTGGAAATGGCTGTGGTATAAGAGGAATGAAACACACTTGGGTAGGAAAGTCATCACCCCAATTACAACATGCCAGCAAAGTGCTTTTTTTCCCCCATTGGCTATTTAGTTTGCATTATCTATGGTCTATTAAAGTCAAGTAATAATGTTACCCTAATGCAAAGACTCTCTAAGAAATGTCCATTTGAAACGGCTGACAAGAGTGAAGACAGAATAAATGTCTCCTTCACTGTGAGGTCTTCGGGATCTGATTCTTTCTGCTGCAGATGCCATCGATCCAGCTGGTATTGTTTTTTCAATTGTCTCAATTATGATGGCACTTGTGTTTGTCAGCTCGGTGGCATCCTCGCCTACATAATTCATGCTTGACACCTTGGACTCGGTTCAGCCTGGGAGAAAATGAGAGGAATGTCGATACAGAAAGAAGGGGATTGAATTCTGCACGGCTTTGAAAAAAAAAGAAAAAAAAGGGCGGCGGACGAGACGCCGTGAGGAGCGAATGAGATTGTGTGAAGTGCTCATCATACTGTATGCTCCCTTCTCTCTTTCTCTCTCTCTCTCCCTATCTTGCTCTTTCTTTTTTTTTTTTTTTAAGAGGACACATGATGATGATGATGATGATAAAGCATGTTCTTACTCTCTAATCATACAGTGAAGACTAAAGCGCCATCTATTTACTCTAATTCCTGCTTAGTGTGTGCAATTTGATCACTGATTAGGTGATTATGCTGACCTAAAAGTCATCCTGAGATAATATTCCACCTGCTTATTACAGCATGCACACGGCAGCGTCGTGAACACTTAACCGCTGTTTGATTTGTAAAACGTCGAATTTCCTTCAAGGCCTTCACTTTTAGGCGTTTAGCACACGGTCTTATCCAAAGACCATGTCGAGTGCGAGTGCTAACCCCAGCATCCTGCCTTCACATGCACCGTGGTACTCGCATAGGTGTCACCCATGCACGTGTTTACAGGTAACCTGATCTCCAGGGCGATCGGCACCTCCAGACCTCCCGGTCAATAGTGGTGCATTAATAATGACCAGCATTAGCCTGAGAACAGCTTTACCAACACTGCGAGGTTAACCTCAGCACCACAGCATGTAGAATCAGTTACAGAGAACAGATGGACAGGAGGAAAACTGGACAGGGGGAGAAAGCCGGTGCCAAACGTTTTTATGAGTAAACGCTAGTCAAAGACGCAAACTGAAACGAATCGTTTAAGGAGGATTGTTTTGCACCAAAGACCAAGGAGGAAAGACCGGGTTGCCAAAACTAGAGGCCAGACCAGATACATTCTGCTCAAAATAAATGGAGATATAAGCCAGACTGTAACAATAACAAAAAAAATAAAAAAAGAGGAGCTATTTCGGTACAGTATGTTAAACCAATTTTTTATTCATTTTTAGACATTCTGTGAGACATTCTCTCCAAGGTGTGTGTACGAATAAAATCTTTTTAAAAGCTCGAACAAGCCAATTAGATTTCCCCCTATTGTGACCTCATATAAGAAGATCCCCCTCCCCCAGTTTGTTGCTCAGCTCGGCAGCTCCCTGAAGGGGCGTGGCTCATCTGCGTAGACACTGAAAAGACAGGAGGAGAGAAATAAAGTCAGTTTAAGGCGTACTTGATACATTATCTGACAGGTTTTTAAGCACGGGGCGTTAGCACACATTTTCAAGGAGCTCCGAGACGCAAAATAAAATCAAGAATCCTGCATCTGTATAGTCCAGATGGTCAACTGCTTGTGAAGGAGCTACGAGTGAACACTTGAAGAAGAAGAAGAAATGAATCACAGCGCAGAGAAGGGGGAATTTGCCGAAGAGGAGCTCTTGTTCCCTGAATACACACCTGATGGATGTTCCAGAGGTGTGAATCTGTAAACCAGCAGCCTTGACCATTGGGCAGAAAATGAAAAAAATGATGTATGTCAGGCAGCCTTTGGAAAAACATTCACGCCGAGAATTTTAGACATTTTCTCTTGTATGCAGTTCTTTATATATATATAAAAAAAAAAAATAAATAAAAAAAAAAAAATATATATATATATATATATATATATATATATATATATATATATATATATATTACTCTTTCCTGAACTAAAAATGGCTATTTTTTATTTCCCGCTTGTACATAAATTCTAGCATCATGGGCAGCTTGACAGTTATCTGATTATAATCCACTGCACTTGATCAAAGAGCGATATTTCTTCAGTGTACAGCTAGCATTTTTTAGACATCTGTATGCAGACTGGCTAGAATTTTTTTCCCCGTTTTTTTCTTTCTTCTACAACTATGACGTTTTTAAACCGGCTCCTTTCATAACATGATCCTTACAGGCAGCTCGCCAAGGTAAGGTTAAAAGGTGAATAGAAACATTTCCATGTCATTCCAGTCAAATATATTTATTTTATTTTAAAGTGGAGGTGTCAGAGTATATTACAGGCAGACCAGCCTATAATATGCCTGACTAGCTTTAAGCTCTGTGTGTGTGTGTGTGTGTGTGTGTGTGTGTGTGTGTGTGTGTGTGTGTGTGTGTGTGTGTGTGTGTGTGTGTGTGTGTGTGTGTGTATATGTGCAGTTTTATATATTTTCTGATTAAATCCATATAGTGTTATGGTAAAGAGGTTGTGCTTTCATACTACAGCATGCATTTCTTGCTTTCCAGGCATGAAAAAAAAAAACAACAACAACTAAAAGTCAAGTGACCATGAAACTGAATAAAGAAATGACAACTTGTGCTTTTCACAACCATTGAGGTTGTATGAGAGAGTGAGCGATTTAGGTAGCCGGGAAAAAGAAGTGGGGGAAAGAACAGAAGCGAGAGAGAGAGAGGAGAGTGAGGTTGGATGTTCATTAAGGCCAGAGAAGATGAAAGGCAGAAGAGGTCATGTTCCTGACACGTTGCTGTGGTGGATGAGCTGAACAAGCGCAGCATCCGTAAAGCGCTTCATTACCGAGAGATGCTACCATCACCTCATTGTTTACTGAGTAGAGAGAGAGAGAGAGAGAGGCGCAACTTATGATCAAAAGGAGGTGAGTGTGTGTGCGTGCATGTGTGTGTGTGTCTGTGGCCTGTTTTCAGCAGGTCATGATGGTCCCTAATGATGTGCAAAGATGGAAGCTAGGTAGATGTTGCAGAACAACACACACACCACCTGTTAGAGGCCATGTGAGCCATGCTCATAGTGCACATCTTTGTATTAGACATCCAACTAGACAAAACAAAATAAATACGGAAATTATTCCGCAGCTATATTTATTTTGTTTTCCTGTCCAGAGAGTGAAAAATGGCATGTTTTCAGACTAAGACCCGGAGCAAAGTGTTGCAGAAAGGTTTCTGCTCCCATCCCAGGGGTTCAGACGTACTTCATCTGACCACTTCGCTCTATGCCCTCGAGCGAGGCCCTTAACCCCAAGCATTTGGCCTTGAAAAGGGCACGGGCTTCTGTTCGGCTTCTGCCTGCGTAAACAAAAGGCCAAGCGAGTCAGAGCCACGTCGTCAAACGCTTCGGGACGTTCGGTACCCCGGCCAAACGCTCGGCTCGTCCTTCTGCCGCGCGCTTACTAATGGGGTGTGGACGGAATAGGGCGGAGAGGTAGCGTGAAGGCAGGCGCGCTCAGGGGAACGGCCCATAGAGAGAACTAAATGCCGGCACTGTGCTAGATAAATGGCTTCCGGCAGAGGAAAACACATCAACCCTTCCAAAACGCACGTCGCCGATTTGTCATCCGAACTTTCTGGCCGTGGAGAATGTAATTTTTAATGTGCTCTCCAGCATGTCATCTGACAATGGACAGAGAGAGACAGAGAGGGGGAGTGAGTGAGTGAGTGAGTGAACCCCAAGGACTCAGGCTTTTAAAAGATATGAATAAACCTATATGGCTTTTTTATTTTTGTATTTTTTGCCGTTTGACATTCTATGACATTTCACAAAGATAGCTTGTTATGCCAGCAAATTGATTTGATCCTTTCTTGTTTTGTATTTAGACTCCAGGATGTCAGTCAGTCAGTCAGTCAGTCAGAAGACACCCACGCTTTAAACGAGGCTGGACTTTTTAATGCTTTTATATCGTCCTTTTATATAAGTGTACTGTATGTTGGATATTTTTTAGATTTAAAGATTGTTGGGGCTGAAGAGAACTCAAAGGCCTATCACATGTTTATAGGCTCATAGGCTATTGGATACCGTTAATTAATTTTCAATTTAAAATTGGAATATGCATTTGAGCATCAACAGTCCTTTGCACTGATACTGCATGTGACTGAATGTCAAAATAGGAAAGTTAGTTAAATATTTGACTACACAGGTTACTCAGAGCTTACCCCCAGTGTGTGTGTGTGTGTGTGTGTGTGTGTGTGTGTGTGTGTGTGTGTGTGTGTGTGTGTTAATTAGAAATGGGAAAAATTGATCATTACTTGATTTGTGTGTGTAGTGATGCATGTATAGCCCAAAATCCATAATTCTTTTCAATTATTTATTTTTATTTTCTATATGTTTTCCTTTGAGGTGGTAAAATGTTGCAAGTTGTGTGGTAGTACAGCTATAATACTAGTCTAAACTATTTGCACATTTTCAGGCAGGACAGGATGGATGCTGTGTGTTAGAGCAAATTATTTGCTAACAAAATCCAAAAAAAAAAAAAAAACAGTACAAGATACAATGGTACCTCGTGCCATTGTATCTTGCTCCACATTAAGAATTTTCACCTTAAGAAACCGAACGCCGGCTAAGTTGCGCATAAGTCCGGTTTCAAGAAGAAACGGGAGCCACCTTCAGTTTAGTTTTTTAAAGCAGCTGGTGCTAGGAGGAATCATAAATTAAGGTTAAGTGAGGTTAAATATCTATTTATTTCATATTTTACTTCATTTGCATGTATTTTCTAAATGTTTTGATTCCAGTTATATTTTTTTTGCATGTAAAAACAATGTTAGAAATTGGTATTATCTGTAATATTTTTTTGCGGCTGGAACAGATGATCTAGTTTACATTATTTCTTATGGGAAATTGCATTTTGCAATACCAAAATTTCGCCTTAAGAACTCGCCATCAGAACTAATTAATGCGTATGCCGAGGTGCCGCTGTATTTTTTAAATCATGATGATATCAGAATCACAAGACAAATCGAATCGGCACATGGGTATCATGATACTATCGTATCGTCTGGTCCCTGGTGATTCCCATTCTTAGTGTTAATGCTCTGGATGAAAAATCCCTCAGACTTAGACTTTTTTAAACACGTTAAAGTTGCTTCATTTCACTCCTCCTTCAAATGTACAGTTACAGTGCCTATATAAATGAGCTACAGCTGAGCCACGCCCACTCCAGAGAACAGCAGAGCAACAGTAATGGTAAAAATCTAAGCTGCCTTCCTTGACAACACAAAAATGTACAAAGAACTAGAAGGAAGTGTTTTTTTCCCCCTCATGTCTTTTGTTTGTACACGCACTGCTGAGATCTGAATATCTAAAAATGACTAAAAAGTGAATTTTGCATAATAATTCCACTTTAATACTACTGTCGTTGGCAATCCAATTTAAAAAAAAAGAAAAAGGTTTGCTTGTGCTGTTTACATTTGCCTCTGCATTTAAGCTCACATTTATTCTGCTCCTTTGCTCTTTCTCATTTCCTTTCTCTCTTTCTGTCTATATTTCTCATTGATATTCAGACTCATGCTCTCTCGGTGAGGGAAAAAAAAAAAAAAAGGAAGTCCTGATTCTGTATCAGCCGCCATGCATGCTCCTCTTTCTGTTTAAGCTTTATCATACTGTAGCAGATCACAAATGGTGGCATTAACAGATGCTAGAGTCTCGATGGATCTTACAATGGTGCGCAGTCACATGCGCTCTAATTTAGTATGAACTGAATAACGAGCGTTAACGGTTTGCGCAGGTAAAAATGAGATACATAGCGGGTGCAAATAGCTGGCGCGTTACGGGGATCGAAGATGAAACCATCTCGCTACTGAGACCATCAGACTGCGATAATGTTAATTGATCTTTTACCAAAAAAAAAAAAAAAAATGAAGGTGTAATTCCAATGAGCTTTCTCATTGTTAATACTTGGTATCATTTTATTTTTCTCCAGACATTAATTTTCACACACAATCGACGATCCCAAAGTGACTTTCAGGCTTAGCGGGTGCAAAATTAATCAACTCGCATCGACTCCACCTTGCATTTCGCACCTTTATGAAGGAATGCCCCGCATGGCACACTCATTAAGTCAAATATGCAAACGGGACATAATGTGAAAGATGCACATTATTTCAAAAGCCTGTTGGAGAATTCTTTTTTTTTTTTTTTTTTTTAAATCGTTATCAAGTTCGCACATGTTTTCACACTCAGAGACTCGGTCTGTTCAGCTTTACATTCTTATGCAGCTCGACTAACCGTTATGCTCGTCCTGCTGTCTGGTATAGTCGGTAGTGTGCTGTGAATATATTAGGACTGTCCTGTACTTACATTATGCCGCGCTTGTTCAAAATTACATCGACCTTGTCTTACTTGCGGCCTTAAATTTTGCCCCAGAGTCATCCTGAAGGCTGTCTCATTTGTCCCAGTTTAGAAACAATTGGCTTGACTTCAAAACACGGCCGTGCGTCTCATAAGCACAGGAAGCCAATAATCAGAATATTCAGTACAAGCATTTCAGTGCAAGACTTCTGTTTTTGTGTGTGTGTCGGTACAAGAGCAGCAGCTACATGCTGAGCTCCAGGCTGCGTCTCGTGACCAGGATTCGAACACGCAGTACAAATGAACAGGTTATAAATGGGCGGGTGAGTAAATCAATACTGCATGGTTTACCCGTGTAATCCTTCATTGGAATCATTTATTTTCTAGCAGCAGTGACAGAGTATTAGAAAGATGTGCAAACGCGCTAAAGGACATTTCGGCACAGGGGACATAATTTACTAATTCCGTCCTGCTCTTAATTAACTTTGCACATCACTGAAGGTTCATTATGTGCACGTATGTTTTTTTTCTTCTCCTTTGTTATTTTCTGCGCATTCTGCATTATGTCTGAGACTACATGAATCGGTAGAGCTTATAATTTTAAACCTGGTGTTGGTATTGACTGATAAATGCTCTAAAAATATTCTTACTGGATGAACGCTAGTTAAAAACACTAATTATAATAATTATAAGTATAATAATAATAATAATAATAATAATAATAAAGAAAGGAAACAAATGATCAAACCAAATGTCCGAGAACGATTTTGAAATAAAAACAAATAAAATGTTATTGTTTAAAAAAACTTATGGATGGAAATCCGTTTCGATCAATATTTCCAAAATGTCACTTGTGTGTTAACATTTATGTCATACACCGTGTCTAAACATGAAACCATTACACCATAACGACTCCCATATCATCTATCCATCTTCCCTTTTATTCATCCACTAGTAACACATATGGTACGAATCGACTGAAGCTCTTTCATAGCTTTCGCCTGCGATCACAAGAGCTTCGCCTGCCTCTGTGTCCTTCTCTTCAGAAAGCAACTCCGAACCAGGTCCCTGTCTGCGCTGCTTTTTTTTTTTTTTCCCTCACAATCTCTTCATGTACGAATTGGTACCTACTGTTGATCGTGCAGAATAACAGAACACAGTTATGAGAGTAAACCCTGCGTCACTGATTCATTTATCCCAGAGTTTCACCAGTGCTTGGACACCATCAAGGTAGAAACGGCGCAAACGTGTGGAAATTACTTGAAACGAGGTCAGGACAGTACGAGGAATGTGACAATAACTACTGGGCAAGTTCCTGTAATGTGCAACTGGTGTCCGTGAATGATTGTATCAGCCGGTTAATAATAATGAAAATTATCAGCCAGTTTTCAAGCATCAGGCGTTCCTCTCGCTGAATGATCATGTGAACGACTGCACTGTGCTTCGAGTCACCTCAGCCCAGGATTGTCATTCCTTCTTTAAAACGTTTTACTGCAGCTGGTCACGTCCAGGTTTGATTCGAACGCCTTTAGTAATTGTACTCGTAAGTGAGCACTGAGACAGTCGCTCACCAGAGTTTACACTTGGTTCACAGCATCTCTAAAATTCTATAGGTTGCATCACAAAAAAATGTGTAGAGTTATATATTAATATTAGTATTAGTGTATACAAGAGAAAAATCAGTCTGCACTGCTACTTAACTGTAACTTTACCGCTATGTGTAGAAACTCACTTGTTTGAGCTTCCATGTCCACATTGAAGTGGATCTCCTTTGAGAATGAACATATTTATACAACATATATAAAAAAATAAAAAATAAAAAAAAAGATTCCCAAATGAGCATCTGCTTCACATGACTTACCTCAGGCTCCTCTACTATGTGACACTCAAGCTGAGACTGGAGTATCGCTTAAGGTTCCTCACGCTGGGTTGAGGAGCCAGATGCTTCTGAACGCCGCGTTCTCTTCGTGCTCTGTTCAAACTGATGAGGAAGAGTGGTTGTCTAAATTGTGCCCTGTGAGGGATCTGCGAATATGCGGAACGCACACAGCTGTTTGTCAGCTCCGAAGGCCGGCCTGCCACTAAGCACTGGGTGGCTGATGGAATTTCTTTGGCATAGCTTTTTTTTGGTTATGTAAGCTCGTTCTATAAGGAGTGTGGATGCTGCTTGGCTGTGCTCCAATGATGTGTGTTGAGAGTACAGCTGTGTGGTGACAGGTTTGGGCCAAAACATGAAGGCTGAATGCAGTCACAGCTCCGCCTAGTCTGTTGACTGTTAATTAGCTGAAATGTTGAGGAAGCGGCGCAGGATTCTGTTGCACTACGTTGCATCGCGTAGGATTTTCGGAATTCGTGAATTAGTAAAGCTATTGGTTTTGACATGAACTTTTTACTTTTGATACGACAAAGCTTGGGTGCGGTTGACCAGAAGAGGGATCATACTGAGATGCAAAAAAAAGAAAAACAAAGGGAGGGAAAAAAAATGAAAGAGCGAGAGATTAAACTGCACGACCAGAGCCGCAGTGCACTCTGGGTGTTAAAACCGGGAAAAAAAAAAAAAAAGTTCCGCCTTTAGCACAAGTTTCGTGTTGTCCCTGTTTACTTTTTCGTCATCATCGTATTCATGAGTTTTTAAACTTTTCCCAACTTTCCACTCCAACAGTTTTTTTTTAATCACGTACAATGTGAACGCAAACTCAATCTAATAAACCAAATAAATAAACCAAATGCTCTCTGATTATTAATGCTAATAGGTGAAAGTGTCCTTAGAGACTCCTAGCGAGGTGTTTGTTATCATTCGTTTGTAGTTATTACGCAAAGAATAATAGATACGGTAATGTTTTTTTTAAATATGTTCTGCCCTGCGCACGTCTCAATTTGAATACATTTGAATTTTTATGCGCCGCTGCACACTACGCATGTTTTGGCCCGTTGTGAATTGTATTGAATTAACTTTATTTGCTCCGTTTTTGTCTCTCTCTGTCTCACCTTTTTATTGCGATTCAAGGAAGCCTGCACTCTCCATTTATTATATATTTTTTTTGCATGCGTCATGTTAGGAGCAAATTATTCGCACGTGCCAAAGATTCTGTTCCTCCGGCGTTAAACGTTAACTAAATACCTGCCATAATGGTCTTTTCTCGGCTCATTAGAAGAGCAGCTCATGTCTTGGTGAAAAGTCAGCGGTTTTCAGGGCTGTGGCCACGCAGCCGTCCTAGCCTGGGTGCCATCCCTCTAGGGCTGAGACAATGTGAGTGAGTCAGGGAAATAATGAATGCTTTCACACTTTACCTTGAAAACTCACTGAACAGCCCTCGCACCAATTAAGGGCTTGTTTTTCACTGGAGTGGCCATTATCAAACCTGACCTTCCAATTATTTTTCTGAATTCTCTTCCCCTTGCGTCACCTCGCTGTGGCCCCAGCCAAGGAGGCAGGGAAAAAAGATGGCCCTGGAATGGGTAATGGGGTTCCGAAGATGAATATCACATCCGTAAGCCTGGAGACGCGTCCCCTATCCATAAGCCATCTCTGTTTTTGTCGCGTCTCCTTGTATCCTTCTCACCTCTTTCTCTCCTTCCCTTTCTTCGCTCACGCTTTAATGATCCGTCTCTCCACGGACATGTCTTTTTTTTCCGCTGTCTCATCGTCCGTTCTTTCGTTTTCCGGCGTTGACGCTTCATGCCCAGTATTGCTCCTTTTTTTTCCCCCTTTTTCACTTTTAAAGTTTCTCTGCCGGTCGTGTCGAAACCTAGATTAGTAGTGACATGAAGAGGAGAAGTGGGGAAGAGCCTTCTGTTTTTAACATTACAAGGCTGGAGCATGCCAACCACTTCCCTGTCCACTCTAGCAGAATGTCTGGATTGATCAAAGCTGACAGGAAGGCTCAAATAAGCACTCTTGACAACCGTGCTGAGCAGAAAAGCATCGCACAAGATCACTAAGATAACATTTTTTTTCCCCTCCTTATTCTGATGTGTGGTGTGAACCTCTGAGGCTTTTAACCTCGTCCTGCATCCTGTTTTCATGCATTTCGCTACTTTTACACGATCGGTTGTCTGGATCATTGCACGAATTATATTGATACGTGTAAACCCGATGTAATGCACGCATTTTGAAGGTTGAGACGTCCGGTTTATGTCACTCTATAGCTGGAGTGTCTGGAACAATAAAGGGAGATTTTTTCGATTTAATTTCACTTCATTAGTCTGACTGTAACTCAGAATGGCTCCGTTTTCCCATTAGCAGTTGTCCCTGTCTTATCCTGTGAAAAAGAAATTGTCCAAGCGTCAGGCATTGAAATAAATCTGGTATAACTCTGAATGAAGTCATTAAACCTAATATGATTAAAAAAAAAAAAAACCCACAATGAAAGACTTGAACAGTAGCCAAAGTGCTAGAGCAGAAAGCTGAATTTTATAGCTGACCTCCTGATCATTAGTGGTGACACTGCCAAATACATGTCACCTCTATGCGGACAGTCTGACCATAAAATAATAAAAAAAAAAATCTCTACAAAAGTCCCTGAACTAAAGCTCAGGTAAGACCATTATCCTCTCTCTCCCTCTTGCTTTCTTTTTTTTTTTTTTTTTTTTAATTCTTTTAAAGTGCATGTTAACGCTTTTTTTTTTTTTTTTTTTTTGTAGTAACTATAGTAGATTGCAATTGCACCCTTGACGTCCAGGGACTCTCATGTCTGTCTCTTGGTTTCTCATTGACACTATGACCGATTCCATATTGGGGTCATTCATCTTTCAGCAGGGGGATATCTTGATGTTAGGGGCTCATTGATCATGGCTCGGAGCTGTCTTTGTGTAAGGGAAGGAGCTCCGTGACAGGCCGACATCACCACCTCCTATATCATGGGCGGGTCACTTATTGATTATAGAACGCTTTTCTAATATCCTGCTCAATCCTTGCACCGCATTGCTTCTGCTTTGCTTTCTTACTCATTTATAAGCAATTTGTCAGAGCCTGAATGGTGCGGTGCGATATACATAGCAGGTAGGTGTATATACAGTACTGTCAGGAGGACCTGTTGACCTTAACACTGGATCAAAATCACCAGAGGGAAAAAATACGGGACCTTGAAAGAAGGTTCTTTATTAAGGTAGTGTTTCGATGTGGAATGTGCAGCAACCAACGTCCTCCACTGACATTATGACAACGTCCACTATAATATAGTGTCCGTGAAGCACTTAGATTTCGGACATCGCAAGTCTACAGAAATGTGCAAAACCATGCACTTTGACCTAAAAGAGAACCTACTCTACGACAGCTCTCTTCCCTAATATTCATGTCTTTTAAAAGCTCGACAGTCGGCTGGGATTTGTCTACAGTTGGTGTCGCCAAGAGGCATTTACTTTTCACTATGAGAAGTCTTCTGACTGACACCATGACCAACCGCAGACTGTTGTTTTTAGCTTGCCATGCTGTGTGCTAAGAAAAACAGAGCCATGTGTAGCAACTCGCAAAGTTTATTACTAGCAAACAGCACGGTTTATTGTTCCTCGCTCGTCTTTAACCTTCCATGCAGAGTTTTTTAAACAAAACCTTGGAATGATTTAACAGCTCCTGGAAGACAGGATGCTCTGAACCTTATGCACAAAAAAAAAAAAATAAATAAAAAATTCCCCCTTAATGCTAATGTAATACGTTTATATAACAGTTTTTAATGCTGTTGGTGAATTACCATAGCTTTCATCCTACATCCACTTTTAATCCAATTCGAGCACTAACTATCCAGTGTGCATTTTTAAAAGCTATTTCAGATCTTTTTATATCCAAACCCAATCCAATAAAGCACTAGCTCACTGTGAGCACTCACACATTTTTTTTTTTTTTTTTGACCTTAAGCAGTTGAGGTCTCATGAACCCTCTAAGGTCTGAAGCATAAGGTTTCCAGTTCTCAGTCATGAACACAAAGGAAAAGGCCCGAGGGCGAGCCAAAGGTTCACAGGTTTCCACAAACTACACCTGGGCGAGACCTTTGTGTCACGTTTCGATTTGGGACGTGTTTCGGAAGACGTTCCAGAGATGAACTCGCTGCTGCAAACATGTCACCTCTTCCTCTGCGGTTTTGATTGGGATAAAGTGGCTCCAGAAGACAGAGAGCACACCTCATCACGCTAGCTCAGACATTTGTCATGAAGCCAGTACGTATTTGCCGAGTTTAGTCATCATCCGTCCATTTTTTCGTTGGCTTTGTTTACAGGAGCAGTGCAATGTTTGTTGGGTATAACTGAACCCAGATCCACTCCAAGTATGCCTGCTTTAAATGGAAGAAAAATCCAGCCTTAATGGAACCAGCGTGTTGTCCTTAAACCCTCGTTCTCCTCCAGTGTGTCAGTGGAAATCTCTCTAACATAGAAGAGTTCGCAATTCATTTCGTGCACTGTTAAGGAGTCATCAGTACTCTTTGTTTCTGACGTGTCATTCAAAGTGAAATACTAAGGTGTCCACTACTGTATGTTACTACTTGAGCATTTTATTCGGGGTACGAATAAATGCGCACCATGTTTCCTGATCCCTAATGTCGTTATTAATGCGTCCGTATTCATTCGAAGACTTATTGTTTACTCGTTCTATAGCATATTGTTTATCACAACCCACAACTACTACATTTTAATGTACAGGAGGATAATCCATATTTGAATATATTTGTGCCTTTTCCCCCCCCCTTAATACTGTTTTCCTCCATGCAGTGTTTTGATTTAAGTTCAACATTAGAACAAGGCCACATCATTATTTACTGTATATCTCAGAGAAAGGACAAAAGGTTAAGACCCGTGATTGTACTGCATGTCTCGAACATCCATGAATGAGAGAGCTGATCAAAGTTCAGTATTTGCCTTTCATCTCCAAAATAATTTGATTGCCAAAATACCGAGCCGTCCCCGGAGCAAGCGCGTCTCTGAGATTCTTAATACACACGGGACGCTGACTTTAAACCGAGTTTTGGGAAAAAGTCCTTTCTTTCTCCCAGTTAATTCTAGTTTTAGACGGATGAGCTCGCATGCAAATTATCCCCCAGACGCCTACTATCACTTAATGCCTGTATTGCATCGTTTTTTTTTTCTTTTTTTAAACCAAAAGCCCGGGATGCACAACAAAGCAAAAATAAATGACCTCCGAAACAGCCATAATGCGTGAGCGAATTATCATTTCTCCCTATGCTATCGCTCTTCTTTCATGCACGCGTACAGACAGTGCTGCTGTTGTTGTTGTTTGTGTTTCTTCTCTTCCTCCGTTCTCTTCCCACACGTCTCTCCGTCTTCCATGTCCCTGGGTGCGCATCTCTCTAAGATAAATAAATGATTGCATGCATTATTTACTGCACTCGTTCCGCGACACAGCAGCCAGTGCACGAGGCTCATTTTCCCAGGCTGAAAGGCGGGAGTGAGGTGGGGGTGAGGAGAACAGAGAGAATAGAAATCACTATTCAGAATGGAAACCTGCAGCCATATTGAAACACGCTCATTTGTTGCTGGAGCTAAGCTGTTTGAAAACTCTGAGGCTACGTTCGGCTCTTCTCACGCCCGAAATCGACGGCGTGGCCCAGCCGAGACCGGCTCCGTGATAAATTATACACAAGCCCCTCGAACTCAAAAACGAATCTGTTCCTACAGTGATTTGCTGCCTGAGGAGGGCTAAACAGATAACTATTGATGTGGCTGTTGCATTATGTTTCGACCGAGTTGGATGTTATAAAATTGAAATTGCAACAGTCTCTCACCGAGGACTTTTTTTTTTTTTGTGTGTGTCTTGCGAGAGCATTCGTCTGAAGTGTTATGGCGAACTGGAAGAAGCTCTTGTCATGTTGATTGAATATAGTTAGCCCGCTGTTGAGAGGAACTTGGGTAAGGATGTGATTCTACATCCGAGCAAGCTTCATAGATCAAGCTTATTAAACGTCCTCTTTACACCATGATCAATAATACCTGTTTTTCTGCTTGCATTTTTTTTAAAACAGGGGTTTTCGATATCAGCAATGCATCACAGTAAGCATTAGTGAGACATTTATACTGTAAAAGCATGTTTTGGCAGAAACTTTTAAGAGGTAAACCACGATTCTAAATGGCGCCCTTTCTCAGAATAAGTGGAATTATCAATCATTACAGTATACGGAAGAAGTGGAGACGACTCTACTGTAGGCAAACAATGCGAAGTGGGTTGTTCAGTATGAGCAGATTACAAATGAGATCACAGGCTTTCTGACTAGACCAGTGATATATTTATAGTCATGGAACAACGGTGCATCTTGTGCATCAGATCTCTGGACATAACTGTTGCATTCATTTAGAGGTCAAGGTCTAGCATAGCTTCTTATAAACAACAACGACTTTATTATCGCTATACAGATGACCGCCATCAGTGGAGAACTTGTCAGTAACTTTAAGGACCTCCATCACCCCAACCCGATGTGGTCATTTAACACCATTACGCCATTATATTTCAGTAACCACTTTATCCATGTGGTGATCAAGAATCACTTGGTGTGAGGCAGAATGTGACCTTGAATGGGATGCCAGACCAGTATTGAGGAAGAACAGTTGCATTTACTGTACATTTACTTTATTTGGCTCATTTTTTTTGTTTTATCCATTGTGACTTAAGATTGAGACGGGCTATAGCTGAGTAGCTGAGAGTTAAGCGCTTTGGTCAATGATCCAGCCATGGCAATTTGAAGGTTCTGGGATCTGAACTCATGGCCTTTCAATCATTGGTCCACCTCCTGGAATCTTTTTTTTTTTCCAGGGCCTTGGGTAGAATCAAAAATCCATGTGGATGCTGTGAGAACTTGAAAATCCACCCAGATAGTAGCCCAAGCTCAGGAGGAAACCCTGGAGCTGGGAGTCCGATCTAGAGGATTGCTTCCAGTCGATTGTGGAGAACACCTCATTATAGAAATGTAGAAATGGAGGACAAAAGGATTTTTTTAAAAAAAACCCAGGAGTTAGTTTTTTTTACAGTTTGTCCTTCTGCCCCAGTGTGTCTGCCCAAACACAAATCTCTTCCTATATTTTCTTTTCTGTCTGGAGAAATTTGAGATTATAGACCACAAGTTTTTGCACTTACACAATATGGAACATCTCACTGAAGACATTACAGCCTGACATGTCAACAGTAATGCTCAGGAAGAATACCCTTGAGGGAGTAGTGGAAATCATGCCATTACTGGCAGCAGATTCCCCTCAGGACATTTTCAACGGACCCTGCCCGTTATCAAGACCCACAGTCATCCTGGTCACTCTGTCTTAGTTCCTCCGTGTCAGCATGCACTAACGGCTAGACGCACTTCTGAAGCCATAGAATGGTTGGATAAACACTTGAAAGAGAAGCACTAGAGAGTGCACAGCGCGAGGAGATGGAAGTACTTGTCGAGAGGTTGTGCCGTGGTGTAGTGCTGCAACAAATAGAGAAGCTGTTAGTTTATTTTCATTTGACAGTAGTAAGGTTAGTGCAGTTAAGTGCATTATGCATTATGAACCCATTCACAGCCTGTACAGTATGTGCTTTAGTGCATCAATTGTGGTGTGCTTCTCTTTAAAGTTAAAGCAGAAATCTCTATTCCTATTCCCTCCCAATTATGAAATACATTTAACACATGAACACGAGATTTGGTTTAATCCACCAGAATTGGATTAGTATGGGAGAAGCAGGCACTCCAAAGAGAAAATATGAAGTCGATTATGGAGAACACCTTCTCTCCTACAGCACCTCATTAGAGAAGGTAGAAGTGGAAGACAAAAGCATTTATATATATATAGTCCCATGAGTTAGTTTTAAAGTTTGTCCTTTAAAAAAGCATTATAGATATTATAGAATCAGTGTTTAGGGACTTTTTATGGAGTTACCTGTACATGAAAGAACTACACTTCCTGACACGTTCCTGACACAGTGCAGTTCTACTAATGGCTAATAAACCGCATACTGTTATTAATCGCTGCTTACAGTACATTCCAGGATTTCAGAATTTTGATCCAGGGTGTAGGGATTTAATACTTGACATTGCAAACAAGCTGTATTGTCCCTGAATACATTATAATTTATAGATTATTCGATTTTCTAGACTTACAGTATGTAGCAGTATGTACAAATTTGCCACAACATATTACTGTATTTGATTTAAATTTGTGCGTGGACTTGTACATGAAAGAATCCATGCAGTTTCTATTAACGTAGGCTTAACATTAACTAGACACGATGTTGACGAAACGGGATGCCGGTTAGGTTTGGAAATGCACTGTACCTAAATGACCCATGATTTAAAAGTTTTAAAGTAGTAAAATGTGCACAGTGATGTGCAAAAGTCTTAGGCGCATAAAGATAAATGCTGTAGAGCAAGAATGCTTTCAAAAAATACAAATAAGAGCAAAGCCCAGCAAACAGTAATTAATGAAACAAAAGCACTATTCGGACTGGACTAGTTTTACTGGGGGACGTTTGAGTTTAAATTTTTTCCAGCCGACGTCTGTCATTTCATGTATGGATTCGGACGGGACTAACATCTCTGTGTTTATTACGGAGGTAAGGCGTGTCTGTGTTTTACATGTGGGCGTTGCACAAGACCACGTGTTGAGGATGCGTATATTTATATAAATTGCATAATATTATATATTATATATTTCTATTTTATATACAGTACAGACCAAAAGTTTGGACACACCTTCAAACCAGAGTTTGAATTTGTATTATGGCAAGAAAAAAGCAGCTAAGCGATGAAAAAAAACGAGTGGCCATCATTACTTTAAGAAATCAAGGTGAGTCAGCCCGAAAAATTGGGAAAACTTTGAAAGTGTACCCAAGTACAGTCACAAAAACCATCAAGCGCTACAAAGAAACTGGTTCACATGTGGACCGCCCCAGGAAAGGAAGACCAAAGCACTATTCGGACTGGACTAGTTTTACTGGGGGACGTTTGAGTTTTAATTTTTTCCAGCCGACGTCTGTCATTTCATGTATGGATTCGGATGGGACTAACATCTCCGTGTTTATTACGGAGGTAGGCGTGTCTGTGTTTTACATGTGGGCGTTGCACAAGACCACGTATTGAGGATGTAGATTTCTACTGGAGCGTAGAAACTCGAATACCGGCGCGCTAGAGATTGTACGGTTGTTCACGCTGACCAAAACACACAAGAAAGCGCGTTTCGAAAAAAAAAAATTCGGCAAACACAGACATTCGCATTCGGATGGGATTAGATTTCTCAGAGGACCACCAAGTTTGCTGAAAAACAGTAGGTAATTTGCTCTGGAATTTTTACAGAGGTCGTGTGAGAAAAAGACGGACGGGATTAAAATCACAAAGTACCTCTGTGAAACAGAAATTTCTCTAACGTTCCCCAGTAAAACTAGTCCCGTGCGAATAGTGCAAAAGTCAGTGTTTGGTGATACGAATCTTTAATCTCAAAATACCAAGTTTTACTGAGCATCCTGCAGAAGCACCCACAGTTTTTCAGAGGAATTTGACTGTCGCACCAGCTTCTTTTTGCCGTGCAAAACCCAGGAGCTTCCATTTAGTTTTTTTTTTGTCTAAAACGTGGTCACTTGTATAATCTTGCCTGGCTTACAAATATTTTTTTTTAACTTTTTATTTTATGGTTGAACCCTGTTGAAAATCAGAAATGTTTTTGTACTCCTTCACTAATAGTAATTTTTAATCCCACTCTTGCTCTTGCCAAAGGAATTTCTTCCGAGTTAGTTTGTCATCTTTTGAGGATAAATAAATCCTAGCCTCATATGAGCCGCGCTTTCGGAGCCGCGGGTTGCACATCACTGTCTGATCCCACTCGGCTAGTTTAGAGTCAGATCAGCGGCGCGTGCCAGCTCAGAGGCTTATAAAGGCGAGTTTTTGCTACTGAGGCCAGAGTTAAAGATGTCGGGGGGGAAAAAAACCTCCTTTAATTTCCAGACTTAACCATCACATGTGAGCCTTTAAGAAAACAAACTGTTGAACTGAAAGCTGATTAGTCAACTGTTTATCGTTAAACAGTACATACAGTATGGCAAACTTTGAAATGAAACAGATTTTTTTTCTTTATTTTTGTGTTTTTTTTTGTTTTGTTAATGAGCTATGATATGGTGCAGCGTTAAGCAGGAGGAGCTGCACGGCGATGCATCTAGCGAGTGTGCTTGTGTTTGTGTGGGCTGAGGCCACTCGCACTCCTACGTGAAGAGTGTGTGGGTTAAAATGATGCTGCTAGGCTAGCACAGTTCAAAGTGGAGGAAGCTGTCACAAACCCATCTGGAAGGGGATCATAATTTTTTATTTTTTTTTGGTATGCAAATCAAGATTGCTCCTTTGTGTGAGAAAGAGAGTGGAGCGCGTGGCGAGAAAAAAAAAAACTCTTTCTGTCTCTCTTTCTCTGCCTAGTCATTCTTTGATGCTTTGTTTCATCGTCGCTTCAGTCTGATCCCCATTCCCAACCTTCAAACAGCCACGGCCGGGGTGCTGAGAGAGTGAGAGAGAGAGAGAGAGAGAGACAAACGCTCAAGATCATTCTCAACAAACTTTCATCTGTGACCTAAAACAGGTCACAAGTTCTTCCAAGTAGACCTTCTGTTTAAAAAGAAGCCTTCAATCCAACAAACCTTAAATGTTGCTTGTTTTTTTTTGCACCATCAATCATGCGTTGTACAATCTCAATTGGCAGATGGAGACTGGCACGTTTGAAGCCCATCAAAAGGGAATTAAATGAATATCGTCTGATGCAGGACCAGCCTGTTGTGCACAAAGAGACCAGAATGAAATATAAAAAAAAAATTAAAGCTGATTTAACATCTCATCTAATCTGCCCGAATTGTAGTTTGTATCTCTCGTCTCATCAAGTGTTGATTTATCAGATTTAGTTCATCGCTTTATGATCTTTGCTCAAACTAGTGCACGTTCTTTCTTAATAGTGGTCATGTGTGAGGAAATGAGAAACCGCTCCGGCTTGTTGGGGTCATCCGAACCCGAGTGGCTCCGATTAGCGATCTGAGATCATCATAAATCAGTTGGCGCAAGTTCTCGGTTCAGGGTGTGTTTCTGCAGTTTTATCTCTGTCAGCTGTTTAATATGGTTTTTATTAATTAGAAGAGAAAAAAAAAAGAAGAAAAAAAAAATCCGGTACCATATTTAGACTCTTCGCCTTAAGTAGAAATTATTTCTTAGCTTGAAGGTTGCTTCCCTTCCTCATTTCGGGTTTTCATTTATTGAAAAAACGTAGACTCTTACATTATACATGAACCTATTTAAGTCAGCTAGGAAGTGACACGCAGTGCGACGTGGCCTGGTGTTAACCTCCTCAACGAGCAAAACTGAATCTCGCCAGCGGAGAATAATAAAATAGGAGTGTGATATACTGAGAGTCTGAGCGCGTTTTGTCTCGGGTTCCAACGTTTAAAAAACAAAATCAACGAAAAACGTCAAATTATGATCTGACTAAAAACCCTGTCGCTCTCAGGGCTCGGGGTTTAAGTCGGGACGCTCCTCCGTTTCGGACCGTGTTGCGATATTTAAGGCACCTTCACCGCGGAGAGGATCGAAGGGAAATTATTCTTTCTTTGTATTGCCACTTCACATCCCTTATACAATGGCCATAAAAGATAGCAGGAGCTTGTCATCATTTTAAATTACCTCCGTCTTCTGAAGCTGCCTGCGCTTTCCACGTGTGTAATCATGCGAGAATGATAAAGATATAAAGAAAATGTCTTCCGCCGTCATGCGCCAAATGGTGTAGTCCTTAGAAAATTCTGATTTGGGATAATTGGTCAGTTTTACATTCGCCATGACTTTAGTTTTTTTTTTTCTTTTCCTTTTAATGTATAAAGTTACTGAAAATGTTGAGGCCTTATTGAGGAAGCTCCGATTTTACTACAAAGACGTGGAATGTATTGAATTGAGAAGAAATGAATATTTTTGATTGCTGAATATTGAATGATACCGGCAGTATATACAGGTTAATCACCCTGTGTATACATATAGGAACATAATCAAGAGAAAGATGTCAAGCTGGTTCCCTGTAAAATAAAAAAAAATGCAAATAAAATGTTAGAAAGACTACAAAGCACTGACACTGGAGACTCCTTCCACAAACAAACTGTGAAAGCTTTACCATGTCAATAATTAAATTATACGAGTCAAAAATGGTCAAAAATGATTCTGTTGGCCGGCACTATCTTATCAGCGCTTTTTCGTTCAAAGCTACACATCTCCACATTCACTACTGAGCAGGTGTGAACGTGTTGCATCAGTTTATTTGTAATCCAAAATCGGATGCCCCACTTGTGAAAGGTCCAACAATCATTACGCTTATTGAAGAGCTGAAGCCTAAACACAGAGGACTGCTATCCAAGAGTGTTGGTATCTTACAGTACGTACATGACGATGCACGTCCACACACTTCTGCCCACACTGGTGACAAAATTTTTTTGAGGTGTTAAAGCATCCTCACTATATAGTCCTGATCTCGCCCTGTCGGACTTTCACCTGTTTGGTCCACTTAATGCAGCTCCGCAAGGATGAAGATTCACTTCACTTCTTTTGACTCATCTTTTGCTAATTTGTTTTTTACGTTTAAGCTTAAGTTATGTAGTTTACGAGTGAGCTGTTGCTATGGAAACTTGGTTAGAGCTGGTTTCAGAGATTATTAATCCAGGCATTGAGAGTGGAGATTCAGAAGTAAAATATAACAGCGCCACCCACGTGCATACAGGAGCGAGATGAGCGGCGGCAGCCGAATGCGAGGAAAGCCGAACGTGTGGTCTTTGCTGTTAATCGTTTGGTTTCGGGTCACAGGGTTTTACACTCTGCAGAACCGTTTCTCACTGAAGTTTTACCTCCCCGCTAGACAGTTTTATATGATGTATAAGAACGATGCAACAGGTGTTGTGTGCTATTCTGCCTTGATCTCTCTTTTTTTCTCGTACAGTATATTACCTTCTCCCTCCTACCTAGAGACCTCGGCACAGAGCGGCACGGAGATGAAGGAGACGTTATACATAGCTTCAGGCTTGACTACCAGTCAGCCATGAATGTGACACAGAGCTCAAGCAACTGTAATTATCACCTCATTATGACCTGTGAGAGTGGAGTCACTTTCCCTGCCTACACCTACGTGCTTAACATCCACTTCCTGGCCATTTACCAGGCTGTGTCTGAAAAAAAACAACAGGATGAGTCTGGTGTGTGAAATGTCTGTTAAGGTTTTAGTGTTTATTCCTTTCTTTGTTATTACCTGAAAGCCCTGATTCAGGTATACTGTGTAATGTGAACATGTGGCGAGAACTTTAAGACTTTAAGGAGGAGCCAAGATACTTTTCTGACCTTTGTCTCATTGTCTTTCTGGCCTTGTTCACAGTACCAGCCTGAAGTGACTCAATTCTGTTTTTTGTTACCCTAATGTGACACAGATCAGATTTTTTTTTTTTACGACTGTCTGAACGGACAAATGTGACGCAGATCTGAACCAATTTCATACGTCACCCTAGATCGGAATCCGATCCGATACGCCTCCATGCGACCTCCAGGAGAACGGCTAATTCGGAATCCTCTGCGCATGTGTAGTGCGGGGAAATTTCATAGCAATGCTAGCAACAGCTAATAAAACCACTACTTTTTTGTTGTTGTTGTTGCTAAAATCACATCCATTGTTTGAAATGAATGAGTGATCGCAGAAACCCCTGACGATTTTAACCCACTTGGTGAGAGCCTAGACGTATCAAGTCACATGTAAGTATGGATATGAACCGACATCCGATACAACCCAAAAAAATGTAATGGAATTGAGCAATGTGGCTTGTAATGTGAACATAGCCTCTCTATCTCTCTCTCTCTCTCTCTCTCTCTCTCTCTCTCTCTCTCTGTCTCAGAAATGCTTTTTTTCTTCCCCTCACTGCACTCTACAAAACCATTGCTCTGCATTGTTAAGAATAATAGAACCTTCTCCCCTGAGAAGCCGTTTTGGTGTGTTAATACCACGGAGCAGGGGGCATTTCTTTGAAGGTGAATTCACATGACACGTTTATCCTCCTCGTCCCTTTTTTTTTTTTTCATGTTAAGTAATGTCTCTTACTGCAGAAGTGATACATTTGCTAAGGCAACTGCAGTCGTCTGTGTTTTTTTTTTTTTTTTTTTTTGAATTTTTTGCCAGTTTGCTTCATTATTATTAACCTTTAAATTGAAATCATAAATCATATGCTTTTCTCAAATATGTGACACACCTTCTAATTAACTCCTATATTAATAGTAGGATGGATATCATTCTTCCTTGATGTGGTTTATTCTTATGTCACAGCAGTTCTCCAAAGATTGCACTGATACAATATGTTAATTATATCAGAACGGCAAGTCGTAAATTTTATCCTTCTATATTTCTGTTTAATGTTGTGGAACGTCTGCAAGGCAAGCTAGAACTCGCATTATACGCATTATAGCAGCGATAAACAGTAGTTCCACCACCGGCATGCTATTTCCACTTTTTAAATTTTTTTTTTTAAGTTGTTAATATTAATAATAATAATAAATACAGTTGCGAGCAGTGATGACCAGGCCCAAGCACCCTGCGTCAGCGCCACCCTTGGTGCACCACACAACCTGTGTGATATATTATGTGTGGTTATACAGAACCAGTTTATGTACCAGTACCATTATGACATGATTTAAGAATAGGGGGAATTTTATGTCAGGACTTTCAAAAAGCCACAGACGATGGAAAAAAGCACATTATGATGTCACTCAGTATGATTTCACACAACAAGTTATTAACCACTTTTCGGCATAAGTTTAAGGCCTTCCAACCTGTCTGCCAATTTTCATGATGTTTTGAGCCCCAGAACCTCCAGATAGAGGAAAAAAAAAATCACTAGGAGAACAAGAGGGCCTTCACACACACTACGACGATATATGGCTGAGGTCATAGTGCTTGGACCCTAATAATAGTATAATAGTATTGCTGCTTGTCTTTTTTATAAAGTATTATACAAGTTATGTAGTTTTTATTTTTATAACTGTTGCAAAGTCCCGTCACTGGAGACGCCTTCCTTAAAAAGTAAAGTTTAACAAATATCTAAGGACGCTCCACCATATAAAACACTATACTGTACCTTTTTCTTGGTTGGAATAACACATTGTTTTTCTGTTTATTATTCTCCTTAGGGTGTCTGTCGTGAACGAGCTGTTACTATAGAAACAACGTTGTATTCGATCGTGCACATTAATATAAGCCTTTTGTTGAAATTGCATTTGGGAATTACCGTCACAGCTGCCGGTATAGAAAATGAATCAACACGAAGAAAACAGTTACATCTGAACTTTGTTTGTGTGCAAGTGTTGTGCATTTTGTAGCAATGATTTAGCATGAGCGTGAAATGTAACTGTAGCACACCATATGACCCATGAGGTGATCATAAGTGCTCATACAGTTACGAAGTAAAGGTGTATATAATAATAGAGAGAGAGAGAGAGAGAGAGAGAGAGAGTGTGCAAGATCCTGTGCTTTTTGGTCTCTGTTTAAGATGCACCTTGTTGCTAATCGCACGACTAATAGATTCTTCAGTATTGTGCTCCGGTATTTACGGTTTATACGAGTTGAAAAACCTCGGAAATACTCTTTTATTTTGGCTTTGTTCAGAACGAGACAGCCAGACAAAGCTGCGTGGGCTTTGGTAATTAATTAACTGTACGAGAGTACGAGCTTGGATGAGAGGCCTGTGCAAACAGCTGTGGCTTTTACCTGTTTGCAGAAGCTTCAGCGATGAACCGGACTTCACGCACATACCCCGAAATCTGCATCTTGACTTTGAATTTGTTATCAGGCTTGGACGTTTAAGCTCAACGAACGATACCAGAAGGAAGACAGATACGTCTGTGATTTACACAGTAACTGTTGTTTCCTTTATTATTTGGTGAATCTGTGCACTGGCCACTTTAATAGGAACACTTAATTCATGCAGACAGTTTCATTGACTCATAAAATCATGTGTATTATAGCTTCGCATAATGTTCTCAGCCCCCCCTCCCTTAAAAAAAAAAAAAGATATTTTTCTTTTTCCATCTGAGCCTGTGCTTACTGTACCATCATGCACTGAAATGCATTTCAGCTCACCCTGGTTGCAAAGAGTGATTGCATTACCCTAGCCTCCTCTTTTGTAACCATGCTTAATATTGTGGTTAAGGCGTTGCAGTACTGATAGGAAAGTCCCAGGTTTAAACCCCACCCCCACTAAGTGGAGCAAGGCCCAAAACCCTAAACTTCTCAGATGTATAATAAGATAAAAATGTAAATCGCTCTGCATAAGGGCGTCTGCCAAATGCTGTAAATGCAAGGCAAGTTATTACTTACAGTATATTATAGCAGCAATAAACGGTAGTTCTATCACTGTCCTGTTGTTTAAGTTATTAAGACCACTGGTTGTCATGTTATGAAGAACTCTCAGAAGTTTTAATTGGTGCAAAGTTCTGATCCTGGAGACTCCTTCCTTAAAAAAAAAAAATAAATAAAAAAGGTAAACCAATATTTCCTTACAGGAAGCTTCACCATATAAACAACTGTAGCTTTTTTTTTCAACTGTAGCTTTGTTTTTGTTCTCCTCTGGCATATAAAAAAAAAAGTCTCCAGCAGCAGAACTGGCACCAGTGTTGGGTTTACAAAGTTAGAGTTAGTTGGATTACTTTTTTGATGTAACGATTAATCTAACCGTCAGGTCCGCCATAACTTAAGTACTCAGTTATTTAGTTATATTTTCAAAAACGTAATCTGTTATTCAGACAATTTAGGTATTCCGTGAGTCAGACAGCAGTGATTTTGTTAGTGTGAAAGTCGTCCTACAAGAGTCGTTCTACAAGCCCCGCCCTCGATAACCCGCCCCCTCTATTATTTCTGCTCTTATATACCCCACCCCCCAGTTATCTCACCTATAACGCTGTTACCTGACCTATGTGGTTTGACTCGCGGTGAGAAGCGGTGTTAGGCACTGTGAGCCGCCGCGAGTGACCGCCCGACGTTCCGCAAAGTTCTGCAAGGACCGCGAGCTTCCGCAAAGACCAACGTGCGGAAAGATGGGAACGTAATCAGAGCGCCAAAACTCGCGGTGAACATAGTTAACAGATTATGGGCCAAACTTCGCCGAGTGATGATGGTAGAATAATTGACTAAAACAACATGCATGAGGAATCACAAAGGAGTTTTCATTTTCGGCAGGGGAAAAGTACTCGAACTAGTTACTTTTATCAGAAGGTAACTGATTACTTTTTAACGACAGTCATTTTGTAATGTAATTAGTTACTTTAAAAAGTACCGGCTCCCAACACTGACTGGCACGCACTGAATGTTATTTGAGTGTTTGCACCATTCTGTGTGAACCCCACACACTGTTGTGCATGAAAAATCCCAAAAAGATCAGCAGCACCCTTTCCTCATTCTAATGTTTTATGTGGTGATTACTAAACTTTGTCGTTATTTGTTTCTCGGAAACAGCGCTCTAGTTTATCTTGTGCAAATTTCATCATCACATATCTAGAATACTACTGTTTGTCTTGCAGCAACTCTCAGACTGGCTCTGACTTATTAGTGTTATTGTAATTCACTCAGTTGGGCTACACATTGAACACAATCAGTATAAAGCGGCTCTGTTTTAGTTAATGTACGGTATGTTTGCTCGGCGATGTGAGTGTTTCACATTATGAGTGTTTCTGTGCAGCAGAGTCAGAGTAAGTACAGTATCACAGTGCTATAGTATTATCAGGGAAAGCTGTGACTGCTGCGATTAATCAGCGAAGGCATAATAAACAGAGAGAAGGAAAAAAAAGAAGAAAGATGTCGGTACAGAGCCTTGTGACCCAAAATCCTCCACTGACGTGTGGAAGAAAACTACTTACATGTTTTGACAGATTTCTAGACTTCTCAAGGGAGATTTGGTATTTCTGCTGACAACTTCTTTCATCTAACCTTCTTTCATTTTTTTAAACTATAATTTAATGAACAGTAAGGATGTTTGTTGCCGTTGTTTGGCTTGTTTTTTTTTTTTTAAGTGATTCGTTCACACTAGAGGATTTTTTTTCTGTGATGTATTTTTCACCAAGAGCTACTGCTTTTCTGAGATATTTATAGCCTCTCCTTAGATGTGTGTTGATAAGTCATAGCACGAAATGTCATCAGGCCATAGTATGAAATGGAGTGTACACAGAAGCCGTGTAAATAACGGATGGAAGTGTAGGCATCTTCTCATATAGCTATGCAATTACTTTCGAGGGATGTTCAAGTCAAACCTAGACCCCTGATGAAATTTCTCGCGCGTGAAGCCGTAAAACCGATTAACATTCACAGAGTGGAAACGCCTGATCCTTGAAAATCTGCGGGTGATTTGTCGCCAACTTGTGGAAAAGACGTGTCTCTGTGTGAGAGAACTGTACACCACTACTATTCATTCACCAACACCACTTGCACGTTACAGGAACTCGGCTGGGAGTTATCGCCACATCGCCCATACAGTCCTGCCCTCCCTACACTCCAAGCCATTTTCAAATGTTTTTGGGCCGTTGAAGGAGTTCCCGGGAGGCCGGCGTTTCAGACCTGATGCAGGCAGGCAGATTATGGATCCGGCGTACTGAGAAAACTTTCTACCTTGATGGTATCAAAGCACTATAGTGAAACACCGGGATAAGTGCATTAGTGTAGCAGGGGATTATATAGAGAAATAAAGCAAGTTTTTACTCTTATAACTGTGTTCTGTTATTCTGTACAAATCTAAATTCACTGTGAAATTCGTGATTCTGATTGGTCAGAGTTCATTCCGGCTACTCACAGGTTGTTGAAATTATTATTATTATTATTATTATTATTATTATTATTATTATTATTATACAGTATAGTTACATCATACACAATGACTTGAACCGCTGATGCTCCAAAGAAATCAAGCTAAACATTTTAGTTAATGTTTTTAACATTCTTACATTGTAGCTGCTACAGTAGGTTGGCAGCTAATTCAATGAACTACCCTGAACACATTATAAACTGTATTGCTGTGTTTTACAGAAGTACACGTCTGTTTGATATTTATGGACGGCTTGTTTGTAGTAGTGTATTTTTGGTGAGCATCCATGTGAGTGAGCGTAAACATCCATGAAACCTTGTCAAAGGAAATAAGACACGACTTGTATGGTTTAGCTTGAAGTCGAGAACAGATTTCGCTGCTTTGCCCATGCTAAAGTAATAGCAGTAATATTGGACTAAAAGCTCACACGCCCGGTTGCATTGCTCCACCCACATCAGCACTTTTTTTCTTTTTTTTTTTTGAAGTAGAAAATATTGCCTTTTTGTCCAACCAAATAAATAATATGCTACTATTGTAATACCACTAAGGTTTGTATGAATCGAGAATTAAATTGGTGAAGTTTAACTTTGCCAGGTTTTTGCAGGAAAATCCACCTAGCAGCAATTGCTAAAGCATCCTGAGCATTATTATTTCTTTAAGTGTATGTTAAAGTATTTAAAATTATTCCATGTCAAATAGATTTTACATTGAGTTAAGCTTTTAATTGTGTTTAAAACATAAACCGCATACGGCCAAAACGCAGTGCTGATTTTATTATTATTATTTTTTTTTTTTATGTTTTACATATAATACAGAAAATGTGTGAGACAAAGAAGTTACTTCTGACGTTTATGCAACATTGAAGTGACCAATCTTGCTTCCTATATGTGACCTTAAAAATTCAGCATTACACTGTCTCGCTCCAAACTATCATAATTTGGAATGAAAATTATTCATATGTCTTTTTAAGTAGTGATATTAAAATTGATATACGCATCTAAACACATATTACCTGTAAACATTGTTGCTTAAATAGTTTTTATTTTGGTAAATAAGTAAAAAAAAAAAAAGTAGAGGTAGAGTAAAAGTAAAAAAAAAAAAAAAAACCTGTAGTGTCCGTAACCATGTCAAATTCATGCTGCAGTATCTAAACAATTTAGCATTTTAGAATAATCCACATTTTCAGATTTATGTCTTTTCGTGTGAAATCTACATAGTCCAAGTTTCATCTGAATGACAGTTATGTTACAGAAAGGGCATGAAGTTGTATTTACAGTAGCAAATGTACTGTATATATTTTTTATCTGATAAAAATATAAATGATAAATGTCTAAGCATGGATCGGAAAATGATAAGCATTAAGTATTATGAAAAATGCTGTTATATGATCCTATTCTCACTTTAGCACCAGTACCATGTTTTTGCTGATAACTTGGGTCGATTCCCTGGGAGAACCTGAGACTGCAGTATGGTGTTAACTTCTAGCAGTTAACTACTGTAACTCCCAGGAACACTCTTCTCTTCGCCCCTTTCCAAACAGCATATTTAGAGGAAATTCCTGTCGAGCACTTTTGCGAACGGTGGTAAATCTTTGACCGGGTGTCGTGTATCGAACTGTGTTCCATATCCCTATAGTCTGAGCTCAAACCGTTCATCCTATAGCAGCGTACGCTCACCTGATCAGCGTGTCTGGGTCTTTTAAAAGAAAACGAGACGAAGGCCTCCTCTTTCTCGCTCACCCTGAATGTAACCATTAGTCTAATTTGCATCATATTCTTCTTACAGTTAAAGAGCTTTGAAGCGTCGCTTCTCGTCTGGAAAAAGCCAGGTGCTCCGTCGCGTTCGCTGATGGACGACTTTGAATAAGTCTGCGCTTTGAAAATAGAGTCATTAAGGCAAAGTCTTTATCCAGCGCATGTGCGAGTGTGTTTAATCACCTCGTGTCAACATCTTACAGAAAATACCTTTTACCTCCCTCTCCTCGTTTGCCGAACGACTCTGACGTGCTTAATGGGCCACGCCGCAGTAGCAGCAGTGTGTGTGTGTGTGCGTGTGTGTGTGTGTGCACCATGCTAGGACTGATAGTCTGTCGGGAAAGAATGTTTCTGTTTTACTTCTTTAACTTTGTTTATTGTTCTAGGGAGTCCGTGATGCAACACGGTACGGGCAGAAATAAGCGATTCTTATGCGTTAAACCGCTTAATACAATAAATGTCAAGGAAAAAAACAGCCGTTTTATATGTCGAGGCTGTAGCGAGCGAGATTACAAAACCACATTCTGAGCGGGTTTAAGATATAAAGCTACAATATGACTACGCTGTAATTAAATTAAAACGTAATGCGCTGATACCCAATAGACTAGTCTCAGTAGGTATTAGGAATTTATTAAGCCTCCTGCTGTTATCAATTATGCTGTCAAGTCAAGTTTTCAGAGATGCTTTTTGCTCATAATACACCCTTTTTCCTTATAATTGCACACATATACACACACACACACACAATTGCTTTAATGTACACTCAGGCATAACCACATCATGGTAGTCCTACACACACACACACACACACACACACACACACAGAAAGGCTTTGACTCGATCATTTTCCCGTACCGCAGGACTGCGAGACTGTGACGACCCGTTCCACCCCAGGCTGTATTCCTATTCTGTGTCAAATTATTTCTTTTTTTGTGTTGCCTCAGAGGTCACCTTGACTCAAAGCGAGAAGGGCAGAGATCGCCTCCAGCGGTGCATTTGAAAACCCCGAAACTGTTTATCGGTCATAAGCACACGATACACAAATACACAGAAACTAGCCTTCCTTTTATTTGGCTTTCTCTGGCCCACCGAACGCCTCTCGCGAAGGAGAACCGAAATGTACGCGGTTGCCTTTTTAGGCTAAGATGCACGCGAGGAATGAGAGATTTTCGAGAGTTACGCCATAGGACTCTTGAAAGCATTTAATGATGGCGTGATATCAGAGAATCGGAGACGAGCTATTTCTCAGCAGATTTCCTGCAGCTGAGCTTGATTTCTGTAGCACCAGGACATTTTATCCATGGTGTAATTAATCGTTGGATGATTTTATATACACTGTGTGTGTGTGTGTGTGTGTGTGTGTGTGTGTGTGTGTGTGTGAAGGTGGAGAGAGAAAGCAATTGAGAGAGAGAGAGAGACAGAACAAGAGCATCAGACTCTTTCCTGTGTAGTCAGGTCAATGTTTAGATCCCTGAAGCTATCATTAGTTGGACAAATGAAAGGCTGGAAAGCTTGATGGAGTGAAAGAAAGATAGACCATTGGTCAAAATGGATGGACGGATGGATGAGTGGACAGAAGTGGAAAGACAAATTGACAGACATACAGATGGATGGCCACACATTAATACGGGCGTATAGACGGACAGGGGTTTAGACGGACTGAAGGACAGGCGATTGGACAGGCAGATGGATGGCTGAGCGGATGGACGGAGAGACAAATGAGAGGCGAGACAGTCAGAAGGACAGACACACAGGTGAGTGAATGGATGGATGGCTTGTTTAGACAGATGGACTGCCAGACGGATGGACAGTCGGGTCCATGAATGTGTAGGTGGACGGACAGTCCAACAGATGGTCGGACGGACAAAATGGCCATACGGACACACAGACGAGCAGGCGGACAGAAGGACACATTGATGGACACGTATAGTATGACAATACATATATTAGCAAACAAATCCATTCTGAACTCAAGGCCAAGCCAATCAGGCTGACGTATAGGATGTGACTCCAAGAGACAGGCCAAGATCTTCACTGTGTTGGGTTTGAGAGACATGTGTCCTCTGCATGTGGCGCTCAGCACAGTGTGTGTCCATATCTGAGAAGAATCACCTCAATCAAAATACGCATACATGTATTTCACACTGCGACATGAAAGCCTATGCAGTAGCTATGAATATATACAGTGTATATTGACATGTAAAAGCAAAAAGCTCTACGGCACAGGAGACCTTTTTCCAACACCATGTCACTGGTTTTGATCTTGCAAACAGACGTGTAGCACTGCCACAGGCTACGCCTCACCCCCACACACCCATGTTGATGTGATGCAATTAAGACCAATCTCTCCTTCTCGCCCCCCCCCCCCCCACCCACCTCTCTCTCTCTCGTTCTCTCTCTCTCTCTCTCTCTCACACACACACACACACACACATTCACACTCTCACGCTTGTACTTTTCCTCCTCCAGGAAAGGATTAGTTGTGAATACCTGTCTGTTTCTGCTGCCTGAGCAACCCTCTCTAATGAGGCTGATTTAAATGCAGCTCTTAAAAACCGCTAAGCAGCCGCAGCGATTTATTTACGTCGAGCCGGAGCTCCATCTGCTCGATCGCCAGGCTTGCCTGTGTGTGTGTGTGTGTTTGTGTGTGTCTGGCGTGTTGTAGATTTTAATACATGTTCCAGTGTGTGAATTAATGTTCCAGGAAATCATTCAGAGAAAACCGAATCACGGCGGCTTCGTCGTCGTCGTGGGTTCTCATCTTCGGGGTGTGAGAGAAAAGATGGAGGAGGAGATTCTTACCAACCGTTATTTATGCGTGTGGATCGGTGTGCATCAACTTGATTAATGAAAAACTTTATATGAAGGAAAATGTGAGTTTTTTTTTTCCTGTAGCGTGCACGAATTGGGATCCTGATGTTACACAGAACAATGCAGTGAATACACACAATAATAAATACACTTAACTGTACAGGACAACTGCGTTAAATAAGCAATACATTTACTTTTGTGCATTGTAGCAGCGGTAAGCGGTGCCGCAACGTCGCATTAAAACGATAGATAGATATTTGTGGCGCCCAGAATCTAAACAGCACATCGGGGAGATCTGACTCTACCGCAGAACTATTGGTTGAAATCTTTCTTAAAAACTTTTAATACGTTATAAAAGCGTTAAAAGTAGATAAATTGCATAAATAAATTAGCAAACTTTGTAATCATCTACAGTTGGTTATAAATGTTATTAATGCACGCAAGGAAGCGCGGAAATTAATGTCCTAGTGTACATTCTGCGTGAATGTTACATCACATGCATCACAACTCGACTAATCCACGTCTTTCTGGTCATGTGACACACGCTAGGTCTGGATGGAGCGCTTTAAATGAGAAACTGCCCCGATTATGTTTCCTGTGTGTCTTGCATAATCCTAGTATTCTCATTGGACGCCCCTGAGGTCTTACTGTATGTGTTTTGTATGTTGCTACCTATAGTACGCGCTGGTTGTGCGCTAGGACGTTCCGCTCGGAGCCTCGTGTGGTGTTCCATCCAAGCTGCCGCTTTGGGACTGTCCACGCATCCATGGGGATGACGTCAGGATGTGTCTCACTCGGCATGCGTTGCCGAAACCGAATATGATGAAAATGTTTCAAGGCCCCAAAATGACTTTGTTAGTGTCGTGGTACTTGGAACAATACCGATGGGAAACGGCTTTTTTCTCTTACCAGCTGTTAAGAAATCCTTCATCTTCTAAATCCCCCGGTGACTCAGTCCTCTGTTGAAGTGTCCTTCCTCTGACCACTAGCATGTGGCCTTGGGCGAAGCAATTAACCTCTAGCCACTGCAGGGGTGTTGCAACATGGCATCTCGGTCTTCCTTTCCTCTTTCCCTCTCTCTCCTCGTCCTCCCCAAGGGCACACGTGTAAATGAGAACATTTTTACCATGCCTTATAAAGTAAAGGTTAGAAAGCATCGCCGGTTCATTCCTGCACGCATTTCCCTTTACGTTGTATTTGTGATCTACAGATCATTCCGCCAAATCTAAATGCGTGTTATGAGCACGAGGGCGAATGCCCTTCTGTTTTAAAAACTAAATAAATAAATAAATAAAAATTTCGTTCTACATTGCATTCTGCAGTTTTGGCATCTCCATGATGGGTCGTGGGTAAGTAGGCTGAATGCCGAATGAGCAATTTTGCCGCGCAGTATTCTTTTCAAATAGGTTTTATTAACAATACGGCAGATGTGAGAGGCAGCTGGGAACGATCCGCGTACACACAATGCCAGTCTAAAACTTTTTAAACACCCTGTTTTTTTAGCATTTTCTATAAATGTGCGTTTATTCTAAAAAGCGTATAAAAAAATACGGTATTTGAAAATCAGTCCAGTATGTATTAGAACAGGTTAAAATCTTCATCACTGTAATTAAGCATGTGTAGCACATCATGTATGAGTCTTTAACAGGTCTCAGGAGCTCATGTCTTTAATAACACTCATTTTCAAGTCTCATTAGGCTTCCAAAGCTAACAAGTTCCACAAAGATTTAGCTTTTCCCTTTTTAATTGATTTTGCATAAGATTTTTTATTTGGTCTGCGGTAATAACAGTGATTAAAACGGATTAAATGGTTTAAGACGTCTTTAGAGCTCTTCAGTAGGGAAACTAAGGACCTGTAATGATCCAAGGAACCCTTGAACAACCGCTTTTCCAGTGCTTTATCCAGAAAGGCTTTGTCCTTACCAGGGACACGTCGAGAGGTCTAGATCTTATGAATACCATTTGATGGGATTTCAATCCATCGCAGTTCATTGTGCATAAATGTGTTCAAAGACAGAGGCAACGTGGCATTCGTCTACGGTAAATGAAATCTGAAAAAGGAAACATTTTTTAAAAAATACGAGGCCAAAGTTACAGTACGAGACCTGGAGCTGCGCAGCCATGCCGTTCGTGTATTTTGTTCATCAATCAAGTTAAAATAGGCTTGCTCATGGAAGACAAAAAAAAAAAAGGAAGCTTGCTCGAATGAAAAAGAGGTTCGTAACGCTCCCTGATGACTGCAAGACACATCAGTGTTCACATCGAAGCCAAAACAACAAGTCCTCCCCCTCTACGATGCTATTCTAATTCGGCTAATCAGCAGGGAGTCATGTTCCTGTTGAGTTCTCTCACTCTGCTTCCTCTCTCCCGAAGTTAAGAGTCATGCTCTGGTCTTGACCAGATCTATTACTATTTCAAACAAGTTTGAAGAGGAGAGAAAAAAAAAAAGCAGAATCTGTTTCATTTCCAGTCCTTTCGAGACACGCCATGTTGGCGTGACTATTTCAGCAGGTGTGCCTTTTATCCCTCTCATGCTCCGAGCCATTATGTCTCTTCTGGCATTATTCGGGCCACTACTTCCATTCTGGCAGCGGAGAAAGAAAAAAAAAAGGGAAAAAAAAGCTTCCTCTTAGTGGCACAAGGTGATAGATTGAGTAAAACCTGCTGACTGTTTCATTCTCTCTCCTCCCTGAAATCTCTCACTCCACCTCTCCGTTCAGCCTAGAGTGATGGATGGAGCGTCTGTCTCTTCATCCCTGGCATGACAGAGCAGAAAAGTGACAAAGCAGTCAAGGGAAAGGAGGAGAGAGAGAGAAGAAAAAAAAAAAGCGAGCCAGCAAACATATTGTCCTCCGCCACCCTGTGGTCACCATGCTTAGGTCACTCACAGTTCAGCCAGCCTGCCACTGGGTGACTAATGATAGATTTCCTCCCTCTTTAATTCCCTCGTCCCCTCTTGTAGCTGCTCCTGTGACTTTTGAGGCAGTAAGCTACCGGGAAATACATCATCCACTGCTGACCGATTGCTTAAATTAGCTTGTAGGCAAAGACCTCACAAAGGTTCAGCATATTTTTTTTTTCCCCTGTAAAAGTTATGCTCGCCTGCGTGACTCTATTAATTATGCAAACTGCGAGTCCTGATTGGGAGTCGGGCATGGTGTTCTTTGAAAAGGTTCAAAGTTAATTTTAAAAGCATCGATCGTTGTTTTTCTTTTTTTCTTTTTTCAAATTTTATGTTCCTAAGAAACAAGCACTAGAGTTCCCTGATTATCAAGTAGCTTGTTATTTTCTTTTTCCGAATATGTTTTTATTTACAAGAGAAAAAAAAAGAAAAAGGAATAACAGCTCTGCCAGATATTATGCGCCATCTTCTCCAACAATGATATTCTTTATGCGATTTAATAAAGGAGGCTCCTGTTCAAAGCCTTTTGTATGTTTAAGCGAATGAGAGAACTTTCTCACAAAAGAAAGCAAAGCTTCTGTCCAACAAATTCCCGGTTGAATTGGTTTCCTTGCCTGCTTAGTGAAGCCTTGGCGGATGGTGTGTCGGTGACCATTTGGATGGGGCTGGCTGGCAAGAGCGGGTGTCATGTTTGAAGGCTTCCCAGTGCTCCCACAGAGCCTTTTTTCAGCTCCTGCCCATGTGCGAGCTGAAATAGACTTTGGAGCTAATCTCGCTTCCACTGATCCACAAAGTTAAAATGGTAGAGAAGAGATCAGAGGCGTGGAGCTTGGAACTAAACTTTTCTGTCATTCTACCAAATGTAAGTCTGTATTAGTGATTTAATATCGAGTAACTTTTTTTTTTTTTTTCCAGAAGAAGGAGAGCCAGAACAGTTCATGATATGAAATTCATCATGTGGCAACGGATGTCACGGTTCTTGCTATGAAAAATTTCCAAATGGCAGTGCATTAAATCAGGTAGCTTATCTATTAATGTACTGTAATTTTCACCTGGAATATATATATATATATTTTTTTTACAATTTAGGCGACATGTACTGTATCTACATGAAGAGGTACTCCATCTACGTGACCTGTTTTGCAAGATTCACTTTTTCCTCATTTTTATGCCCATATGTCTCCAATTTAACCAAAAAAGATTAAGAAAAATATAATTTCCCTTTTTTTCCCCTAGTCTAGTTCTTTTTCAGTGTTTTTTATATAAGCCAAGGTTTAATGAAAGGTTTTTTCCTCCTAATGTGACCTCATATAAGATACCCACCCCTGGCTCGGATGTTCTCTGGGAGGGTGTGGCTCAGCAGTAGCCCATCTACAGAGCCACTTACTGTATGTAAAGGGAGTTTGAGGTATGTGAGTGTGTGTATATGCATACGTACATACAAGGGTTGGACAAGGAAACCGAAACGTCTGGTTTTAGACCACAATGATTCATTAGTATGTCCTTTTGCGGTCAATACAGCATCAATTCGTCTTGGGAATGACAGATACAAGTCCTGCACGGTGGCCAGAAGGATTTTGAGCCATTCTTCTTGCAGAATAGTGGTCAGGTCACTACATGATGCTGGTGGAAGAAAACGTTTCCTGACTCGCTCGTCCAAAACACCCCAAAGTCTCTCAGTAATATTTAGATCTGGTGACTGTGTTGGCCATGGGAGATGTTCAACTTCACTTTCATGTTCATCAAACCACTCCGTCACCAGTCTTGCCGTGTGTATTGGTGCATTATCATCCTGATACACGGCAACGCCTTCGGGATACAATGTTTGAACCACTGGGTGGACATGGTCCTCCAGAATGGTTCAGAAGTGACGCGCCCATGTAGCACAAGTATTGGGCCTAAGGAATGCCATGATATTGCGGGCCAAACCCCCCCAAAGCACCTTAATGATCACTATTCAAGCTGGTTACTCCATTTTTTCACTAAGTTACGGTTTATTTCACTATATTTCACCATTTTTTTCACTATAAATGATGAGTTATTTTTAGGTGTGGCAGCGGGTCAAAACAAGCCTGAGGGGTCGCTCTTTCTTAATATGTCACTGAATCCTCATATACATATTCTAAAAATAGGATTTTAACATAAAACAAACTTGCTCTGGCCATATCTCCCTAACCGGATATGATACAGGTAATAAACCTGGTATCAAAATGGGAGTTTTTTACACAGAATATGAAAATACCCACAACTCACCCAAATCACCCAAAATGTGACTTAATAGTTGATTTGAAGTGACAGTTCACATACAGGCGTGTGTTACTTCTGTCCTCAACAACAAGCTCACTCATTTAAGGCACATTTGTAGCTCCTCAAATAAACCGTAGTGTCTCAGACTGGCTAGACGCTCTCTTGGAAGAGGTGCAAATTGCGGTCAGAAACAGAGCTGTCATAAAAAAATCTAATGGGGGAAAAAAAAAGAAATGACAGTGTGGTGAATTTCATGTCAAGAGCATTAGCCATAATTAAAATAGCTCGATCTTGTTTCTAAACTTTTCTTATTAATGAATTAACAGGATCTATTAGAATGAATATAAATCAGTTTACTTTTACGACATAAAAGTTTGTGAGAAAAACTAGGGATCTGGCAACGCTCAAAGTCCTAATATATGCGCACACACACACACACACACACACACACACACACACACACACACACACACACACTCGCACAGAACTATCTGCTGCTAATTGCTGAAACATTTATTTATGTCAGTCAGTCACTCAGCCCCTCTTACTGTTTCTCTACCCTTGTTTGCTCTGACGTCCCACTTTTGTTCCGTCCTCCCTCAAATTGAATATGTATGAGACACAGATGTGGACGTCGCGTTCTGCCTTGTGCTCGGCGCCCAAATCGTGCAATTAGTGTGTACGCGAGTTTCATGCATAACATGCGAGAGAATTAGAGTGTCATGAACAGCTCGGTGCAACAGCTCAGCGACAATTACGGGACGGTGTGTATCATTTAAGGCACAGATAATCGACTTCACGCCTTAACTCAAAGCGAGTACAGAAAGGCATCGGGTTGTGGTAGTCATTGTCATGCAAGAGCGATGCCGTCTTGTTTACTTGCCACAAGCTGTCTTGTACAGTATGTTAATCCTGGTTGGCCACATGGGCTCCGAAAAGAGTGAGTTTCTCTCCAACTGCTACACAAAGATTCTCCTAACATACAGCAAGCTGCCTGTTGAGTAACCGGTAGAGAAAATGCATAACAGATTATGTTTGTTAATATACTGTAAACCTGTAATGCTTGAATTACGGCAGGAACGACTGTCTGAATCGCGATAATTAAATTGTGGAACTCTTTCAAATAAATCTTAAGGCTTGTTGGGAATCAGAACCTGACATGATTCGGTTTTTGTCTGCGGCGTAACCGTAACCGTAGGACTCCTCAGTCTTTTCAGAAACTACGGCTTTCAGCTGCTCTCAGGCAGAAAAGTAGTATAACACAGTGTTCTCCAACAAAGGTCAGGGAGTGAAACAGAGTGGGAAAAAAGAAAAAGTAGAAAGTGGGGAAAAAAAAAAAAAAAGCCTGGAATTTATTTTGAAATATAGCAGTGTAGCTGACCAAGTATTGAACAAGCATTAGTCTTCATTTGACTGCATCCATTCTTTCATAGCGCTAATGATTTTAATATTTTTGGGGTTCTTTTTCATCTAAAAGTTGAGCCTTTTTTCTCTTTTTCATTTTCTTTCTTTTTTTGCTGCATTTTAGTTTAGACCTTCTCCTGTGAGAGGGCACTAATTCAGTAATGTAACTGCAGCTCTGCACGGTTCGGTCCCTGATTCACTTTCATGCTCATCACTGTGAGAAGACGAAGAAGAAGAAGAAGAAAAAGTAGAAGAAAAAAAAAAGAGGTTTCTGGCTAGAAGGAGTCTCTCTAGTCCTCTGTTCTTTCTCAGAGCTCTTCAAAGTAATTCGGAATGACACGCACTTCATTAGACGTGTCTTTGACTGAAGGCTGCAGAGATGCGTTTCCGCCTTTTCGAGCACTTAGGGCCTTCATTTCACTGAGGGAATCAATAAGACAATTTTTCCGTCCTTTCTGCGCGGCGACTACTGTTACTTTTTTTTTTTTTTTTTTTTTGAAGCTATGCTGCGAAGCGAAGAAATTCGCACTTGTGATCACCACGGGTATGCAGGGACCGGGAGGTGTGTGAGCGCTATAGCATGTTCTGAATAACTCGTATTAAGTGTCGAGTAGAGTTATGAAAGCATACTTGAAATGGTTCGTCTGTGTACTTTCAATTATTATCTTTTATGTTCATAACCGCTATAACCTGGCCCACGTCAAGCCAGTATATCGAGGCTCACGTTAGGCTCAAGTCTCTGTGATGGACATGCATTTGCTAATCATTTTATGTCGTCTAGAACTCGAACAGCATCTTGTCACATTTTACCATGAGATGCTGTGGAGTGGAGTGGGGGACGCACATCATCGTGAAGGCGCTAAGAACGTGTTGGCCAGCGTCTCTCCCTCTAACACACACCTTCTGTTGGGTCTGTGTGCCGTGAGGGGTGACTAAGTGGGAAATGAGCTGTACAGAATGATCATGAATACACCTGGCCCACACACAAGCTTCTCTCTGTGAGTGCCTGTTCCGCAAACTCGCACTGCCACCTCCAGGCTACGGCCCCTGTCATGTGTTCATTACGTTTCCTTTCTTTTCATTCATCGGTTTCTTCAGATCTACTCTGTATGCTTTACTATAGTAACCAGGAGATTCTTTTGTCTGGCTTTTGTTTTTAATGCTTATTGGGTCTCATTTATTGCCCTTAAATTGATCGCAGGGGCATTTCTACAAGAAATAGTAGCATTCATGAATATTCAGTCGTTCCAAAAGCATGTTTGTGTCCTATGAGAGCTCATAAGTTGTGTAAGCGTATGAGAAGATTCACTAATGCAAATAATCGGCTTCAAATCGCATAATAGTCGAGTTAGTCAGTAGCTAAGGGACCTTTCCCACATTCCCAAACTGTTTTTTTATTTTTTAAATTTTTTTATATAAGCTAAAGTATGCAGAATTGTCCCCGTATTTAAATTCTTGCCTCAAACCACCTATGAATTGGCTATGCATCATCCACGAACCAGTGATGTAATAACCCAGGACTCCACTACACACCTGTTATCAGCGACCTGTGACTGTAGAAGCTATTAAAGCATACAATTTTGTACAGTACTTTCATGACAGCTCAAAGCTGAACGAGGAATTTGTTCTCAACTCTACGGTGCGTTAAACAGACTCCTGCAGTCCAGCTTCCAGTAATATAAGAATGGTTTCTTATTATTTCTTGTACCGCATTCTGACAAACGTTCTCCCTACGATGTTCTGTGATCCCGAGATCAAACCGTTTCACCGCTTTGCAGGTGCTAACGTGTTTCATTTGTTGATTTGTAACTGTGGTGTGAGCAAAAAAATGGATTCCCTACAATACAAAAGAAGAGCTATTTTGTGGCGTGCCAAAACAATTCACTGAAGCATTTGAATATCTGCAAGCAACATTTGGAGCGATGCTCTAAAGGAAGGTGAAAATTTGTTACAGAGAATCGATACTGGTGACGAGACATGGATTCCTCACTACAAGCCCGGCAGATCATGGAACAGAAACATCCTCAATGCGTCTAGCATCATTCCCTCTATATCCCTGATCTCGCTCCATCAGACTTTCACCTGTTTGGTTCCCTGATTTCCACTTCTGATGAAGAAGTGAAGACAGCGGTGCATTCGTGGCTCGCAGCTCAGCGTAAATCATTTTTGAATGAGAGAATACGAAAGCTCGTTGACAGACGGACAAAGAGTATTAAAAAGCAACGGGATTAGGTCGAAAAATTATAGATTTCATCATTATAGTGATGATCATGTTGAACAGATATGGTTGACTGCACGGTTTGTTAGATTATATTTGCTGTTTCCCCGGTTACATTATTATCAAGTGTCGTAATTGTTTAAAATCCACACGGCTTCCTGTTGTCCTTTCTTGAGCAAATCGCCACTTAACACGCTGTTTGACCTCGTGTGGAACTTTGCCCGGATTTTCCTGGAGGACCTGCTTTGAAAGATCAGACATTTAGAATGCTAATGTGATTAAATAGCCGAACTGCTGTCACTGTTAACCTAAAGAAAGAAGCAAGTTCAGGTCTAATAAAGAAGTGCTTATTAGCTTGAAGGGGTGGCGGAATGTGTTGCATGAGGGTTGTAACATAGGCTCGTAAATCTCACACAGCAGGAGGAACTGCCTATCTCAATCACTTTGTCTCGGATTTGCACCTCAGAGCGCGCATCGGTGCAATGAGCTCCGTGACGCCTCCAAACCCGGCAAACAAGTGGCCTGATGAATGAGTGCACTACGAGCACTCATTTACCATGTCAACAAGGGGAGCACACAAAAAAAAAAAAAACAGCTCTTGTGATGAAAGCGTTGATGGCTTCTTATTAAAGCAAGCTAAGTTTAGAGCCTATTTGTGCAATGTCAAGGGCATGACTTTTTGAAATAATATTCAGTCATTGCGTTTGGGAAATCATTCATCTGAAGCATTGAAATTTCCCAGGAATTCCATTGTAGCTTTTTTTTTCCCCCCTCTAAGCTTCTATATCTCATGTTTATCGGTTGAATCGTTTGAGACGTCTGTAGAACACGAGCATAATAAGCACGGTCGTTCTGGGGAAGGTCGACTCGGATAGTAACCTTGTGCAAAGCGGTCCGGCATAACGACAATATAACGCATCCAAGAGCTGTGGCACATAAAGCCCTCCGTTGATCTAATCATCATCTTTTTTAACGTTATTAATATGGGCATGTGCAGTTAAAATGAACTGCACTTGTGAAAGCACTCCGGTATTAATCTACATTTTAATCAGGAGGAACGTGTCGAACAGTTTGCACTTTACAGCTCTTTACACGCTGCCATGTCATTTAGCTGTCCCAGAGCAGCGCAGTCAAATGATATCTAATGGCTTCAGCAGGCTTCTTAAAAAAAAAAAAAAAAAAAAGTGAGGTTTTAGCTCATTAAAGGAATGGATTAATATTAATTATGTTAAATGTGTTTGGAATGCGTCTAGACTGTAATGTGACTGTATTTCCATGGAACACAGCACATTCATAACTGAGATATTCATAAAAATATTTTAAAAAGTTGATGTTAATTTATTACATCACTATTTCGACTTTATGAAAAGTCACCTAACATCCTTCATAGAAGTGGTGAACATGTAGTAATTATTATTTGGAGCATTATGTTGGGTTTTACTCAATAAATAAATCATTTATTTTTATTTATTTCATTTATCAATCACAGAGATACAAGCCAATCATGGCTGTTTTTTAGGTCAGGTTGGAGTAAGAGTGCTGTTCATGATAAGAAGTTTGAAAAGACGCATTTGCTCGAGAGAAGTGCTCCAGTTGGTAGCTGTAATATGACTGGGTAGAACCGCATGGTGGGTGGGATTTGAGAGCAAATTATGAAGCGTTACAATCTAATTCTACTTCATTTTTTTTCCAGCTCTGAACTAACCATACTTGATTAAGTATTAACTAGAAGCTGTTATTACCTGGTGTCATATTGACCTTGATATAAATATAATCTCTGGAAAGTGGCATTCCAACACTGATAATTGTATGGCACCTCAGCAGTGATGTATGTATATAAGCATTCCTTTTGATATGATAAAAAAAAAAAACAAGCCCACTTTAATAGAAGCCATCAAACCTTTTCATCACGAGTGCAGTTCTTTTTCCTGTCGTCGTTGTTGACATCTTAAATGAGCCTCGGTAGTGCACTCATTCATCAGGCCACTTGTTTGCCATGTTAGACAGCATGCACGCCGCTTACTGAGTTATCTTCATTATCATTATCACAATTCGAAAAATCTCTAAGCCCTGGTACGACCCAAAAAAATAAATAAATAACATAAGATAAGATAAAAACGCTTTGCCTGCTACTTTGGGGAATAACTACAGGTTGTGTTTAATGCAGCTTTTATTTGTGCACACGTGTCTTTATAGCGCCATTATCCTTTTACAGCATAACAGCGCCCAGTAATCTTCGTGGGTCAGAAAAAGATCTAGCCGAGGACCGTATATAAAGCGCACCGTCCAAGTCGTGTCAGGTTTGGCCGGCTAGCGAATGCTCAGCTGTCTCTCCGGAGGCAAATTTTAGTAGCATGAAAACCTGTTGGCCTCTGCAAGCGATTAGCTGAACGTTTTGCATTCAAATTGCCCATATACCGGCAGCTGCACAAAATAGCTCAAGCCAAATTGCAATAAGGTTGAATTGCATAATCCTGCTTTAGACTACTGGCTTGTTTGCTTCCACAGACTGTAGCCGTGAATTCTAATTACTGTTTAAGCAATGTAAGAAGACAGCTGGAGTGCAATGGGCTATTTAGTATGTCTTTAAAATAAGGCAGGATGAAATATTCAAGGAGTACATCTGATCAATTATGGAGCACTCTACACGCTACACTGAAAACCAATCAGTCAGTCATGTGGTATAGGCTGGAAAATATAACATTGCTAAAAAAAAAATACCTATTTCTGGTACACTATAGTATATTTTTATGTATTTTTAAAATATATCGTCATTCTGTTATTTATTTCATTTGATAACTGAATAAAAACTCCAAAGAGAAAACATATTTGGAAAATGTCTTATGCTGTGGATAGTATTTGCCCCGTCCTGGTTTCTTTGTTTGTTTGTTTTTTCCTATTTGTCACACTAAAATCTTGAATGAACAGGGATTATAACCAGTTTCTTTTTTAAGCTGTGTTAAATTTCACTCGTCACACCCAGTTCTGATTACCTCCAGACCTGTTGAATCAAGAAATCATTTAAATAGAATAGAATCTGTTTAAAAATGTGAAGCACTCTAAATGAGCTAAAAAAGCAATACATCAGGCCATGATTTAAAGAAACTAAGGAAGAGATAAGAAATAAAGTAATTGTATCAGTCTGGAAAGGTTTACCAAGCCATTTATAAGGCTTCAGGAGTCCAGCGAACCACGGTGAGAGCCATTATTCACAAATGGAGAAAACTTGTGCATGTGAACAGTGGTGAACCTTACCAGGAGTGGCTGGCCTACTAAAATGACTCATTACGAGCTCATCCAGGAGCTCATAAAAGAAGCCAAAACAACATCTAAAGAACTCCAGGCCTCACTCAAGGTCAGTGTTCATGATTCAACAGTAAGAAAGAGACTGGGCAAAATGGCATCCATGGGAGAGTTCCACGGTGAAAGCCACTGCTGACAAAAAAAAAAAAAAAAAAAAAAAACCCCACAAAGGCTGTCATCTCACATTTGCCAAAAAAAAAAATACCTTGAATATCCCCAAGACTTTTGGAGTGATGATGAGTTGAACTTTTTCGGAAGTTCATCTGGCATATAACTAACACTGCATTTCATTAAAAATAACATCATACAAACAGTCAAACATGGTGGTAGTGTTATGGTGAAAAAAAAAAAAAGCAACAAAATTAGGTTTTGGTGTGGCCTAGTCAAAGTCTGGACTTAAATCCGATTGAGATCCTTAAACGGACTGTTCATGCTTGAAAACCCTCCAATATGGTTGAATTAAAACAATTCTGTGAAGTAGAGCGGGCCAAAATTCCTCCACAGTGATGTGAAAGACTCAGTGCCAG